>OZ023338.1:11668516-11716016 GCA_964007535.1 Brachyptera risi | reverse complement strand
TTTGTGACGTCATGGGAGTGGAGACTGCGAGTCGTCTTGACTACAGTTCTAACAGCCCTGTTGATTGGACGGTATGTTTTGTGACGTCAAGGGGCGGGGCGGAGACTGCGAGTCGTCTTGACTACAGTTCTAACAGCCCTGTTGATTGGACGGTATGTTTTGTGACGTCAAGGGGCGGGGCGGAGACTGCGAGTCGTCTTGACTACAGTTCTAACAGCCCTGTTGATTGGACAGTATGATCTGTGACGTCAAGGGGCGGGGCGGAGACTGCGAGTCGTCTTGACTACAGTTCTAACAGCCCTGTTGATTGGACAGTATGATTTGTGACGTCAAGGGGCGGGGCGGAGACTGCGAGTCGTCTTGACTACAGTTCTAACAGCCCTGTTGATTGGACAGTATGATCTGTGACGTCAAGGGGCGGGGCGGAGACTGCGAGTCGTCTTGACTACAGTTCTAACAGCCCTGTGGATTGGACAGTATGATCTGTGACGTCAAGGGGCGGGGCGGAGACTGCGAGTCGTCTTGACTACAGTTCTAACAGCCCTGTTGATTGGACAGTATGATTTGTGACGTCATGGGAGCGGAGACTGCGAGTCGTCTTGACTACAGTTCTAACAGCCCTGTTGATTGGACGGTATGATTTGTGACGTCAAGGGGCGGGGCGGAGACTGCGAGTCGTCTTGACTACAGTTCTAACAGCCCTGTTGATTGGACAGTATGATCTGTGACGTCAAGGGGCGGGGCGGAGACTGCGAGTCGTCTTGACTACAGTTCTAACAGCCCTGTGGATTGGACAGTATGATTTGTGACGTCAAGGGGCGGGGCGGAGACTGCGAGTCGTCTTGAATACAGTTCTAACAGCCCTGTTGATTGGACAGTATGATCTGTGACGTCAAGGGGCGGGGCGGAGACTGCGAGTCGTCTTGACTACAGTTCTAACAGCCCTGTTGATTGGACAGTATGATTTGTAACGTCAAGGGGCGGGGCGGAGACTGCGAGTCGTCTTGACTACAGTTCTAACAGCCCTGTTGATTGGACAGTATGATTTGTAACGTCAAGGGGGTGGAGACTGCGAGTCGTCAATTCAGTATCAAATGAGATTGAAATTATTCGGCAGTTGAAGAAATTAAGATTTAGAATGAGATAAATGCAATTTATTAATTTTTTCTATACGTAACTTCAAGTTTTAATTCTAAGTATAGGGTCTACAAAATTATGCTGTCTGAGTCAAACAAACGACAAAATATTTATTATTTTCTACATTTTTTTATCAACATCGAAACTTGAAATATACAAAATCATTGTTCCCTAATTAAGACTATGGATGAAAGTAGGATCGTTTGGACGGAGCACCACAAGGGCGATCTTACCACCCTATTTCAATCATTTTAAATGAAAAAACATCGAAGAACTTTGACCCCAGGACTGCACTATCTTTAATCATACTTCACCGTTTTTAGATGAGCGTAGAGAAGTCTCCATCCCACTCATATAGGGCTTTGACTGTGTGTTTTTTTGTTTTTTTGTTTGTTTGTAGGCACTCCACAGGTCGCACGGTTTGACTGATCAACATGGAACTTTTTTTTGGTACGGGAAAACTCATACAACTTGGAACTGTATAGTTTTTGGAATGAATCGGTTGGACCGATTTTGAGAAATATCATCTCAAAGTTTCTAAAAACTCCATAAGATTTGGCTGAGCGGAAAATGTTGATAAATGAAATATCTCCAAATGAGATGAAATTTCCTCTGAATGTGTATATTTATTTATTTATTCATTTACTCCCTTGTTTATGCATATAAATTCTGGTTATACAAGGGCACAGATTAATAATATTATAAAGATAAACATGATAATTTTATCATCATTTTGTATGCAATTATAACCAGCCGTTTGAAGAAAAAAAACTGTTTTCATTCATCAAATATACTATAAAAATAGTGATAGAATTAAGTTGCCGAGATTCACTGCTTTCTAGATTCGATATTTGCCCAACAATGAAGTATTTCTCATATGCGTCAAGGTGTGTATAGAACACCAGAGCCAATAAAGTAGTGAAGGTAGGACTACTATTCAGATTTGATATCAACTCGGTTATTTTAATGCAAGACACATATTTATTTATTTCCACAGTTAAGCCTGTGTTACAGGCTTTGTGGAGGTTTTTGTGAACTATATGTACTTGTTATTTTGCTGAATAAAGAAAATATGATATTAAAAAAAAAAAAAAAAAAATGGTCTCAACTTGCATGGGACGTCCTAAAGATAGGACTCCTTGTGAATCTGGGTCCAGATCTCGCTCATCTTACAACGCATATGTTACGTTTGCCTAGTAGTTTTAATTGAAACTATACTTAGACTTCATACGGTTATACTCTTCACATATAACTTTATTTAATAGTTTCTCATTAATTCTTAATGCGCTAATTGTACTCACAATTTTATTTCTTCTTCCCTTTCGCTTTGCTCTTGCCATTCTTACCACCTTTCTTGTCTTTCGATTTATTTTTCTTGGACGCTTTCGCCGAAGGAGCAACTTCAACCACCTTGATTTTGGGCACACCTTTCAGCATGTACGAAGCAAGACGCATGTTAAAGGAGTTGGCCTCCGAGTAGCCAAGGTGTTTGAAGTAACATCGCTCGTGGTGGCGCACGTTCGTAGCCAGCACGTCGATATCACTGGCACGACCTGCACGGAGGTGGAGAGTGTTTTTTATGATCAGAACCGTTTCAGGTTCGTTTAGGACTGTTTTAGATTCGTTTAGGACAATTTTAGATCTGGTTAGGACAGTTTTAGGTTTGTTAGGACAGTTTTAGTTTCGTTTAGAATAGTTTTAGGTCCGATTAGAACCGTTTTGGGTCGTTTAGGCAAGTTTTGGTTCGTTTGGGACTGTTTTAATTCCATTCGAACTGTTTTAGTTTCGCTTTTCAGTTCGTTAGGATAGTTTTTAGTTTCGTTTAGGACAGTTTCAGGTCTGGTTAGGACAGTTTTAGGTTTGTTAGGACAGTTTTAGTTTCGTGTAGGATAGTTTTAGGTCCGATTAGGACCGTTTTGGGTCGTTTAGGCAAGTTTTGGTTCGTTTGGGACTGTTTTAATTCCATTCGAACTGTTCTAGTTTCTCTTTTCAGTTCGTTATAGGATGGTTTTTAGTTTCGTTTAGGACAGTTTTAGGTCTGGTTAGGACAGTTTTAGGTTTGTTAGGACAGTTTTAATTTCGTTTAGGATAGTTTTAGGTCCGATTAGGACCGTTTTGGGTCGTTTAGGCAAGTTTTGGTTCGTTTGGGACTGTTTTAATTCCATTCGAACTGTTCTAGTTTCTCTTTTCAGTTCGTTAGGATGGTTTTTAGTTTCGTTTAGGACAGTTTTAGGTCTGGTTAGGACAGTTTTAGGTTTGTTAGGACAGTTTTAGTTTCGTTTAGGATAGTTTTAGGTCCAGGTAGGACCGTTTTGGTTTCGTTCAGGAAAGTTTTGGTATACTTTCAGGGCTGTTTTAGTTCCATTCTAGTTCCCTTTTAGTTCTAGTTCATTTTAGTTTCGTTTTAGTTCCAGTTTTACTTTCGTTAGGACAGTTTTAAATCTGGACAAGACAGTTTTAGGTTCGTTAGGACAGTTTTATTTTCGTTTATAGGACAGTTTTAGGTTCTTTAGGACTGTTTTAGGTTTGCTATAGGACTGTTTTGTGTTCGTTAGGACAGTTTTAGGTCCGGTCAGGAGTTCGTTTAGGACCGTTTTAGTTTCGTTGAGAACTGTTTTAATTCCATCCAAAACCGTTTTAGTTTCGATTAGGATAGTTTTAGGCCCAGATAGGACCGTTTTGGTTCAGAAAAATTCTTGGTTCGTTTAGGACTGTTTTAGTTCCATTCAGAACCGTTTTAGGATCTTTTAGGACCGTTTTAGGTTCGTTTAAGGACCGTTGTTCATTTCAGATCGGTTCAGGATAGGTTTAAATATGGCTATTGTGGAGACGTTGATAATATGCGAGGGGTTAACAACTCCTGAAATCTGATGTACACTTGTCATAAAATCTTCCTGAAATCCCTCGAAATCTTCTTGAAATTCCTTGAAATACCCGTGAAATCCATTGAAATCTTCTTGGAATCCCGTGAAATCTTTCTCTAATCCCTTCAAATCTGAAATCAGATGTACACCAAATTTACCAGTTGTTTACCCCTCGAAGGCCTCGATGATATGCTTTCTATTTGTTTGATCTCATACCTCTGTGTACGTAGAGCGGGTGTTGCTCCTCCATCCACTTCTTGAGCTTCGTGTCCTGGCGAATCAGGTACACGTTGCTGTTGACCTTCAACATGAGGAACGCCTGCAACGAGCACGTGTCGTAGATCGGCAGGAACCGCGTGGCGGAGAACTGCCAGTACAGGATGTAGTTGTAGCGTCTAGTCTGCCACGGTAGCACCTAATCGACATATACACACACATGTATATATATATATATATATATATATATATATATATATACCGGTATATATATATATATATATATATATATATATATATATATATATATATATATATATATATATATATATATATATATATATATATATATATATATATATATATATATATATATTATATATATTTATATATATATATGTATATATATATATATATATATATATATATATATATATATATATATATATATATATATATATATATATATATATATATATATATATGATGAAGTGTCACTTCTCGCAAATTTGCCCTTCCTTGAAACAACTGGTAGCTCTAGAAAGAGCCTGGGGTTTCGACGTTTCGGCTGAAAGCGTTCAGCCGTCTTCAAGAGTTGTTTAAGGTATGGTAGCCGGCAGGCGGCAATCGAGTGACTAAAGCGCTCCCCGAAGCCAGGCTTTATACATGGCGTCTGAGAAGGCACGCAACCAATAGGAAGTAAGCCGCGCTCTGATTGGTCGGACGCGTCTGGCCAATGGGTACTCCCCTCTCGGCCAGTGTCTCGCCGGTACAGTAGCGTAACGGTAGTGTTTGTTTTTACTTTGTTCAATCTGTTTCTACTAGTTTAACTCATTTCAAGTAGAAGTTCAAAGTTCAAACCAACTTGGTTCAACTTCGAATGAACTTGTTTTAGTTTGTCCAGCATGGACTCAGGGTCGGACTGGCGGTAAAAAACGGCCCGGGAGTAATATAGGCCTAAACGACGGTCAAATGTAAGATTGTGTGTGTGTGTGTGTGTGTGTAGGGCGGAGGGGGGGGGGGGGGGGGGGTCGGGCAGATATATTTCATGATAATACTCGTCTTGATATATAAAAATTTTGATAATAGGCATACACACTCAACTCTCTCGTAACAAAACTCCGGGCAGTGTCTGCATATTGAATTGAATCGCGTTGAATTTGCAAGGTGTTCCATAGACAGCATCAAGTCAGTATAGCTCATTATAATTAATTATATAAAACTATTCTTTTCAGCTATAAGTAAGCACAACAATATTTAGATAATTAAATTAATATTTCATTAATTCTTACATATAATAATGTATGACTAGTAAGAAGGACTATAGACTATATTACCGGCCCATAAAGACACGCCTGAATGGTTCTAATACCCTATATCAACTTTGTTCAGATTGGCCATGAAATGAACCTTGTTTTCCTTTGTTAATCAAGTTTGAGTTTGTTGAAAAGAACGATTCTGTTCAAGTCTGTTTACAGTTCTGGTTGGTATTTTCTAGTTTGTTCCATCCGTTTAACAAAGCGAAACCAAAGTCGATAAGGCAGTTCTACCGTCTGTAGAAAGTATTCCGACTCCCTATCCTGACAATGCTAATAGTAGCAGGCCCGGACTTAAGAATCCAGCGCCCCTAGGCTAAACCTGGCTTAGCGCCCCTATATACTTATTTTCAAAACGTGTGTGAGACTAGTGTAAAAATAAAACAAATTATTAATTAATGTAAAAAATATTCCGGTCAATTTAAAAACCACGTGGCACGTATTTCCGCTCGTTACTCAACATTACCAATGATGACTCACCAAGTACCGGAATATTTATACGACAGGGTGCGACTTACCCGGGGTGAAGTTCTAGAAAGAGATACCAGGGCATATTTCAGCAATATTTCAGTTAATCCAATAGCTCCGCAGGGAATTTTTTGAAATATCATTTTTTCAGATTATATTCTGTAAGTTGTAGATATTGGCCAATGTTATTGTAGTGTTAATGAGAATATGAATGGGAATGATTATGAAAATAAGTTCGTGATACTTTTCGTTTCATTAAATATAACTTCGTGTTGCATTTTTTGATACAATTTTATTCCATTTGAAACGAAAATATGGAAGCCCTGAAGAGCCCAAGCGCCGCCTGGGCTCTTGCGCCCCTAGGCTTCAGCCTTGCCAGCCTGTGCGTAAATCCTGGCCTGAATAGTAGTGCTAACATTTGTCTCCATTTCATGATGATAATGCGAGGGGTTAACAAAACTTGAATGGTATACACTTGCCAAGAAATCCCTCTGAAATTCATGACATTTCTTGAAATCCCTCAAAATCCCTTTGAAATCCCTGAAATCTCTTGAAATCCCTCTGAAATCTCTTGAAATACCTGAAATACCCTGAAATCTCTCGAAATCTCTAAGATCTCCGGAATCCTTTTAAAACCCCTGAAATCTCTAAAATCTCTTGAAATCCCTTGACAGCTCAAGAAATCTCTTGAAATCTCTTGAAATCCCTGAAATCTCTTGAAATCTCTAAAATCACTGAAATCTCTGAAATCCCTAAAATCCCTCTGAAATCCCTGAAATCTCTAGAAGTCCCTGAAATCCCTGAAATATCTTGAAAACTCTGAAATCTCTAAAATCCCTTTGAAATCCCTGAAATCATTAGGAATCCCTGAAATCTCTTGAAAATCCTGAAATCTCTTGAAATCTCTGAAAAATCTTGAAATTCCTTTGAAATCCCTGAAATCGTTTGAATTCTCTGAAATCTCTTGAAATCTCTGAAAAATGGAAATCTCTTTGAAACCCATGAAATCATTTTAAATCTCTGAAATCTCTTGAAATCCCTGGAACCTCTTGAAATCTCTCAAATCTCTGCAATCCCTGAAATCTTCTGAAATCCCTGAAATCTCTTGAAATCTCTGAAAAATGGAAAGCCCTTTGAAATCCATTAAATCATTTTGAATCTCTAAAATCTCTTGAAATCCCTTGAAATCTTACGAAACCTTCTGAAATCCCTGGAACCTCTTGAAATCTTTAAAATCTCTGAAATCACTGCAATCTCTAAAATCTCTTTAAATCCCATGAAATCACCTGAAATCTTCCAATCTGAAATCAGGTGTACACCAAATTTGCGAGTTGTTAACCGTTCGAGATAACGCTACTTTATCGACTCTGGCGAACCGTTGTAGGAACTAGGTAACCACCTAGCTGTAGTCCCCACCCACCTGCTCTAGCTTGTCGTAGAGCTCACCGATTGACGGGTCATAGATCTCTTCCAACCTGATCACCCTTTCCTCAAACTCGACTTGTGGCTTTTTCCTGACAATCTCAATATTTGTTATCACTACTTTGATATCCATAGCACACCGGCTGGGGTTATTAAAACGGAAATTTTGACAACTTTTGATTTTGAATGATTAAATATTTTTCGAAACGTCAGAGTAGTTTAATTTGAAATTTATGGTTGCTCGGAAACTGTTGATGATAATAATATTGTTTGATAAAATAAGTAACTTGATCGAATCATATTAAAAATATATAATAAAATATGGTCAAAAATGTAATTGTTACACAATACTTAGTAATATCGTCATAAAACTCATTACGACCAATTTCATTTGTCGTGTTTTTTCATTTGTCCAAAATTATAGGCCTATGTAAAGACATTTGATCAAGGGTTATGGGTGATTTTATTTCAGGAATGTATTGAAAGAGTTTTTATTAAGGATTAATGATATGCTAAATGTACGAAATTTTATGAGTGTAAGACAAAGAATATTATTCAATATGTTGATATTTTTGTTCAAGGTAAAGAAGGGAATTCTGCCCGAGTATCTCAATGATAGAGTAGTACAGAGACATGAAGTGCATGACCATAATACAAGAAACTGTCATAAAACGTATTATGAATTCAAAGAGAATAAGAGAAATAGTGATACAGTGCTACATAATGGTATATGAAAATGTATGAAAATCTACTAGTATCTGTGCAAAATGCTCGGGACATCAAGGAATTTAAAAGAGAATGTAGTAAATATATATAGTGGCACATGTAAATAGATTTGATAGACATAATGATCTGGCAGGATACCTTTGATTAAGTTAGAATTAGTTGTATTATGTATTTCTTATTATATCATTAGTATTATTATTATGTACTGACATAGCTATTTATGCTAAATAAAGACATTACTTACTTACTACTTACTTTTACAAAAAAATGCTCATCTTTATGGGATAGATAAGTTTTTACTAAAACACTGCCGACAATACGGAAAAAAAGCTTGACAATTAGAAAAATTATCAATGAGAAAAAACATCACAATAATAGTAGTAATTAATATATTATCTCGAAGTAAAATTATCGTTTACATAGGAATAATCACAAATGATTACATTGTAATAAAATATATTTTGAGAAGGCATCATCATCATTCATCGACAACTCAATTATTTTTACAGGTCTACGAATATACAATCGCATTCCTGAAACAATCACCAAACTATCAACATCTGGAAGTTTCAGAAACTTCAGAAAGTTTCAAAAAATTCAGTTGCAAAATGCGTTGTACCTAGAGATATATAAATCTTTATTGAAGACTATGTCATGGTACACGTATGATTGCCCTTCGACACATAATAATAATCAAATACAAAATTAATGAAGTAGGAAAAACCGCGGGAAAAACACACAATAATAATAAATCACACATGATACGAATGAATGACAAAAAAATGATTGTATAAAATAATGAGAGAGTAATAAACAGTAGCCTAATATGAAAAAAGTATAAAGCATATACTAAAGGTTTCGTGTATGAATTATTTATAAATAAAAAAAAAAGTGCGATGGCCGAGAATCGAACTCGGATCAACTGCTTGGAAGGCAACTATGCTGACCATTACACCACCAACGCAACATGAAGAAGCTTCAATTTTAAAGTTATTTGACCAGTTTTAACGTATAAACCATCGCATTATGATTGTGCATTGGTGTGTGGTATAAAATGCTAGGCGTGCAAATCCTCACTCTATCGTGCTACTTTAACCGAATATCATTAGACTATGACTTTTACCTACGATCACCTTTTACTTCCTAACAAGTAACACGAAATGAAGATGTCATGCATTCTGTTAGAAAATAAGCCAACTTAGAATTAATAATGTATTTATTTTCAATCTTTTATCAATGCTTTTTTTCGTCTTATCAATTCAACCTAGGATTATAGCTATCTACGAGATTCAACGTTCGATTGAAATGAAAAAAAATATCAACTTATTAAACGTCATTTTTTTTTTGGTAAGATAAAGAGTTTGAAATAACAGACACAGAAAAACAAATGAAATGTTTCATCTTTTTTTTTCTTTTTTCTTGGTCAAATACACTGATACATGAAGAAAAACACAATTACAACAAAAAACATCCACAAAGCCCTTAAAAAAAGGCTTAACTTTTTAATTGTTGGTTAAAAACTTAAAATAGTGAATTATAAGTACAATTTCAAATTTCGAACGTATTTCTCAAACATTAAAAGTAACAAAGTAGTTGAAGTAGATTTAGATGTATAATGTACCGTGGATAAGAAAATCTCGTTTTATCAATTCGGCACAGTTTTTAACGCACTCACTTCATGTGATCTGGGTGGTGCAGGGAATATAGGACGTGGTTCGATCCCCGCCACCGTCCATCTTTACAGAGGTTTTCCATGTTTTCCCTCTGTAGTATAGGCTTCTGTCACGTAACAAATGACAAACAATCGTTACCATAGCAATACACCGAACTGGTGGACTACCAAACATTCTGATTGGTCAATTCCAACTGGTGCACATTGTTGTCTGTCAATTTCAACAATAAGTGACGTCATTTGACAGAATCCTATAGACTGATGCCGGGATGGTTTCTACTTGTAATAAATCGGCTATGACCGCTTCCTTTCCCTCTATCACTTCCACTATTATCCCATTATTCATGATTTGTAACATTTTCGGTGTCAATCCAACATAAACGATCGCAGTGACTTTCCGGATGAACGTATTGTAGTCAGGAAGTCCTTGTAAAATATTGTCGATCCATGATAAACAATCACACTGGTGGAAACTTTTTGCCCTATTGGGACTAGTTAAGAGTTCACGGGAGCCGATTTATCGAAATGTCACTTTTTGCGGTGATAACTTTTGAACGGTATGAAATATCAGATTTCTAATAAGCGAGAAACACCTATCATTATAATAACTTCAAGATTATATAAGTTATAACTATTCAAGTCATGTCGCATAACTGTCAAGCGTATACAGCTGAAAACACATTTTCTAGCTGTCGACTCTTCATAGTTTAAGGGGGGCGCCTGAAGAGCGAATACTGGAATAAAAATACTACCAAGAGTGAACGTGGCTTGGCGTGTTTACTTGGAAAGAGGATGGCCTATTCGAGGAAACGATCATAACCTAACCCAAAACCCTAACACAGCTCCTTTGTGCTCTAAACATTTCCCCGAAAAAGTAGCTTGTTTACGGCATTCCTATATGACAAGCCCTCCTTCACTCTTAGTAGTATCGCTATTCCAGTATTCGCTCTTCAGCGCCCCCGACAGTTATGCGACATGACTTGAATACTTATAACTTATATAATCTTGAAGCTATTATAATGATCTGTGTTTCTCGCTTATTAGAATTATGATATCTCATACCGTTCAAAAGTCATCACCAAAAAACTGATATTTCGATAAATCGACTCCCGTGGACTCTCGAACTTCAAAACATAGTATATACATTATGAGTAGATCATAATGTTGTGACTGAAAAATAAAAGAAGTGGCTCGATTGGCGTGTCAGAAAGTGGTGAAGATTATTGTTCTCTTAACAACCCCACCAACAGCTAGGTTATACGGGGGTACGAATGAGCAGGTGAGTGATTATGAAGCTATGAAATGATGATAATGAAAGGACTTTATACAAAAACTCATGCCTTATGCGGGATTCGAACCCACGCCCAATGGTGACTTCAGTTTCTGAAGCGGTGCCTCAGCTGACTGAGCTACCGAAGGTTACCAGAAAGTAATAAATATTACTATAGAGGATGACAATAATGTATATATGAACTTAATAGGAATAATTATCGACAGTCATAAACGTGGAAAAAAAATCATCAACCTTCAAATCTCTGCCTAGTTTTGCATTGTCACCAAACAACCCCACCTAAAACTACACCATTATGATTCTAACGATTTGTTGAATTGTAAAAGTAGGCCTATATGGAATAAATCATTATTGCATTGGATTAAATTTTCATACAAATCAAGTTATCAAAAATTCTATAAATGTAAAAATTATTGTTAAATGTGAAAGTTTAGCTAAAATAATAAGTATTGAATAATTATTATACATTGGTACTCTGGACAAGGACAATTATTATTCAATTTTTAAAATTCATTAAAAGAGATGCATCGGCCGGGAATCGAACCCGGGCCGCCCGCGTGGCAGGCGAGCATTCTACCACTGAACCACCGATGCTTATACATTCAGAAAGATTAATTATGTATTTGGTATGCAAAGATTCTCAAGATGTTTCATAAAACCAGATCTCTTCAAATCGTGTAAAGAAGCATCGTGCAAGTATCTATGGGTCAACGATCCCAGAGTCTAGACCCGAATCCATTACGAACTGAACAACTTTATATTGCCTAGATCAGTG
Source organism: Brachyptera risi (assembly GCA_964007535.1). NCBI lineage: Eukaryota > Metazoa > Arthropoda > Insecta > Plecoptera > Taeniopterygidae > Brachyptera > Brachyptera risi. The sequence goes on along the minus strand of OZ023338.1, from coordinate 11,704,129 downwards.
ATGCACAACCCGCGACCCGCCATGGTTTTTTTTTTGTGGCCCGCCAATTGAGTCGTAGAAATTTCATAGCATCCCAATAATTTCACCGATATTATTGTTCTAGTTTTGGTTCGCTTCTATTGTTTAGTTACTTTGATAAATCAGTAATAAAACTATACGATATTGCTATACGATATTGCGCACGTCTTTTGGACGAATTGGTAAAGTGTGGCTACCGTCATATAGTGATTGATACCCCCTCTTACCATGGTATCCAATGCTTTATACAATCCGGAGTAGAAATACTTGAAAGACAAGAATTCTTCAAAAGCTCTCATATTTTCACCGAATATGAAGAAAACTATTATGCACATTTTCTGAGATTTTTTTAAACAATCGAATGAGAAATAACGTTGAAAACGCTTTCAAAAATTAAATCTATAGCAATAAGTGTCCAACCAATTAAATTATAAACGGTTAAAATGAGTGATGAATGAACAGGAAGGCCGTGACATAATTGATTTTGGTTGGGTTTTTAAACGTTTGAAGTGATCCAAGATCTGTAGATGTAGAATGAGCTGACAAATTATTTTCCATTCTAGATTTCTATACTTCCAAGCCCATCTCACAACGCAAATCCCGCGTTTTCCCAGTTAAATGAGCGTAGCAAAGATTCCATTTCATATAGGGTCTACCGAAAAAATGGGCGCCGTTTTTATGTTCTTTTTTTTGTAATTTGTGCGCGGCGTACAGGTCAGGAAAAACAATCAACTTGAAACTTATACCGAGACGCGTGGCCGAGTGGTAACACACTGAACCGTCATTCGGGAGACCGAGGTTCGATTCCCGCCATGGTCGACCATCCTGACAGGGGTTTTTCGTGGTTTCCCTCTGTCGTTTAGTTTGATACTGGGATGGTTCTTTGATAACAGGCCACGACCGACTCCTTCCCACCATTCAAAACACCTAATGAAATAACCTTTCATCTCATCATCCCATCATCTCATTCATCATCCACCGACGCCAATAGATCGTATAGCCATCAGTATAGTGCGTCGTTAAGGACCTGATATAAAAAAACTTTAAACTATTTCTGCATATTATAGTGTCACACCAGAATAGGTTGGGTTGGGATTGTTTAAAAAAAAAGACAAAAGGTTGTTCCGGAAAAAAATCGGAAATCTAGGAAAATCTTCATAAGAATAAAACCATGAGGAAAAATACTTGAAAAATGAAAATTCTACAAAAGCTTCAAAATTCTCATTGTATTTGATCATTTCTATGTTATACATATTTTCAATGATTTTCAAAACAGTCGAATCAGAAATAACAAAGTGAATGCATCGCAATAAAAATATATATTTTATTGAATATCAGGATCAATTGACGACTCGAAATAGGCGTGGCTTCACCAGTCAGCCAGTTGGATCATATCATTTGTAGTCATTTCAAGATACCCCGATTGGATATTTGAATTGGACGACAGTTCTAACAGCCCTGTTGATTGGACGGTATGATTTCTGACGTCAAGGGGGCGGAGACTGCGAGTCGTCTTGACTACAGCTCTAACAGCCCTGTTGATTGGACGGTATTATTTCTGACGTCATGGGGGCGGAGACTGCGAGTCGTCAATTGGATTTGCAAAGTACAAATGCAACAGTTTTCAACTTGCACTAGAAATATCAATAAGTTGCAGGTAAAGTTTTTAAACGTCCAAGGTAATCCAAGGTCTGTAAATGTAGATTGAGCTGACAGAATATTCAACATTCTAGATTTCCATACTTCTAAGCTCATCTCACAATGTATCTCAGGCCTATACTGAGTTTTCCTAGTGTATATTTCATCAATGGTGAAATAAAGACGTGTGATTAAATATTGATAGATATTATATATTATTATATATATTGTATATTATATATAATATATATATATATATATATATATATTAAATATATTATTTTATATATATATATATATATATATATATATATATATATATATATATATATATATATATATATATATATATATATATATATATTATTATATTATATATATATATATATATATATATATATATATATATATGATATATATTATTATATATATTATCATATGATATTTATTATTATACTGCTCAACGTTGTTTCAACTGCTATTCAGCAGCCTTTCTCAAGAATCCATTTTCAAAATATCATCTTCACATTTTGGAATGAGAAGAGATGATAAAAACAACAAATCACGCACATGCACCAGAAAAAAAATACAAATAAAACATTACATGAGTTATTATTTACTAGGTAAACGCGTTATGTGTTTCCGCGTTGATGGATGAGCTGGAATATATCAACTTATCTTTGGATTGGTTATTATATATATATATATATATATATATACACCTTGAGATCCAAACCATTACATCACTGCCATCTTATTTTCCATTAATAATTTATATAATTTAATAATAAAGAAGGCTTTGTTTTAATCGTTTACAATCAAGTGGTGACACTTGTTGCTTTGATTTAATAGGTATCTTAATAGCTTTGAATAATTGACACAAATAACATTATATATTTTTTTACATCGAAACGGCTGATCCGATTTGAGTAAAAGTTCGGAATAATGTGTATCATTATCAGATTGAAATTCTCTGAGAATTTGAATCCTCTCAGATGAAATATTTTTCACGAATGTTTTCCTCTGGGTTATTCTAAGGGGATTTTTGAAAACTTTGGAATGAGTTTTCTCAGAAGTTGTTCAACCGATCGTGCCTCAAAACTATACAGCATCAAGTCAGATAGGGGTTCATGTGTGTGCCAAGTTTCAACTGATTTTGAATTTTTTTCTGACCTGTGGAGCGCGAACAAAAAAACAAAAAAACAAAAAAAAAAAAAAACAGGCACTTTTTTTTCGGTATAGTGTAATTGAGTCTTCGCTTCGCTCATCCAATAAAGAAAGTTTCTCCCATTGCTATTTGGACTGTCGAAAATCGTGCAAATCAGGGTCCCGATGTTGTAATAATAATAATAATAATAATGATAATAATAATAAGTCTTTATTTCTTTCAAAACACAACACAGCTAGTTAGGTATACATATAGTTACATATACATAGTTGGCATTTAAAAGAAAATGGCGAGGTTCGGTGTATGCACTATAGAAGGATTACCAACTGCGTCTGCTTGATGCTTCCAACTCTTCCTCTCTATTTTACCACAGCGACGGCCATTTCATTTCAATTTTGATTCTTTTTCTCTTCTGAGATTTATAGTGTAATATTCTATCAATTGTAGGCCTATGCTATAATCAAACTATTCGTATAGTGGTTCCAATCATATCATTTTTTTCATTTGGCACTTTGTATACCCACTTTTACTCATATTTCAGTGCGATCTACTTCTTTGCTAATTAGACGAGCTTTAGCGAGGATTCAATTTGACATAGACTCTACTGAAAAAAATTGGTGTTCGTTTTGATGTTTTTTTTTCATGTTTTTATGAATTTTAGAAATTTCAAAAATACCCACTAAAATAACACAGCGGAAAAAAAAATTCATTTAAAAAAAAAAAAAAATTTTGCGTGAAGTTGAGTTACATTCTTATACATATTTATGAAAACTTCCAGCTTGATCGGGTCAGCCATTTTGAAGAAAAATCATAAAATGTGCTAAATTGGTACCACTCGAAGCAGTTTTTACCCATTTCTTCCAATTGGCGAATGTAGGCAAAAGCAAAAGTTTGGCAAAAAAGTCGACATACTATTACTATCCGCTCGTCCAACAACGCATATATGGCGTTTTCCTAGTATTTTCAAATGCAGTTATTTCAAAATTTTCGGTTTCAGTGGGGCCTATACTTGAATCTCAGAAATTATTGAAGATAATCACTCCAAATTCTTACCACATATTTTGGAAGAAAGGAGGTAAAAGGACCAACTCCTGAACTAATATAAGGCAAGAAATGGGTTTATGGTGACGAGAAGAAGTGAGAGACAGGATAGGGATGAGAGTTCAGAAGAGTGGGAGAGGAGGGGAACAGTGCTGTGGAGAGGGCCAACACAGAATTGGGAAGGAGTGGATTCACCCAAAGAACACTGAGGGAGTGGAACGATCTGTGTATGGAGGCAAGAGCCTGGACGAATTTAAGAAGAGACTCGAGGATGGAAAACAGCTGCCACGGCGCAAACATGCGCTTTGCAGTGAACAACAACAACAACAACAACAACATATAAGTAGGTCTATGCCATACTTTTGTAGACATTTTTTTTTTGTATCTACGTTAAATAACATCGAAAGTAAAATTTGTTGTATGCCTAAAAATGTGGTATTTTTTGGACATTTTTTAAAAGAAATAAAATAAGACCATTTTTTTTCAATTCATTTCCCAGTGCATATGTAATTACTGTAAAAGTTTTGTGCATGCAACTATAGTTTGTGACTCGATGTTGAGCCAGTGTTGACCATACATTTTTGAATTCAGTTTTAGTTTTAAAAATTCCACAGAGACATTCGCTCCTAAGAATTCGATCCTCTTTGTGAATACCTGAACATGACTCTACAAAAGTTTTTAGACGAGCTTCAGCGAGGATTCAATTCAACATACTGAAAAAAGTTGGTGTTCGTTTTTATGTTTTTTTTTTTTCATGTTTTTTTGTCGGTTCTCCACAGGTCCAACGGCCACAGCTATCAACTTCAATTTTTTTTCATCATGGTTCCTCATCTAACTTAGATCTGTATAGTTTCGTGGCATTATCGGGTGCCAACTTTTATTTTTATGAATTTAAGAAATTTCAAGTGTACCCATTAGGATAATACAGCAGAAAAAAAAAACATTTTTATTTTCTACAAATGAAATTTTGCGTGAAGTTGAATTACATTCTGATACATATTTCTGGAAACTTTCAGCTTGATCGGGTCAGCCATTTTGAAGAAAAAACATAAAATATGTTAAATTAGTACCACTCGAAGCCGTTTTTACCCTTTTATAACTAAAATGTCACCCAATTGGCGAATGTAGGCAAAAGTTTGGCAAAAAAGTCGACATACTATTACTATCCGCTCGTCTAACAACGCATATATGGCGTTTTCCTAGTTGGCTAATTAGAATATCCAAATTCCGTATTGAAAGTTCACTGGAATTTGGAGTAATCGGTGAATCAGCGATATTTTTCTTTGATAATCATTTTTTGTTATCATGGTTCCATCAGGTTGGTATCACCGCAGGTGAACGCATTTCTCATTCCCGGTTCCCGGTTTACTTCTTTGGAGTTTGGAAGTTTGGTTTACTTTGTGTGATTTTGTTCAAGTTAGTCCTTTCGTTCAGCATTTATATTCATTCTCTATAATAATTCTTGATACATCCAATGCAAATAATTGTACAGATATTGTTAATTGAATATCAGTTGGTCTCATGCTGTGTGATGTCAAGGAAAGACAGGAACGGTGTAATGTTCTGAATTCGTTGGGAGGTTATAGTTTCCCGCCGCCGTCTCTCCTATCTGTTTGCACTAACGGTTGGGAGTGTCGGTTTAAAGAACGGATACCAGCATCTTTTGCCATGCTTTGCTAGAACTGGAGAATAAGGAACTAGCTTGCTATCTAGAGTTATAGGAGCAGATGCACTTGGACACTCGACAGTAAACACTTGAGCAATTCAACGTATCATGCGTATCATGATTCTAGGTGTAGGCCTAGGCTTGTATTGATTGAGTGTAGGCCTATAGGCTAGAATGGTCTTGATATGAGGCCAGACCTTCCTATAACAATAATTATGGGCCTAGTCCTAGATATAGGGAAACGGTAGTCCTATTCAAAGTTGTATTTGAGAAGGGCTATGGAAACATTTTTAAAAACAGGTGGGCCTACATTGTGATTGAAATGGCCGTAAACCTACTCTGATCTTGTTCCAGACAGGCGTGCAATGGAAGGCGTGTGCCTGGAACCTGACTGCGGCTTTGTCTCGACTCATCTTTTCTATCTGCATGCCCACCTCGTAAGGGAGCACAACAAGCCCATGGACGTGAAAAGGTTCATCTTCAGCAGCATGCGGGGTCAGTTCGCCGTCACATTCTTCATCCTTTCCCAGTTGGTAAAATTTCCGATAAAAATCCCACCAGGTTAGCCACTAATAGAGTATTTTATTTAAATTCATATAACTCAGCATACAATGAAGATGAATTAATTAATACTTTCAAAAGATTTGCTCAGACAAAAGTTCAAATAGGCCCCTAACAACATTATTTACAGCAATACTGTCAGCATACTGTCACAGCAATACTGTCATACTGCAGACAGAAAAACAGCAATACTGTCAGTTGTTGAGGTTATGCTGTGTAGGCCTACAAAACCCTCAAATTCGCTCTCATTATCACTTTCTCCAAAAATGTCATTGTCATTATTCTCATCACTGAACTCAAGATTATTTACCTCATCTAACACATAATCTAAATTATCGGGATTGATTGTTATGTCTATTATTGTGACAAGAAGTACTTGCTGGCTCGTACAACTGGACGACGCCATCATCGTTTATAACCTTGACAATAAACACAGGCTTGTTGAATCTCTTTATTTCTGAGTATTATTCGATGAATTCGAGAACACACCCACTGAAATTATCGTCAATGGACAACTAACGACATCTATCGAAAAAATTATGATCTTGGAAGCATTACTCTGTCGGTAAAAATGCCTACATTTGGCTCATTTATCCGTGCATAACCTGTGGCGGGCGACATTGTAGAACGGCAGGCATACGTGCGAAACCGTGAAAGGGTTAATTTACCCACACTTTGTTTCGTTTCTGTATCGAGTTTGGACTATCGTTGTACAACCCTGTGTACTGAGACGAGTGGTCGAGTGGTTAGCACGCTGAACCGTCATTCAGGAGGCCAGGATTCGATTCCAGCCATGTGGTCAACCATCCAGGACAGGTTTTTTTCGTGGTTTCCCTTTTTCATTTGGGTTGATACAGTGTTACCGGCAGGGGTTAATTTGTGAATATGAAGGAACTGGAACGCACCTCAAAGTAAACCATCCCTTCTACCTCCTCCCACCCCCTCCCGCACCACCACAACTTCTGAAAAAGTTCCTTATAATACTGCTTCTCTTCTTCTCCAACTTTGACACTCCTGCTACGCTCCTTACAAACTTCATTTCTGCTGCCTCCATTTTCTTTTCTTCTCTCCAGTTGATTGACCATGTAACTGCTCCATATGCCAAGTTCATATGTGTCAAGTCATATATAAAACATAATTCATTCTGCTATTATTCAAATCTACAGTGAAACCTCTATCCATCATTTTTCAAGGAACCAGGAAGATAAAACCATCCATCCAGGAAAATTCAACATTGATCATATGGGAGTGGGGCAAGAAAAATGAATCATACAAGCAGGAAAACTATAGATCCGGGAAGGATGCATAGATGTTTGACTGTTCTTGTTGAATACTAGGAAAACGCTATATACGCGTTGTTAGACGAGCGGAAAGTAATAGTATGTCGACTTCTTTGCCAAACTTCTGCCTAAATTCGCCAATTGGGTGACATTTAAGTTATAAATGGGTGAAAACGGCTTCGAGTGGTACCAATTTAGCACATTTCATGTGTTTTCTTCAAAATGGCTGACCCGATAAAGCTGAGAATTTCCAGAAATGTGTATCATAATTCAACTACACACAAAATTTCATTTCTTTTGAAAATGAAATTTTTTCATTTTTTTCCGCTGTGTTATTCTAATGGGTATTTTTGAAATTTCTAAAATTGATAAAAATAAAAGTGACCACCCGATAATGCCTCAAAACTGTACAGATCTAAGTTAGATGAGGAACCATAATGAAAAAAGTTTGAAGTTGATAGCTGTAGCCGTTTGACCTGTGGAGAACCGAAAAAAATAACATAAAAGAAAAAAAACAAAAACGAACACCAATTTTTTTCAGTATGTCAAATTGAATCCTCGCTAAAGCTCGTCTGAAATTTAACATTTCAACATTTTAACATTAAATCAATTTCCTCAAAACGGTTCGTCAGAATTTGGATGAAAAATTGTAATAACGTGTAGGCCTATCATTCATGTGTTTACATTCAGAGAAAATTGGAATTTCTTTGAAGAGATTTTATTTCTCAAATTTTCCCGCCCAGCCTAATCTTATGGGGATTTTTAGAAACTTTGAGAAGGTGTTTTTCTTCTAAATGGTTGAACCAATTTGACCCCAAAACCTGGCAGTAACTGTTCTACGTTGGATTCAAGTCTATGTGTACAGAAAAGTTTTATGTCGATCAGTCAAACCGTGCGACCTGTGCAGTGCTTACAAAAAAAAAAACAGGCAAAGCTACGATCTATTGGCATTGGTGATTGATATATGAGATGATGGTATGATGAGATGAAAGGTTATTTCATTTGGCCGGTTGTGACTTTCTGTCAAGGAACCATTTCAGTATTGAGCTGAACAGAAGAGGGAAACCACGAAAACCCCTGTCAGGATGGCCGACCATGGCGGGAATCGAACCCTGGTCTCCTGAATGACGGTTCAGAGTATTGACCACTCGGCCACTCTTCATTCATTCATTCAATCTGCAATTTGTAGATATACATACAGGTGACAAATGCCTTTCAACCCACTCAATCATTCAAACCACTAACTTGGAGGAAAAAGAATGAAAAAAAAAATTTGGAAAATGAATAAAATAAATTCAATATGTCATGGCTTATTCCATTCCTTAATAGTTCTGTTGTCAAAAGAATATTTTCCAATGTCCTTCCTGGCTTCTTTTGCTCTTATATCTGACACATGTATGTTCTCCTCTCGCTCAAAATTGATTTTCTAGAATTTTTTTTTTTTTTCGTTGAGCGCTGACTCGTTTGTGTTGCAGAGTTCAAGGTATGGAAGGCGAGCGTGGAGCTGCAGGACCTTGTGAAGCTCCGAGCGTCTCCGCTGCAGTCGCAAGACGGGGACGCAAAAGTCGGCTACCACTTCTGCATTCAGCCGGAGTTCGCCAGATACGGATGCTCGCAGGTGACCGCCTACGCTACCTGCCAAGAGAACGGCAACTGTGTCGGGGAAAAAATTGGGAAAACAAACGTGTAGGGGTATGCGAATCCATTTTTTCGAATCGAATCCGAATCCACTCTCAGATTCGGATTCCATATAGGTAGATATAACATGAAAGATTTGGAAATTTCGAATCTTGGCGCCAGAAACGTGACAACATTACATTCGCCATTCTCAAGAACAATTGCTGTAATGGTTAGACTTGTGCTGCATACATTTTTTTATGCAGGGGTAATTATGAGAATGCTGAAATAAGATTTTCACTTCCTGGATCAAGTGTAACTTATCAGCAGTGTCGTTTGTCCCATTATTACGCTTCACAATGTATGTTTAAAAGATTCAGGTTCGGATTCGGTAATTTTGATGTAGATTCGGTTTGGATTCGGTTCGAAATGAAAAACATGGATTCGTACACGCCTACAAATGTGACTTTTCATCTCCGAGCATTCACTGAAATACTCATCGAATAGTACAGCACTTCAAACGACTAGCAACAGCAATTTCTTACGTAAAAATATCGCGTATAGCAGGAAAACAATTTAAAATGCCACATAAATATTTTTTGATTCAAATTTCACAAAGAATATTTCTGAAAGGACATCACAACCCTGAGACTAAGCTTGAAAGCAAAATGACGATATTTATTTCAGTAATTTCAGATGAAACTAGAAATCACCAACTCAATTTTAGAATAATTAGAATTAATTTATTTATCCTCCAGGGCCCGGATTCACAAAGAGTCCTATCTTGACCAAGTTAGGAACAATATTAGTCCTAACTCAGTAAAATGATCCCAACTTGGGACGTCCTAAATATATACAGTAAACCCTCGTTGATCCAAAATTCAAGGGACCCCAAAAAGTGATTTTGATTTATAAAAATTTGGATTAACCAAAAAACTCCTTTTCCACGAAAATCATCACACTTCCCGGTTAGAATTGAAGCAATTTCGTATTGAGCGCGAGAGAAAGCTAGATGCCACATGTGCGAGGAACCGAACCACTGATCGTGTGTATTGGGCTATATTCGACAGCAAACGAATGTTAGATGGCCAGCTTCCATTGGCGCTCGGCCGTTCCGAGTGATTGAGTGTTCCAAGCTTACGCTCATCAAGAACAGACAGAGCAGCCAAAGACCTTAGTATCTAACCTAAAAAAGTTGGATACTAAGGTCTTTGGAGCGGCCCGAGCGCACTCGGAGTCGGATGACGTATTGAGTGGCAGCGAACAGCTGAGCTGGCTTCGGCCTATTGTTACGCGTCAAATAAAAAGGATGAAATTTACGAAAATAATGATAAATTCAAGGAATTCACTCGATCTATTTCGGATTATCCAATCCGAAAACAGTGCTAAAGCAATTGAGGGGTCGAAATATTAGTTTGAATTACGGATTAGCTGGAATTCGGATTAACCATATTCATTAACATTGAAATGCCTATACCTTCAGCCGGGGACTGACTTCAAGTTCGAAATATGTCAAATTTCGGAATAACCGAGTTTGGATTAACAAGGGTTTACTGTATAACTCTTTGTGAATCCCAGGACTTGGCCCTTTTTACGAATCGTGACGAGACATTATCTCTCGATTCTGTTTGTGTTTCTATACAAAATCAGTAATGTCTACGTCATGACTTATTGTCTCTGAAGGACAAAAAAATCGGTTTTAATTTCTGAAATTGAGATGATGATTTCTAGTTTTATCTAAAATTATGGAAATAAATATTGTCATCACTCAGCAAAGTCTAGTTTTAAGGTTATGATGCCCTTCAACCGATTTTGATGGTTGAGAATCGATTCCTAGTATTCAGAGTTGATGTTATCCGTATATTGTATTACCGTATTGTCCTGAATTTAAGCCGAGGGTTTTTCTCGAAATTTCAAGCCCAAGTCACCCTCGGCTTACATGCGATATGGCTAGCCTATAATTCTTTATATGCGTATAATTGGTCAAAAATACATTTTTTGCTCATTTTAATTGGGTGAACTACACTCGCACACTTATAACAACGGAATCAACCAGAAACTGTGAGATATTCCACTCAAAACTTGTTTGATAAATGTTTTATCATGAAGAAGCATCATTTCATCAATTTCCACCATTATTATTTGACCCGCAGTAATAAACATAAGCACGTTGAGCTGTTTGCTGCATGGTGTGTCATCCTTCTGCGCGCTACTGCGTGTGGTCTGACCTTGACGAGCACGAGACTGTTTAGTGTGAAAAACACTTGTTCGACTGACTCGAGACGGCCGAGCGCCAATAGAAACCGGCCGTGTGACAATCACTTGGAGCACCTCTCACCAATTTCTCGCAAGTCGTTTCGACCGGCGGTATAGCTTTCTCTTGCGCGCAATACGAAATTGACTCAAGTCTACCCAGGAAGACTGATGATTTACATGGAAAAGGAGAGATACTCTTTTTTTCAATTACCGATCTAAAAGTTTGGGGGGTCGGCTGATATTCGGAACAATACGGTATATTGACGTTTCTCTTCCCCCCTCGACAGGTGGCTCGCTGTACGACGATGCTTGTCGTTCATGAGACAAGTGAACGCGTTCGCGTCAACTACTTCAAGACTCACTACAACCACCACGGAATGTCGGCCAACTTGTTAGCAGAGTTCCTGTCTCACACACGACCCGACGATGCCAGGAAGAAGATCCACGGCGACGCGTTGAGGTAGGCACCGAGACGGGCAGACCAGTGGCTAGTACGCTGAACCGTCATACAGGAGACCAAGGTTAGATTCCCGCCATGGTTGGCCGTCCTGACTGAGACAAGTGGACCAGTGGCTAGCACGCTGAACCGTCATTCAGGAGATCGAGATTAGATTCCCCCTACGGTCGACCATCCTGACTGAGACAAGTGGACCAGTGGCTAGCACGCTGAGCCATCATTCAGGAGACCGAGGCTAGATTCCCGCCACGGTCGACCATCGTGACTGAGACAAGTGGACCAGTGGCTAGCACGCTGAACCGTCATTCAGGAGACCGAGGTTAGATTCCCCCCGCGGTCGACCATCCTGACTGAGACAAGTGGACCAGTGGCTAGCGCACTGAACCGTCATTCAGGAGACCGAGGTTAGATTCCCCCCGCGGTCGACCATCCTGACTGAGACAAGTGGACCAGTGGCTAGCACGCTTTTGAATTCTCTCGAAGGAAATATTTTTTTCACAAATTTTCTCGGGGTTATTCTTGTGGGATTTTTAAAATGCCAATATTCAATTGAATTTGCGTTTCCGTTTGACGTGTGGAGCGTGAACAAAGAAAAAACTTACTTTTTTTTTCGAGTACGGTGAAATTAAGTCTTCGCTACGCTCATCCAATTAGTTTGATCAACCGTTGGAACAGAAGATCCAATTATTGACATGTGATCTCTCTGCGCGTCATATAGCAAGTGCTCGGGGATCGTGACCCCGCCGCACGACAGCGCGGAGGATGACGAGAGACATAGCCACCGAGTCACTGCGAGCCCGCGCCACGCGTCGATGCAGCGGACCCTGTGGACCGTACGCGTCGGTAACCTGATTGTCAAGACGATCGTACCGGCCCAAGTGTGGCGGGTCAGCAGAGGTCAACAATCATACAAGGTGAGCGGACGTTGACACCGGCATTCAGTAAATAAATATCCTGATGGGATAGAGTAGAGGCGCCCTGGTTAAGCAGCCTATATAATAGTGATGACATCGATTCTCAAAATCTGGAATCGATTCTCTAAGCTCCAGAATCAATTACAAAACGATTTTGAAAAAGAAAAGAAATTTTTTTAAAAAAAAGTTCACCCTCAAATAAAGTTGTGTAATTGTAAACTTTTTTTTTCAACCTTCCTGCAGCACTTGACATGAAAAATAGCTTCTAGAAAATCTTTGAACTGTACTGTACCATTCGGGTATTTCCGTCAACGTTCGGCTGTCAGATGTAACCGAAGGGATAGCTTGTGTCCAGATGGTAAAATCTCAACAATGGAAAATAATATAGACAGTGTAATGAGCACGTATTGCAACGTGAAGAAGTACAGCACTGATTGAAAAAAAAAAATTTTTGTGTGGAAAAATCGGTTCTTGATTTTAAAATCGTTTTACATTAGAATCGATTCTGAATCGATTCTCAATTGATCAATGTTATCACTACTATATACCCTGGTAGTGTTACGCCTGTTAATCCTTCTAGGAGTGCTGTGATCACCAAGAAAATACCATTTGTTAGAGCAGTGTTGCGAGTGAATGCTGTTAGGAGGGGGCGTTGAAAAGCGAATACTGGAATAGCGATACTACTAAGAGTGAAGGAGGGCTTGTCGTATAGGAATGCCGTGAACAAGCTACTTTTTCGGGGAATTGTTTAGAACACAAAGGAGCTTTTGTTAAGAGTTTTGGGTTAGGTTATGATCGTTTCCTCGAATAGGCCATCCTCTTTCTAAGTAAACACGCCAAGCCACGTTCACTCTTGGTAGTATCTTTATTCCAGTATTCGCTCTTCAGACGACCCGTTAGGAGCGCTGTGATCAGCCAACTTTTTCATTGTTGGTGGGCATAGTCTCTTGATGGTGTTGCCTATTTAGAGACTACTTTATCTTTGATATCACGTAGCACAGTTGCCAACGCGCTCGCTTCGTGAGATCCGGGAGGTGAGGGGCATATCGGACCTGGTTCGATCCCCGCCACCTTCCGTCTTTACAGACCTGTGTTTTTCGTGGTTTCCTCCTGTAGTCTAGGCTAATGCTGAGATGGTTCTTACAATATAGGCCACGACCGCTTCCTTCCCACTATCCTTCTCATTACCTAAGAAACCTTCACCTCATCAGTCATTTATCTGATGCCAATAGATCTTAGTTATTATTACAGTGCGTCGTTGAAACCCAATGAATGAAAAAATGAAAAAAAAGATGGGCCACGAGCGGCTATTGTTAGCGTAGTGATCCTATAAACAGCTAGGTTATATCTAGAGCTGTAGAAATATAGCAGGCACATTCAGTTTTGGTAGAGTAAACCCTCGTTAGTCTGAAATTCAAGGGACCCCAAAAAGTGATTTCGATTTATAAAAAGTGCCAGTGTTGAAAGGAGGAGGGGGAGGGGGGGGGAAGCAGCACGTACGAGCCAGATGCGACTGGTGATATCTATGGTCTAGACTATAGAGAGTAGTAGAGGAGGCCCAAATTCTTTCGTTTTTCCCGCCACACAAGCGCGCTTTGCTTAAAAGTTATCTGTCAGTGAAAATGAAGAACAAAAGCTCGCATTGTAAAAAGTGGCGGGTACCAGGGAAAGGAATATCGGAGTTGGGTAGTGATGTACCCGACTCGGGTACCCGCCGACACCCCTAAATTCATTTATTAATTATTATTCCACTTGGAGAAAAAATGTATAGGCCTAGATAAATAAATAACAAGAGGCAAATGGTATGCAATGTTTTCAGTAGGGGCCTACTCCATATTGTGATCACTGATAAGGCTGTCATTGGAAAGTATGATTTTTTTTTCATTGTTCAATTGTTCTGAGGTATCTCTTATAGAAGCTCATTAAGTCTTCACAAGGGGATACTTAAAAAATATTTATAAACTTGTACGATTGATCTGCAGCATCAGCGTATTATTTAGCTGATGACTGTAGATCAAAAGGTTCACTAGTTGGTGTTAGTTTAAAGCTCCATTACTACGTCAAAGTCCCAACCATCAATGGAGTCCTCTTTCGTGGGCCTGCTTTAAGCCAAATAGCAAGCCCGGGATAGAGGTCCACATAGAGTCCGTGAACCAGACTCTATGTGGCGGAGACCCAACAAGCTGGGCTAGGGATTGAACCTAGCCCTAGTGACAATGACCCGCTCCAAAAGGGAACGTGTCATTTCACCGCTGGCTACCTTTATAAGCTTAGCTCTTACTCAATGAAAGGCTTTACGGGTTTTTAAGCCACGCCAGTGAGATTTCATTGAGCAGCAGCTAAGCTTATACCCAATGAAGGCTTTACGGGTTTTTAAGCCACGCCAGTGAGATTTCATTGAGAAGGCAGCCAAGCTCTTACTCAATGAAACCTTTGCGGGCCCTCGAGCCACGCGCAGATTTCATGAGCAGAACTGTGCAACATGTGCATCGTTTGCTTGTCAAATTTAGAATGATTTAATACTCCAAAATTACCCAGTATCTATGGTTTCATTAACTTATTATTTATCATACTATTATTGTTGATTATTCACTTCCAGTGTTGATAACAATAACAATGGTGTGTTATTGTTACCAAGAAATATGAAAAAAATATTTCAACAATGAATGGCAAACAATAGATTTGGACATTTTTGAAGCCGAGATGAAAAAACAAATGGTTGTGTGAAAGTAGGCTTACTTCACTTTGTTATTCTATGGATTTTCTCCATTATCTCAGATCAAATCTCCAGTTCAGGCCTTGAGCCAGAGGGTTTTTCGAGCACAATTGAGGTGATCAAATGTACATCTATCGTTGGATTGCTAATGAAACAAGGAATCCGGAATGACATGGCACTTTTCAAATTTTGATGCAGAAAATAGCGTCGGGACGCCTCAAAGTCGGACATTCGCCTAATTTTGAGTGTGCACTTGCATTTGTGAAAATCACAATCACTTTTCATATATTAGAGATAGAACGATGAAATATATTATCAGAGAATGATTGTACCATGAACAGAGTAAATACAAATATAAAAAAATCAACGATCGGATTATTATACTCTGCCTTGTAAGAAAATATACCAAACTTGTAAGTTTTCAGGTAATACACCTTATTTAACCCTGGAATCTATACGAACGATGATGGATGCGAGTATCATATATCGTCGAATTTTTCAATGTCCAAATAAAATTAAATGATATAGTATTTTTCGATAATCTACGCGTAACACGGCGCCGCGATGCCTCAATGTCGGTTATTTGCCCAATTCAAAATTTGCACCTGCATACATAGAAAATACAATAATTTTCCATGTACATTGAGAAAAAAAACATGAAATATACTGTTTATGAATGCACATATTATGAAAAAAATGAACACAAATAGAAAAACCTAATTTTATGATTATTATCAGGGATGGGCATCAAATTAAACAATCAAAATCAATTATTGATTTTTTTTTCATATAGTTGAATCATTTAGAAAATTGATGAAATCGTTTAGTTTCGACAAAGTTAGTTCTTCGTATTTCTGTAGTTTGCCGCTTATTTCACGATTCTGAATTGAATTCTTTCTTCTCATTGGTTGTTGAAAGTTCTCGTTATGCATCGCGTAATATGTGGTTTGAGGTTAGATGTATCAGAACACTATGTTATCTCTCGTTCACAGTGGCGGCAGTACACAGAATCTTTATTCAAGATTTGAGGTGAAGTTGAATCTTATTCTCAGCAAGTCTTCTTCACTTCTACATACTACTACCATCCTCTGTTCCCTTTTCTCTTCCTATGAGTTCCCTCCATAGTTCTCTATTCTCCCACCATTTCTCGTCTTCCACTTCTTCCCATTTTTCTCCTCGTTTGACTACCCCGCACTTGACTCTCTCCTGCCACCTCTCTCTTGGTCTTCCTACTCTTCTCTTATGGGTTGAATCAAAAGATGAAACTTATACATGTAATAAATATATGAACGAGAAACTTATAACAGACGTTCTACTGTATTTTTCTTCATTCAACATTACATTCTATATCACTATTTTTCCTAGAAGTCTTTTTTCAGAGCATTTAGCTACATTGAGCTATTTTGTGAATGTTTGCGCTGATCTATTTTCGTTATTCTCTTGTCTTTTTAATCTATGTTTTGCACAACTGGTTTCTCCCCATTCCCCTTGTGACTTCTGGTGTGCTTAGGGGATGAAATAGGGTTAAAAGTTATTCCGTCAGAGGGTTAGGGAGACGGTGGGATAGGGATAGTCAGGGAACTTGCCACTGCGCATGTATGTGCAATTGCAAGAGTTTTTAAATGAATAAATAAATAGTGATGCATGGTAGGGAATCAATTTTGTTTATTCTTAGTTTTGGCCTCTCGTTCACTCAGTTCAGTTGTCTCCTCTCACTGCTCACATCCAGTCCGGTTGATTGCAATGCGGTATTACGTTCATTAATCAGCGTTCTTCTCGCAACTGCTCTGTCAGTCTGTCTACCTCATCAGTCTGGCGTCTCCTCGTTTAATTTTCCTGGTCCCTTGAAAAACGATGGATAGACGTTTCAATGTGGTACAAGACCTCCATTTTGAATTCTAAACTACGGTATAACCGTTGACCAATTGACTTTCAATTTCCATATTGACTTCTCAATTTAATATATAACTTGGTAGTTGCTAGGTAACATTGAAAAAATACTATCTACCGTAAATTTACATATGGGTATTTTCACAAATAAGTTTTTGTTTGTATTCCATTTGTTTGTATTGCCCGTATTTTGTAGTCTTTATTTTATCCCTAGCTGTCTCCATAAGATAATATCTATTGTATTTCAATATTGAGTTCTAGCCTCCATTACCTCAAGGTCACGGAAAAATCATGAGTCTTTTTCAGTCGATTCGTTTTATGTACCTGATAATAATATTGAAACAGATCATAGGCTAACCAGAATGAATTTTGTGATATATCAATTCAAATACTGGATGTTTCCCTATCTTTTAACACGCAACCTTCAAATTCCATGCATTTTTCTCATTCAACAGATCATTAAAATATACACTTAATGTAATGACATTCAATCAAAAAACTTGTTTTATAGTAGATGAACATGTTACGAATAGAATTATGCAAAAATAAATTTTGGTACACGGTCTCATTTATGAATCACACTCATTTAAAGAGGAAAAATAGTTGATTTTTCACCAAAATGAAGTCAAAACAGCAACTTAATATTACACTCAAGCGCTGTATCTTTGGCAAAAAAATGACAGTGTTTCTGATGCAATTTCAATTCAAGGAAACACATGTCCAATAAAGCTTGACTCAAATTTCCCCAATTAAGAATTAATTTTGAAATTACTTTTTTACTCTGCTGACCAAACGGTCGTTAGACTTTAATTAATAATCCACTTGGTGAAAAAATGTATGGGCCTAGATAAATAAATATCACGAGGCAAATAGTATACAATATTTTCAGTAGGGGGCTCATTCCATATTGTAATCACTGATTAGGTTGTCATTAAAAAGTATGATTTTATTCATTTTTTTTCTTTTTTCAATTGTTCTGAGGTATCTCTTATAGAACCTCATTACATCTTCACAAGGGGATATCTAAAAAATATTTACAAACTTGTACGATTGATCTGCAGCATCAGCGTATTATTTAGCTGATGACTGTAGATCAAAAGGTTCACTAGTTGGTTTTAGTTTAAAGCTCCATTACTACGTCAAAGTCCCAACCATCTATGGAGTCCTCTTTCGTGGGCCTGCTTTAAGCCAAATAGCAAGCCCGGGATAGAGGTCCACATAGAGTCCGTGAACCAGACTCTATGTGGCGGAGACCCAACAAGCTGGGCTCGGGCTTGAACCTAGCCCTAGTGACAATGACCCGCTCCAATAGGGAACGTGTCATTTCACCGCTGGCTACCTTTATAAGCTTAGCTCTTACTCAATGAAAGGCTTTACGAGTTTTTAAGCCACGCCAGTGAGATTTCATTGAGCAGCAGCTAAGCTTATACCCAATGAAGGCTTTACGAGTTTTTAAGCCACACCAGTGAGATTTCATTGAGAAGGCAGCCAAGCTCTTACTCAATGAAACCTTTGCGGGCCCTCGAGCCACGCGCAGATTTCATGAGCAGTACTGTGCAACATGTGCATCGTTTGCTTGTCAAATTTAGAATGATTTAACACTCCAAAATTACCCAGTATCTATGGTTTCATCAACTTATTATTTATCATACCATTATTGTTGATTATTCACTTCCAGTGTTGATAACAATAACAATGGTGTGTTATTGTTACCAAGAAATATTAAAAAAATATTTCAACAATGAATAGATTTGGACATTTTTGAAGCTGAGATAAAAAAACGAATGGTTGTGTGAAGGTAGGCTTACTTCACTTTGTTATTCTATGGATTTTCTCCATTATCTCAGATCAAATCTCTAGTTCAGACCTTGAGCCAGAGGGTTTTTCAAGCTTAATTGAAGTGAATAAATGTATCATATATCGTTGGATTGCTAATGAAACAAGGAATCCGGAATGGCATGATACTTTCTCATTTTCGATGCGAAAAATTGCGTCGCGACTCTTCAAAGTGATTCACTACTTCGTTTTAGTAGTAGGGGTGTGTAAATACATTTTTTTTTCAAACCGTATCTTCATCAAAATCACCGAATTCGAACCCGAATCAAAATCTCTTCCAAATGCATTGTGAAGCGTAATAAGAGGACAAACGACACTGCTGATCAAGTCACACTCGTTCCAGGAAGTAAATATCATATCTCACCATTCTCATCACCCCTGCATAAATCATTCTATGCAGCACAAGTCTAACCATCACAGCAACTCTTCTTGAGAATGGCGAATGCGATGTCGCAACGTTTTTGGCGCCAAGATTCGAAATTTTCGAATCTTCTATGTTAGACCGAATCCGAATCTGAAAGTGGATTCGGATTCGATTAGAAAAACATGGATTTGCACACCCCTAATCAGTAGAGATGTGGGAATTTAGCATTAGACTATCAATTCTAAACATTTCATGAGGATATAAATATTTGGTTTTTCTTATGCTTCACGATACAGTGGAACATGATAATGTGGCATGTCCCTCTTTTTTGTAAACAAAGGACCAGAACTGTGGTCGCTACGAGTGCCAGAGTGTTGGAGGAGGGGGAGGGGAGTGGGGGGGGCAGCCAGCCAGATGCGACTGGTGACATCCATGGCCTAGAGAGTAGTAGAGGAGGTCTAAATTCTTTCGTTTTTCCCGCCACACATGCGCGCTTTGTTTAAATGTTATCTGTCGGTAAAAATGAAGAACAAGAGCTTGCATTGTAAAAAGTGGCGGGTACCTGGGTAACGAATATTGGAGTCGGGTAGTGGTGTACCCGTACCCGAACCGGGTAGTAGCCGGGTACCCGCCGACACCCCTACTAAATATTGATACTTGGATTTAACAAACTTGATAAACTCCGTCTTAGATCGCCTTAGACGCCATAGATCGTAGCCATCAGCACAGTGCGTCGTTGAACCCAATACTAGACAAATGCGTTATGTGTTGCCGCGTTGATGGATGAGCTGGAACATATCAACTTATCTTTGGATTGGTTATTATATATATATACACCTTGAGATCCAAACCATTACATCACTGCAATCTTATTTTTCATTATTAATCTCTATGATAGTAAAGAAGGCTTTGTTTTAATCGTTTACAATTAAGTGGTGACACCTGTAGCTTGGATTTAATAGGTATCTTGATAGCTTTGCATGATTTATAAGAATTACATTATATATTTTTTTACATCAAAACCGCTGATCCGATTTGAGTGGAAGTTTGGTACAATGTTCATCATTATCAGATTAAAATTCCCTGAGAATTTGAATTTTCTCGGATGAAATATTTTTCCTGAATTTTTTTCTCGGGGTTATTCTTATGGGATTTCTGAAATCTTTGAAATGAGTTTTCTCAGACGTGGTTCAACCGATCGCGCCTCAAAACTATACAGTAACGAATTAGATAAGGACACTTGTGTGTGCCAAGTTTCAACTGATTTTGAATTTTCGTCTGATCTGTGGAGCGCGAACAAAAAAAAAAAAAAAAAAAGTACTTTTTTTTGGGATATGGTGAAATTGAGTCTTCGCTTCGCTCATCCAATAAATAAAATGCTCCACATTGGGACACTACTTGAACTGTACCGACTGAAATAGCATCGTATTTACGACTGCTTCGTGCCAAAGAATGTTTGTGAATAAACATTTTATTCAGACGAATTGGAATGTAAGATTTGGAGTTTACTCGGCTCTTGCATATGATTTAAAAAATGAGGCATGTAACTGACAATGTTAACACAAAAAATTCTACTTCCCTACGAACAGCGCGTGTTACGGGTAAATGTCGATGTATCGTTACAAAAGACATGTCGCGTTGAATCTGGGCAAAGAACTCGGCCTCGAATAGATTAGAATATCACAAAACATGCGGATAACAAAAAAAGTACAATAGACCATTTTCATTACTCAATGCGCAGGCGCGACCCGCCTCCTAGCAGCCGAGATCGCTGGCATTGCATTCTGGGAGTTTTAGTACTGTTCAAAAAGTCGGCCCTCTTATACACAGAGTTAAAGGCAAAACATTGAGATATATAACTTGCATTATCTCTCATCTCACTCACTCTGACAGTGTTTAAATCTCTCAGTATATAGTAAACATATAAATGATGAAACTACTATCATATTATAACTTGATACGTTCACCGTAACGCGCAATAATATAAATCAAACGTGCTAAATAGCATAGTCAGCATAGGCTTTTCGAACTCGGGTAATAACATCCCGTTCTAGTTCAAACGATTGCCGCTAGATGACTCATTCATTTCGGAATTGGTCTATTCCAGATGACTTTGAATTAAAACATACATACTTATAACACGCGACAAAAAGAAAATTTACACATTATAAAACAGAAGTAAAAATTAACACAAATTAATTCAAAGTACATTAATTCAAAATTATATAATAAATTACCCGAAAATATAAGATGTATTGATAAAATTGAAGTGTTCAAACATAAACTCAAAACTCTTCTTGAAAATGAAGCATATTATTCAGTAGAAAAATATTTAAATGACAAAATCTGATTTCAAAATCCTAAATATTTTGTATGCTACATTTGTTCAAAATTAGCAATTGTGTCATATTTATTTCGAACTTTAATTACGGATAATATAGTCAGGGAAAATTATGTTGCATCTATTCAATTGTGAATATTTATAATTGTAAACTGTAATGTAAATTTAATTGTGAATATTTGTGAAATATGTTTTTCCATACACCCTTATTAGGATTTATCCTGAAGGGTATCACAACTGTGAAGTTATTGGAAATGAAAAATTATTATTATTATTATATCACACTTATAGATAATGTTAAAATTTCAAGTCTCTACTTACGCAGGGGGTATGAATTATTTACAAGCTTACATCAAGTTCAACAAGGCACTGTTGCAATCGATGACTAAGACCTAGGCGGACGAGTCAGGACCGTGACACTGTCGCAATCGATGACTAAGACCTAGGCGGACGAGTCAAGACCGTGACACTGTCGCAATCGATGACTAAGACCTAGGCGGACGAGTCAGGACCGTGACACTGCCGCAATCGATGACTAAGACCTAGGCGGACGAGTCAGGACAGTGATACTGTCGCAATCGATGACTAAGACCTAGGCAGACGAGTCAGGACTGTGACACTGTCGCAATCGATGACTAAGACCTAGGCAGACGAGTCAGGACTGTGACACTGTCGCAATCGATGACTAAGACCTAGGCAGACGAGTCAGGACTGTGACACTGTCGCAATCGATGACTAAGACCTAGGCAGACAAGTCAGGACCGTGACACTGTCGCAATCGATGACTAAGATCTAGTGACGTCGGTGATTGCTGAATGGAAAGATGATTTGAAAGGTTATTTTATTGGGTGTTTTGGAAGTGTCGGTCGTGGCCTGTTGTTGAGGAACCATAACAGTATTGCCCCGAACGACAGAGGGAAACCACACAAAATAGAATGAAATCTTTGTCCGTCGCTCAGTCAGTTAATGCACCGCTTCCGCAACTGAAGTCACTGTTGGGCATGGGTTCGATTCCTGCATAAGGTATGGGTTTTGGTAATTTGAGTTCTTTCACACAATCACTTCGTAGTTTCATCATCACTTGGTCATTTGTACCCCCATATAACCCAGGGTTGAGAAATATTGCCCGGCCCAAAAAAAACCTGGCGGGTTTTTGATCCAAAAACCCACATGAAAGAACCCGGCTTAAAGCGGGTTTTTGGGGTTTTGGGAAAATATTCATCATCAAATACCAAAACACTTCATAATAGTTTTATAAATTATGTTTAATAATTTTAATAATTACATTGCTTGTATACAACAAATATTTCCAGAATTACAGATGTATGTGAGCCTGAAGGCGCTTTAAACGAGTTACAGTAACGACCAACGTAAGAAATATGAATAAAATTACAAAAAAATTACAAAAAAATGAAACAAAACATGAACTTTAAAAGACAAAAGAGCACACACTGTACAAAATGAAAATTTGTTACTCATGTTAGGGTTATGTTTTTAAAAAAAAACCAAAACCCTGAAAAACCCCACTAGGCTGAGTTTTTTTCAATAAAACCCGGGTTTTTCTCAACCCTGATATAACCTGACTGTAGGTGGGGCTGTTAAGCTCATTTGTACCCCATATATCCTGGTTGTTGGTGGGGTCATTAACCTCATTTGTACCTACATATAACCTGACCATTGGTGAGGCTGTAGAGCTCATTTGTATCCCCATATATTCTGATTGTTAGTGGGATCATTAACCTCATTCGTACCCCTGTATAACCTAGCTGTTTGTGTGGTCGTTTATTTTATTCATTTTATTTATTATTTAACTCTTGCAATTGCACATAAATGCACGGTGGCAAGTTCCCTAACTACCCCTATCCCACCATCTCCCTAACCCTCTGACGAAAGAACTTTAACCTAATTTCATCCCCTTCAAAAACACTTGTACTAAGCCCATTCCAGTCCCTATCCGTCCTATTCAGGAAAGAGAATTTACCGACATCTAATCTAGCCCCCTTTATGACTACCGCTCTATCATGACCCCGCCTACCTCCATACCCTGACTCATTCCTTTCAATCAACTTATGCAGCTCCCCCATCCCCCCTCTCCCTCCATTACCCTTAAGAAATTACATAAACGATCCTCCTTCCTCCGTATTTTCAATTTCTGCCCTCCCCCGTCTCGCATCATTTCAGTTGGACTCTCCAACATTCTCCCCCTCTCCCCCCTTTCATTCTCACCCCATTTCCACCTCCTAACCCTACCTGCAACCCTTCTTACCGCAATCCTTTGAACCCTTTCCATATCCCTTATCTCACCTAATCTATAAGGATCCCAAACAGAACTAGCATATTCTACCATGGGACGCACCAACGAGAAATATGCTTTCTCCCTAATCTCCATACCTGCCCCCCTAAGTTGCCTCATTACAAAGTTTAGCACATTTATACTCTTTTTTACTATTCTCTCAATCTGACTCTCACCCTAGATGCCTATCAAATACCACCCCCAAATAACCTCATTCATACCCCCGTATAACCTAGCTGTTTGTGAGGTCGTTAACCTCATTCATACCCCTGTATAACCTAGCTGTTGGTGTCGTCGTTAACCTCATTTGTACCCCCGTATAACCTGGTTGTTGGTGTGGTCGTTAACCTCATTTGTGCCCCCGTATAACCTAGCTATTTGTGGGGTCGTTAACCTCATTCATACCCCTGTATAACGTAGCTGTTTGTGAGGTCATTCCTACCTCATTCATACCCCCGTATAACCTTCCTGTTAGTGGGGTCGTTGATCAAACAATGAACGAGGAAGTTGATTTGATGCTAACCTGTGAACGTGCATTCAGGTGTCTGCGGTGGGCAACGTATCTACGTGCCTCGAGGCGTGCTCGCGCTGCTTCGCCTGCCGTCACTCGTACGCCTGCTCGTGTCACCGCTCGTCCGAACGCTTCGACGTTTCCTGCGCCCACGCCCAAGCCGTGCAGATCGCTCGGGATGCAGAACGTGAGGTCTGGGAACGCGAGAATGGCAGCGAACATGAGAATGGCAGGGAACGCGAGAGCGATGGAGATGACGGGGAACGCGAGAAAGAAGGGGAACGTGTCGCGGTGGAACGTACGATAGGAGCCGACTGCGATGAGACTGACGTGAGCAGTGAAGCGCGATCCGATTGGCCGTGCGATGGCGTTCGTTAACGTAGATCCTGGGGCCCGACGAGACGCCTGAACCTCGGATAACCAACGCCTCACGAGTCCATGGAAGTCGATTTAGCGAAATATTAGTCTTTTGATGATAACTTACGAGATATCAAAATTCTAATACGCGAGAAACACAGATAATTAAAATAGCTTCAAGATTATATAAGTTATAACTATTTAGGTCACGTCGCATAACTGTCAAGCGTCAACAGCTAGAAAATGTGTTTTTTAGCTGTCGACGCTTCACAGTTATGCAACAAGACAACTTGAATAGTTATAACTTATATCATTTTGAAGCCATTATAATTACCTGTGTTTCTTGCGTAATAGAATTTTGATATCTCATACTGTTCAAAAGTTATCATCAAAAAACTGATATTTCGCTAAATCAACTCCCGTGGACTCTTAATAATGTCAAATAATATCGGTCTTCCTATATATTTTCAATGGTTATTGGGAGAAATCGAGTCACCTTGATCTATAGTCTTGACACCAGTTGGTCGACGCTTACTTGGTGCCATTTAACATGTAAACGTGACTGTTGTCGATGGAGTTGCGGCAGAGTGCGGTCGATACTGGCGAGAACCGTTGGAAGTGACCGCGGTTTACAAGTATAGGTCTTGTATCGAAGCTTTCTCGGCCAATACCGCCAGTGCTAGCTGCTAGTTCCACCAAAATCGGTGCGAAACGCTAGGTGTAAAGAGGCCAGCGGGCCACGCGCTAAGCATACGCGCACCAAATGTACGTCATTGTTAGCGGCAAGACGTCGACGTCAACTGGACCACGTAGCTGGCCACTCGACACGTAGCGTTCCGCACAGATTTTGGTGGAACTAGCAGCACGGAGATGACCCGATACAAGAGGTATACTTAGAGGTACATGAAATAACCATTCTGTTTTGGACGTTGTAGCTTTCAATATTTGAAAGTACGTATTTTGCAGCATTTTTAGCAAAATACACAAAAATAATATTGAATTTACGAAAAAATGAACAAATGATGGTAAATACTATCAGTGAGGGTAGTACACTCTTAATATTGTCAAAATAACGCTGTTATGTTCCGAGTATCATGATATTTATTTTTGTCAAGGTTTCGTGGATACATTATTTATACTGAAAAATGAATGTTATCTTCCTTTTCGTGTGTATTTCGTTAAATAGAATAGATTCGCTTTTTACTGTTCAAAATAATCTTTTTCGTGATAATTCGTGACATAGAAAACCACTTTGAAAGCATCTTAACACTATGAAACATGAAGAAATCATGGAATGAAATGTCTTGAGCAGTATTTTTTTTTTGCATTTTTCTGTAACGCGAAAAACACGTACCTCTACGTATACTTGTTGATCGAGGCTGTGACGGTCGAGTCAGCTTGGCAATGAGCACTGCGGTCAAGAAGCCGACGCAGCGCACGGCTTCTGCTGCTACGCGTGTTGCGTCCGACCGAGGCAGGGGCTCATCGCGCGCAACACCAAGTCCCGACAGCAGCATGTCAGTTCATTGTTCTCGTCGAGCGTTGCTTCGACATTAAATATTTGAAATTGATGTCGAATCAAAGTTTTGAAGTTGAAGGGCAACCCTAATCGAACTTGAGTTGACGAAATGTGACATTAATTTGATATTCAATTTTTTCCATTTGAAATTTAATACTTTGTGGCACCAATATTTTTCAAATTGAAAATGTAATAATAGCTCTTGAAGAGATACTCGAAAGGTTGAAGCTTTACGCGCAAGTCTTTAAGGAGGGGGGGTATTTGATGCTGATTTTCGGCAAAACATGGAAAATTGAAACGTTTTGCTGTACAATACTAGTTAATTTTATTCGAATGAGCGAGTTTTTTTCGTGAAATAGCAGACTCGTAACTGACCTTTGAGAATGATGCTTTATAATAGTGAACAACAATTTGTAAAATAGAATACGATGTTATATAAATAGAAAAACCGTGGAAAACAAAGAATAAATAGCATTTTTATAATATTAATAGTTGAAAGCATTTGTAGCAGTGCTAAATTCCTTCATCACCAATTTATCATAAGACACATGTTGCTACTGGCAAATCCTGCATACCTGAGCTGGTATTATAGATGTTTTGAGTGTTAATTAGGAGTAATAATGATTGATCAGAAGTTAATTAGAAGTTGATAATGAAGAGTTAATTGGGCCCAAGAGAATGAATGGGCTCTATTTTTGTATTCCCGTGACGGGTAAGCTATTATTATCTCAGTGTTTTTGGAGAGAAGGGCTTGATTTAAAGAATATCAATTTGTGATAGATGATGATACAGTAAACCCTCGTTTATCTAAACTCAGTTAATCCAAAACTTGACATATTTCGAACTAAAAGTCTGTCTCTGGCTGAAGGTAAAGGTATTTCATTATTTGTTAGTTGATATGTTTGATCAAGATTCCAGTTATACCATAACTCAAACTAATATTTCGACCCTTCAATTGCTTTAACACTGTTTTCGGATGGGATCATTCGAAATAGTTCAAGTGGAACCTTGAAAATGATCATTATTTTTTCAATTTCCGTTTTTTTGTTTGACGCATAGAATAAGTCAGAGCGTGTAGGCTTGAGTGAGTCATATGACAAGTGCAGTCTGACCTTGAAAGCACAAGATTTATGGTGAGCTCGGAACAGTCGCCCGCCAGACTCGGGACGGCCGAGCGCCGATAGAAGCGGGTCATATGACGATCGCACGTCGTCGGAGCTAGCCTAGTACACACGATCAGTGAGGCCACTCTCAACGGTTTCTATTACATAACTTTGCCCGTTAGCATAGCTCTTTCTCACGCTTTAAATGAAATTGACTTAATTCTAACCGGGAAGAGTAACGATTTTTGTGAAAAATGAGTTTTTTTGGTGAATCAGGATTTTTATAAATTGATTTTTTTTTGGCCTTGCATTTTGGATTAAGAGCCCGCATCTTAGCTGAGCATGTTTCTCTCCGAATGCTCTACCCAAGTTCGATGTGCGTTTGATATTTGGATTGTGGGTTGAAAAGTGAAGAAAGGATAATATTGGAAGAGTTTCAGTAACCACCGCTAGATGGGGGAGTTTTTCATTTCATAATTTGGACAAAATCTAGTTACATTACACATTTTGGTCAAGGAAATTACGAAAACTGCAGAATAACAGGCGAATCCGAATTTTAAATATTGATAAGCAAAGTTGAACTTGAGGATGTGCGTTTGTAATTTATTTCTACTATTATTTGGTAGCCGGGAATTAAGCAATGAAAACCATCAAATTGGGCACATTTTAATTCAACTATTGCTCCTTAGTAAAATTACTCTTCAATTTTTTATCAGGCACATCTAATTGTGAGGGTATTATAAATTTATTGCATTTTACCGCAAGTCCGTAGTGTTTGTAGTTCTTGAGAAATATGTGGCGGAAGTGCACCCTGTAAATCTGTCCAAGATGCGGGCTCTTAATGAGGGTTTACTGTAGAGTAAGAGAAATTATCAGGTAGGCTTAGGTTGGAGTAAACACATGGACAGAACATAAAATGGACTGGACGTGAGTGAGGGGAGGTTCCACAGGAATCAACAAACACATGTTACTTTTACCACGGACTCTGAAGGGAATTAACAAGGGCTGTGCGAGCAGAGCTTTTTCGATTCGAGCAAGACTTGAGCAAGTTCGAGCACAACTTTAGTACAAACGAGAGAGCTAAATTCAAGCAAGCAAATTCAATTTGATTCAAAATTAAATAGAAAAATAGAGAAACCATACTTTTTTTACAAGTTTCAGACACTGTATTTCCATTACCAATCTTTTAAATGATGAAAAGATGACAATTTATTCCTTGCACTCTCGCTTGTTCACTCGAAGTAGTTTGAGACCTAAACTGAAACTGAAATTTCAATCTGGGAGAAAATATTCTCGATCGAGTTCAAGTCTTGATCTTGAATTGATCTCGAACAAGAATTTTGAGACTCGCACAGCTCTAGAAATAACCTTCAGGCGTAAAACACAAAACTCGCTTCTGTCTGTTATTTCTGTGCCCTATCCGTGTGTTTCCTTCAAACCTCAGGATTTCTCGTATCACTCACAAGTCTCTCGTTCTCTGCAAAGCTGCCTCTTTTCGAAAACCTGGTTTTGACAATGTCATTTACCCAAGGGTCGGGTTCAGTGTTCTCGGCCGAAGCACCACTCTCGGCCGCCAAGTCGGCACGGTCAGACTTTTCTATGCAACACCCAAAGTCCCAACGTCCAAAATCTCCCGGCCGACCCGCACTCATCGCCCGCCAAGCCTGTATCATCGTTGGAGATGTAGGAATGAAACATTCACATTCTGTTCAGTATTCTTCTTTGTAAAATGTCGGATTTTGTAGCAGACTACTAAAATAACAGAAGCTGCTCACTTTAGATCAACAACTACGGGATTATTGACGGAAATTCCACATTCTCTCGGACTTTTAGTCTGACGCAGGAAGCTGTCCGAATACCACTTACTGTTGATAGTCGTTGGAGGAAAGAGATGACGATTCTATTCAACTTGACCATTGGTTTCTTCGATTAAATTAATATATTAAATTTTTTGAAAATAATATTTATATTTATATCTTCAAAACTGTGCATATTTAAAAAAAAAATGATGAAATGTACGTTAACTAAATGCTCTGAAAATGACATTTAAGCTGGGTCTCCATGAAAGCGTTATTCGTCAAGCGGTTTTTTAAGCCGCCGTGATGATAAAACAACCAATCAGTGACGAAAGTTACGCAATTTCTGATTGTTGAGCTCGCCTCAACTCCACCGCCTTGCGAAAGCGAAACGCAAATTACGTTCATGGAAGGCCAGCTTTATAGTAAAAAATAGAATGTAATGTTGAAGGAATCAAAATACCATGAAACAAAGAAAACCAAAAATATATATTGTGAAATATTTAGATTTGATTATCCATTTCAATAACGCTGAATCCTACATCTCTACACATCATCCTTCATCTCTGAGCGTCCGTCACACAGTGATAGTATGTCCGTATTTACTTTTTATAACGGCATTGATCTCCGTCCAGGCGGATGTGACCTTTGCCCTCTCACGACGGCGGCTTCCAATTAACCACCGCACGCCCAGTCACTTGTTTGTTCCTCATCGTTGTTGAAAACAACCGACTGATTAGTAATAAATGAATTGGGTAAAAGGGAAAGAACGAACAACAGCTTACCGAGGTTTATTAGACGAGCTTTAGCGAGGATTCAATTTGACGTACTGAAAAAAATTGGTGTTCGTTTTTATGTTTTTTTTTTTTTTTTTTTTTTTTTTTGTCGGTTCTCCACAGGTCAAACGGCTACAGCTATCAACTCCAAACTTTTATTCATTATGCTTCCTCATCTAACTTGGATCTGTACAGTTTTGTGGCAATATCGGGTGGTAACTTTCATTTTTATGAATTTTAGAAATTTCAAAAATACCCATTAGAATAACACGGCGGAAAAAAATTAAAACATTTTTATTTAAAAAAAAAATGAAATTTTGTGTTAAGTTCAATTACATCTTGATACACATTTCTGGAAATTCTCAGCTTGATCGGGTCAGCCATTTTTGAAGAAAAAACATGGATTGTGCTAAATTGGTACCACTCGAAGCAGTTTTGACCCATTTCCGAATTAAATGTCACCCAATTGGCGAATGTAGGCAAAAGTTTGGCAAAAAAGTCGACATACTATTACTTTCCGCTCGTCTAACAACACATATATGGCGTTTCCCTAGTAAGAAGAAATGCTCATAGCCGTTATTAGCCTGTTGATAGTACAAAGACGATTATATACAAACACCTGAAATTTTTACAAATTGCTCGATGTTTGGACTACAGTGAAACCTCTATCCATCGTTTTTCAAGGGACCAGGAAAATAGAACCATCCATGCAGGAAAACGATCCATCCAGGAAAATTTAACATTGATTATATGGGAGTGGGGTGAGAAAAAATGAATGATGCAAGCAGGAAAACAATGGATCCAGGAACAATGCATAGAGGTTTCACTGTATTACATCTGGTCATTGTCAAGTAGTGGTAGTTATCAAGAGACTAAAACCTTGTTTGTTTGTATATCTGTGCTTTATCAACGGGCTGTCCACTACGAGTATCTCTACTCGTAAGTCGTAAACCTCGGTAAGATGCTGTTCTTTCTTTCTCTTTCATCCAATCATATGTCCAGCCTGAGGCTATGTTCCTATACACGCAGACTGATGAGTGTATGATGTTTATGATGTTTATAATGTTTATAAAATGGTTACCTATGCTTGCTGTGATTGTAAAAAAAATGATCTTGTTCTTCCCATAAAACGGGTGTATAACAATAATAATAATGATAATTACACGAGATTTAGCGAGGATTCAATTTGACATAATGAAAAAAATTGGTGTTTGTTTTTATGTTGTTTTTTTTCATATTTTTTTTGTCGGTTCTCTACAGGTCAAACGGCTACAGCTATCAAATTCAAACTTTTTTTCGTCATGGTTCCTCATCTAACTTGGATCTGTATAGTTTTGTTGCATTATTGGGTGGTAACATTCATTTTTATGAATTTTAGAAATTTCAAAAATACCCATTAGAATAAGACGGCGGGAAAAAAATGAGAATGTTTTCATTTTCAAATGAAATGAAATTTTGTGAAGTTGAATTACATCTTCATACACATTTCTGTAAATTCTCAGCTTGATTGGGTCAGCCATTTTGAAGAAAAAACATGAAATATGCTAAATTGGTACCACTCGAAGCAGTTTTTACCCATTTAAAACTCAAATGTCACCCAATTGGCAAATGTAGGCAAAAGTTTGGCAAAAAGGTCTACATACTATTACTATCAGCTCGTCTAACAACGCATATATGGCGTTTTCCTAGTAATAATAATGATAATAAATTGATAATACAGTAGAACCTCTTTAGTAAGTTTCTCTTCAGTACATTTTTCACCTTAGTAAGTTTTATTTTCTGATCTCACCTATATGCTGCTACATGTTAAATTGTTTCCTTGGTAAGTTTTTCACTTTAGTAAGTGTATTTTGTCTGGTCCCCTGAAAAACTTACTAAAGAGGTTCCACTGTAATAATAACATGTGATTTATGTAATTTACAAAGACCCTGTTTCATGAATCGATACAAATATGTTGGTTGAGCTGTTTGAGGTACAAAAATATTATCGATAAGCGAGGTTAATGTCAAGTTAATTAGCTAATTATAGATAGATAGATGTTTATTATTTCATAGTAATACAAATATAATACATACACTCACCCTCAAGTATACAAGATGTGTTGTTACGGGTATAAGAAATTAGTCAGTAAAAAAATGAATGATATGAAAATAAACCTGCTAAATATTATGTAATTGGATAGGAGATTAATTAGTATTAGGTAATTGAACAAAAGGTACATTGACAATATTTGGCATCACAGAACTCGTCGATGGTATAAAATGCATGTGCAATTAAAAAGTTTTTGATTCTATTTTTAAACATTTGTCTTGAGATGGTCAGGTTTTTTAATTTCTCCTTCAGGCTGTTGTAAAGTTTGATCCCAACATGTGTTGGGTCATGGTCAGAAATTAGGAGTCTACTATGCACTTTGTGGAGATCGTTGCCATGCCTTGTGTTATGGTCATGGTTTGTATCACTTGATCAACAAATTTATTATTTGTAAGACTGATCCTAGTTATGTGTGTAATTATGTAAACAAAAATGAAAATTTTTGTGCAGTGTTGAATATGTTTTGTAAATTGTCATCAGCGGTCCAAGACTGATTTATTATCGTTAATAAAAGTATTGAATAATAACTGATGAATGAAATGCGTTGATATTGAGGTTGTGAACAATAATTGTTGAATCGATTACGATCAATATCGTTACAAACGATTCGATAATCAATATGATTATTTTCGATTATTGAAACTGTTTTGTTTTAAAACTTCGCTCCTTCTTGTGCGATTCCTTCGACCCTTCCATGAGATATGTTCAAAGCATATTCAAGACACGCCGTGGAGCGAGACTGGAGAAAGTCTGCTAGATCCCCAATATCGAGCAAGAAGAGACTATGTGTCCAAAATGTGATCGAGAGAATAAGGAAGGATTTTGGGAAATATTCGTTCGTCAACAGTACCATTGACAACTGTAATAACTAATAAGCTTCGTTTTTTTGATGTATTGAATTTGTAGCGCCCATTATGATAATTAATTGATTAATTATCTATTTAATCAATAGCTATTCAATGTGAAGAAGAAATATTCATTCATTTCTATTCTCAAAACGGCCAGTTCGATTCAAATGAACATTTGTGATGCTGTTCACATTCAGTAAAAATTTGAAGATCCAAGTAAGAGAATCAAATAAAGTGAAACCTCTATACATCGTTCCTGGATCCATTGTTTTCCTACTTGTATCATTCATTTCATGATTTTATCTCATCCCACTTCCATATAATCAATGATAAATTTCCATGGATGGATCGTTTTCCTGCATGGATTGCTTTATTTTCCTGGTCCCTTGAAAAACAATAGACAGAAGTTTTACTGTAACTAATAGACCATTTCCGAAAAGAATGAGCCATCTAGCGGTGATCGTTTGAACTAGAACGGGATCTTATTACCAGAGTTCGAAAGTCCTATGATGCCAATACTATTTAGCACGTTTGATTTATATAATTGTGCGTTACAGTGAACGTATCAAGTTATAATATGAAAGTTTCAACATTTATATGTTTACTAAATACTGAGAGATTTACACACTGTCAGAGTGAGTAAGATGAGAGATAATGCAAGTTATATATCTTGATGTTTTGCCTTTAACCCTGTGGATAAGGGCCGACTTTTTGAACAGTACTAAAACTCCCAGAATGCAATACCAGCAATCTCGGCTGCTAGGAGGCGGGTCGCGCCTGCGCATTGAATAATGAAAATGGTTCATTATTATTTCAAGAGAAATAGTTTGATTGAAATTTGTCATTTTGTTTTTAATTGAGAAAGAAGAAATGGACAAATTACTGATTACCAAAAAAATTAGATTGCTTATTCACAAGGAAGGCTTGACTGTGGTCATACACTCATAATAAGACTAAATAACTATATATTACACACACACACACAAAGAAAGTTGCAGCATAAATTAACAAGTTTGTCACTATAATGACATATGTAAAGATTTACCAATTGGGAAAAGAAGGAAGCCTACGATGAATTGCTATTCGTAAGTCAAGGAAAAAAATACAAAAACTTGCGCATTTAAGTGCGATAGCATGGGAATGATTGTTGTGGAGCAGGATTTGATGACAAAAGAATTCAGAGTTCAAAACATGGCTCTAGTTTCATTTATTAATAATAATAATAATATATGAATGATAATAATGTATAAAATAGTGATGCGTATCGCATCGCCGAGCGTGATGTGCCAAGTGACAAGAGCCGAGAGCAAAATGCATGTGTCTAATAATTAGGGGTAAGTTTAAATACTATACCGCAAAGACGACTTGAATGTACTGTACCGGTTATATTCAATGGAATGCCAGTAAATTTAAGAAATATAGACAAATATAAGGCAATTAAATTAGAAATTGAGAAGTGGTTATTTAACTCGATTGTAAATTGTGTGGTAGGCCTATAAAACGTGTTTCATAGTGTTCACATTATTTCGAATTTTTCACTCATTGTTTATTTATTATTATATTTATATTTATTCTTCACTTCCACTGTTCAACTCCACCTTGTTCATGTTATAACATGTTTAATTTAGTTTGTAATTATTCGACCTTGTCATGTTTCTTTTACTTCAACCATCGCATTACACAATATTCTTTCTATTATTTTCTTGCATTTAATCCACAGTCAAGCTCTCTAGGGCTTTGTGGACATCACTTGACTGTTCATTTACTTAAATGTATGTCTATGTTCTTTTTTGTTTAATGAAAAAAACAAAAAAGTAGGTTAGTAACCAAGTACAGTAATAATACGGTACTGGTGAAAGATAGGGACTAAAATAATACTATATACGTTATATTAGAACTAAAATGATACTAGCTCATGTCCTCTTCATCACAATGATAACAAAATAATTAGACGACATGTATCATTGAGAGATCACAAAAAATTCAGAACATATACATCACACGAGAACAGTGTCCAAGAATACATAATCTAAAGCTATATTAATACTTGAATTGAACAAACATATTTCTAAACAGTATAATATGAGGATGAAGATAACAGTATATAATAAGTTGGAAAGGCATTTTTTTAAATTGAGAATATGAAAAAAATAACAAATAAAATTGTTAAAAAACGAACAAAAATAAAACTTGTGGATGTATTCTCAAAACATTCACAATAACTTCATTCCTGTACATTGCCACTGCCCTCTAAATGATCACAATTGTCTTAACTTATCTCCTTTAATGTTGCAGAATGAATATATAGCAGGGTAAAATGGATTCTATATATGAGCATAGTATTTAATACACAATTTCATTTTATATGAAAACCATTCACTTGGATTTTACTCATTTATATATTCATATTAGATATGAAAGATGAGACAATTATGATTGAGACGAGTGGCTAGCCCACAGAACCGTCATTCTGGAGACCGGGATTCGATTCACGCCATGGTCGAACATCCTGACAGGGGTTTTTCGTGTAATCCCTCTGCTTTGTCGTTCAAGTCA
>OZ023338.1:11591016-11663516 GCA_964007535.1 Brachyptera risi | reverse complement strand
CGACAAGAGGTGGAGTCGCCTGACAACCGAGCGGCCCTTTAGATGGCCTTCTGACTGATGGACCACACAGTGTCTTATCCACCAAATCAAACATGACTCGATTTCAAACGCCAGGGGGAACAAACAGCCAATTTATGATAAAAGTCACAACGCCAAGAAAGCTATTTAAGAACGAAAGCTCGATTGTTGGCGGAAAAACTTCTGCGGAAGCATCACTTCCGCCGCCAAAAAAGGATTGGAGTATCCATTCGGTCGTTTGTCGGCAGTTCTTGAGTGAAGGTTGATGTAGAAAACTGACCATTTTCGAAACGTAGCGTGACAAATCAGACAATGTCTCAAGGGGGACTGCTTAACAAAGTGTCAAAACCATCAGAGTCACAAAATTTTTCGTTCTTGTATATTATATATTCATATATCTATATATATATATATATATATATATATATATATATATATATATATATATATATATATATATATATATATATATATATATATATATATATATATATATATATATATATATATATATATATATATATATATATATATATATATATATATATATATATATATATATATATATATATATATATATATATATATATATATATATATATATATATATATATATATATATATATATATATATATATTATATATATATATATATATATATATATATATATATATATATATATATATATATATATATATATATATATATATATATATATATATATATATATATATATATATATATATATATATATATATATATATATATATATATATATATATATATATATATATATATATATATATATATATATATATATATATATATATATATATATATATATATATATATATATATATATATATATATATATATATATATATATATATATATATATATATATATATATATATATATATATATATATATATATATATATATATATATATATATATATATATATATATATATATATATATATATATATATATATATATATATATATATATATATATATATATATATATATATATATATATATATATATATATATATATATATATATATATATATATATATATATATATATATATATATATATATATATATATATATATATATATATATATATATATATATATATATATATATATATATATATATATATATATATATATATATATATATATATATGTTTGACTTTAAGATTTCACAACTCATTATGTGCAATAAATTGAATATTTTTGGATGTAGTTGTGTAATGATGATAAAATAAAACAAACTCTTTTAATTTTATATTTAAAATAATTAGTTTTATTCTCGAAAGCTCAACGTTTCATGACCTTTATCGGTCACCTCTTCAGGAGCAATGACAAAAATTAAAAATATTAGAAAAACAACAATTACAAAACAATCAAGAAAAACATTCATATAAACACAAGTGGCTGTGGTTTACTGAACACGGCTTCTCAGATTGACATCCAAAAATATTCAATTTATTGCATATATATATATATATATATATATATATATATATATATATATATATATATATATATATATATATATATATATATATATATATATATATATATATATATATATATATATATATATATATATATATATATATATATACAGCCTGTATACATATATATATATTTATATATATATATATATATATATATATATATATATATATATATATATATATATATATATATATATATATATATATATATATATATATATATATATATATATATATATATATATATATATATATATATATATATATATATATATATATATTTAGACGAGCTTTAGCGAGGATTCAATTTGACATACTGAAAAAAATTGGTGTTCGTTTTTTTTTTTTTTTTTATGTTTTTTTGTCGGTTCTCCACAGGTCAAACGGCTACAGCTATCAACTTCAAACGTTTTTTCGTCATGGTTCCACATCTAACTTAGATCTGTATAGTTTTGTGGCATTATCGGGTGGTAACTTTTTTTTTTATGAATTTTAGAAATTTCAAAAATCCCCATTAGAATAACCCGGAGGAAAATACTTGAAAAATCACAATTTTTCAAGACCTCTCAAATTTTTGCCGAATATAAAGGAAACTATTAATCACATTTTGAGAGATTTTTCGCATCAATCGGATGAGAAATAACGAAGAAAACGCATTTATAAAGCATTTTCCCATCAATTTAGGCTATTACGGGAACCAATTAAATCTATAGCAACAAGTGTCACCAATTAATTCAAAGCGATTGAAATGAATGAAGAGGAAGGCCGTGACATAACTGATTCTCGTAAGGTTTTTGAACGTTTGGAGTGATCCAAGGTCTGTAGATGTAGATTGGGTTGACAAATTATTTTTCATTCTAGATTTCTATACCCCTTAGCTCGTCTAACAACGCGCATCCCGCGTTTTCCTAGTAATAATAATAATAATAATAATAATAATAATAATAATAATCTCTTTATTGTCCTCTGTATGATCATAAAATCATATAAGACAGTCATATTATACAAAACAGAAATGAGTTAAAATAAACGTGCTTATACATAAAATGATTATTACGTACATATGTCAGTATATTACATGTCGGACTATATTAAACCATGTATGAAAATATTTAACATTTTATAGGCCTACAGATATTACAATTTTTACTATTATGATACAAGCAGTCGCCAATGGAATGAAAGCAATGGTTTGTTAGATAGGTCTTCATATATATATATATATATATATATATATATATATATATATATATATATATATATATATATATATATATATATATATATATATATATATAATGACATCTCATCTGATGCCGACAAAAGCTGTCAAAATGTTGAGGGGGGTCAACACTGAAAATATTTCCATTTGTTAGCATTCCCTTTTTGTTAATGGTCAATTATATATATATATATATATATATATATATATATATATATATATATATATATATATATATATATATATATATATATATATATATATATATATATATATATATATATATAATGATGCATGATTGATTGAATGGATAATTAGTATTATCAAATTAACTTGGGTGTATAAGTTGCAGTATTATCAACTATTGTCCAAGTTCAACTTTGTCACCCTGTGTCGTCAAATGTTGAACATTGACTCTTTCAATTTTTGTGATCAATAATAAAATTTCATGTTGATGGAAGTGTATTTATTAGATTGTTATTGTTATTGTAGTATTTTTTTCGAACTCCGATACTCAAATAATAATATGACAGTTCTTACCTGTCAAAGAAACATTGTTATCTGCCGCCGTATCACCATCCCCTTCCACGAAGCCCTTATTCTTCAACTGAATCAACAAGTCCATGAAGTCGTTCCTCTTCTCATTATTCTTCTCTCGATATGCCACGGTCTCCTTTACAACATTCATAAAGAAGTCTGTAATCTCTCTTGGCGTCACTCCCAACTTACTAACAGCAGCTAAACCAGGCGCAAAGAAAGTCAATGCTAATCCCAACTTTCCCAAAGCACTCCTCTGGAAGATCTTTCTTCCCATTTTCCGGAATTCCGCATCCGGATTCTTTAAACAATTACACTGAATACCAAACGCACAAGACGCAATCACATCGGTACTGAATCTCGCAAGTACATCATTAATTTCAATCGTTTCTTTTTTTTCTGCTATTGTTTTCATCCACGTATTCAATTCATTACCACAATCAAACACAGTATGGTACATCATCTTCATTTTACCGGATGTAAAAGTGGGCGTCAATTTAGTACGATTCTCTTTCCATCCATGCGGTCCCATCATCAACATATTATTCATCAATGGATCTTTTTCGGCATCGAAATAAATACCTCTATCATTAAAACTATTAAAGTCTTTGACTAAAAACTGTTTAATTGTGTCAGGATGTATGAGTACCAACGTCGGAAGATGTAGCTGATATATTCCGCCAAGTTTATTTCCTTTTAACTGGTTATAGATATCGATGTAGGCATCTCCAATAGTTTTACGTTGGAAAATCAAATCTTGAATGTTACCAAAAGGAAATGTCGGTTTTATATAAGATAGACCACGTTTATTCCAGTAATTAAATGTGAATAATTTGAAATATAAATAAATAACGATATATAAAAACACTGTCACTATAAATATATCGATGTACCACCATTGAGTTATTAGAAATGCCATCTTATCAACTGAGAATACGTCCACCTATGACGTCTCCTCCAGCTGAACTGAAGTCCACAAATTAGAGTTGTTTACTTCGGTCCGTGCGTGCTGTTCTATTTCTATTCCAATGATGAGATCAAAAGAACCAACATAATAGAATTCAACTCGAATAATAATGACCCTGACGTTTTTTTCTATAGTAACGATTAATTCATTCAAGGACGTGGCGCATGCGCTTCGACACTATAGTGTGTCATTTCAATTAAGAGTCCATAGGAGTCAATTTTACGATATATCAGTTTTTTTGGTGATAACTTTTCAACGGTGTGAGATATCAAAATTCTGATAGGCAGGAGACACAGATGTAATAATACCTTTATTGTTTATTCATTTATTTATTTATTTCTACAAGTAGTTCAATACAGATGGTTATAACATATATTGCATAATAGTTTTACGCTGGAAAATCAAATCTTGAATGTTACCAAAAGAAAATGTCGGTTTTATATAAGATAGACCACGTTTTTTCCAGTAATTAAATGTGAACAATTTGAAATATAAATAAATGACGATATATAAAAACACTTGTCACTGTAAATATATCGATATACCACCATTGAGTTATCAGAAATGCCATATACAGCTGAAAAAACATTTTTCTCCTATATGCTTGATAATTATAAGACATGCATGAGTTATGTATGCAAATTTGATACCATTTTATAGGTAATAGAATAAGCTGTGTTTCTCTTGTATCAGAATTCCGATATCTTATACCGTTCAAAAGTTATAACAAAAAAACCCTGATATTTCGTCGAATCGACTCCCGTGATTGTATTATGTATATCCAGACTAGCCTGTATAGCCAAGTGCAATGTGCAAATTCAACATACTATCCTGTTTAGAATTAATGACAAAGGTAAACTATTTGTATGAATTAAAATTGGAAATTGGAACGAAATAAAATTTCATATTGTGTTTAACGGCGTTTACATTATATTCAATTGGAGTTCGAGAATTCAATGTAAAATTTATAGTTTTAAATTAGTTGTTCAACTAATTTACTATATATCTATACATATTGTTAGCCACCCTCGGTAGCTCGGTCAGCTGAGACACCGCTTCAGAAACTGAAGTTACCGTTGGGCGTGGGTTCGAGTCTCGCAAGAGGCATGGGTTTTTGTAAATGTCCTTTCATTTATCATCACTTCATAATTTCATTATCATCCGCTCATTCGTACCCCCGTATAACCTAGCTGTTAGTGGGGTCGTTAAGCAAACAATAATCAATATATACATTTTGTTCTTATTCAAATTAAGAGACTTCGAAACACAACACTTGTGAACAGTAGAAGCCGATGTCTGATGGAATAAAATATGAAGTTGGTGACGTTAACAGTGTAAGGCTCTGTATTACCAAGGCCCGGTATTACCAAGTCCAGTTAGCCTTTATCTGACAGTTCAAACTTGTTATCACCATGGTTACCCATGCTATTTGTTTTCACCAACTCTCAGATAAATACTAACTGGCCGTGGTAATTACCAAGTCCAGTTAGCCTTTATCTGACAGTTCAAACTTGTTATCACCATGGTTACCTATGCTATTTGTTTTCACCAACTCTCGGATAAATACTAACTGGCCGTGGTAATACCGGGCCCAAGTCCAGTTAGTACTTATCTGAGAGTTAGTGAAAACAAATACCACAGGTAACCATGGTGATAACAAGTTTGAACTGTCAGATAAAGGCTAACTAGACTTGGTAATACCGGGCCTCAGTCAATCAACGTATCAGATATAAAATTATATGTTTTATGGACAGTTCAAAATTTGTTAGTGGCATTCAATTTACACATAAGGTGTATTTAGATCGTGATCAGTTCATGGAATATGAACATTTCCATGTGAAAAAATGGATTACTCATCTTTCAGGCTACCACAACTTTTATTTTTATGATAGTTTCGCTATTTTTTGGTTCGTCAGGCATCAGTTCCCTTATATTCTTACGTTATTCTCTGGAAGAGGGGAAAAAGGGACGTAATTAAAATGAATTCCAAGTAGCCTACAGTACTCAATTGAACAATAAAAAAATTAAAACCCCTTTCGAGAACATATTATGTTTTTTTTATATTGGGTTTTAAACGACGCACTGTAATGATGACTGAGATCTATTGGCGTCGGATGAATGATTAATGAGATGATAGGATGATGAGATGAAGGTTTTATGGGTAATGGGAAGGCTAGTGGGAAGGATAGTGGGAAGGAAGTGGTCGTGGCTATATTGTGGGAACCATCCCGGCATTAGCCTAGACTACAGAGGGAAAGCACGAAAAATCCCTGTAAAGATGGACGGTGACGGGGATCGAGCCGGGTCCGATATGTCCCTCCATCTCCCGGGTCACACGAAGCAAGTGCGCTAACCACTCAGCTACATGTGCCGGTGATATATTATGATATATGGTAATTACATTCAATACGAAAAACAAAATTTCATAAAAAATGTTGGAATCTCTGGAAGTAGGGAGCGTGGCGCAGACAATTGCTACGACAATTGTAAATCATTATAACTTGTGACATCATCAGAGGGATGGATGGAGAGGGGGGGGGGGGAGGCGATATGCCGCATAATTATTGTGTAAAATCATTTATGGACAGCCCCTAAAGGCTAGACGGATAAGACCGGACCTTTTACACCTTGTAATAGTCTGAAATATATTTTTTTTTTTTATATATAACATCGAAACTTGATACAAAATAATTGTTCCCCAATTAAGGCTATGGATGAAAGATAGAATCGTTTGGACGGGGCACCACAAGGGCGATCTTACCACCCCATTTCGATTATTTAATACTAATGAACTTCAACACCAGGACTGCGCTGTCTGTGACCATAATTTTTCGCCGTTGATAAAAGTCTTTCAGTATAAACACACGAATGTTGATATCTTCCACTTTGAACAAAGTCTCTTGGGCAATGATCACTTCTTTCCATTGGCAGCAGATGTGAAGTTTATCATTATACACATTCGACAAATTAAATTATTGATAGGCCTATAATATCTGTATAATATAATATAATATAATATCTATGAAATAGCTGATGGATTTTCCATTTCACGCAAATCGTAAAGATCCATTCTATACCAAGTATAATTGGGTTATGGTGTCTTGATTTTCAAGATTCATGACATATCATGATTATTGTGTTATAAAACTAGGCAAACGCGTTATGTGTTTCCGCGTTGATGGATGAGCTGGAACATATCAACTAATAAAATAACTTGCCACCAACAATGAAATCTAAACCTGGAACCAATTGTTTTAAAAATTAACTCAAGAAATACCTTGTTAAATTATGTCCTTATACAGTGGGAGAGTACCTATCAATCAATAACACACTATTATTCGTTGCTATCGTAATTGAATGTAATTTTAGTTTGTAATTTTGAATATGTAATTTTATATATGTAAAAATATATTGACTTACTTCATAGCATGTACTTTTAATACAGAGTGTAAAATGTTACTGCTCAAGAAATGAATAAATGAATTGAATTGAATTGAATATCTTTGGATTGGTTATTATTATATTATATATATATATATATATATATATATATATATATATATATATATATATATATATATATATATATATATATATATATATATATATATATATATATACACACCTTGAGATCCAAACACTTACGTCACTGCCATCCTATTTCCTAATCAATTTCTATGATAACAAAAAAAGCTCTGTTTCAATCGTTTCCAATAATTGGTGGCAAGGTGTATAATTATTATATTGAAATTCCCTGAGAATTTGAATTCTCTCGAAGGAAATATTTTTGACGAATTTTTTCCTCTCGGTTATTCTTATGGGATTTCGGAAAATTTTGAAATGAGTTTTCTCAGAAGTGGTTCAACCGATTGCGTCTCAAAACTATACAGTATCGAATTAGATAAGTACACTTGTATATGCCAAGTTTCAACTGATTTTGAATTTTCGTTTGACGTGGGGTGCGCGAAAAAATGGTACTTTTTTCGGGTATGGTGAAATTGAGTCTTCGCTTCGCTCATCCGAAAACTATAAGGTTCTAAGTTGAATTATTTCTCGAGTATAGGTTTTATTTATGTTGATCAGTGCAACGTGTACAGTGCTTACAAACAAACAAAACACAAAGACAAAGCTCCAAAAGAGTGGAATGAAAGTCTTCGCTATCTCTCATCCTAACGAGTGATTGCGAGAAGCATTTAGTACTTTGCCCACTCTTATAGTAGCTGAATATTTGTTTCCAGTACTGCATTTGTTATAGAAAAAAATAAATTGAATTACTTCCAATTCAATTATTTATCTATTTATTTATTTTTCCACATTTTTTACATTTTTTATTCATAAACACCCCTTGGTCCAATTTAATTGGTTATCTGGGTTTGAGATATATATATATATATATATATATATATATATATATATATATATATATATATATATATATATATTTATTTATTTTCATTTTCGTCC
The DNA here is from genome assembly GCA_964007535.1 of Brachyptera risi. NCBI lineage: Eukaryota > Metazoa > Arthropoda > Insecta > Plecoptera > Taeniopterygidae > Brachyptera > Brachyptera risi. Next base: position 11,654,776 of record OZ023338.1, on the reverse strand, counting down.
AAGTGGATAACAATTTGAAATGTAACATTTTTGAGTTCATCATATGGTACGGCGACATACTTATTCGAGTGGTAATTCGATATGATGTGTATCATTGTTGTTTTTATATATATTATTATATATTTATTATGTTTCTATATTTTGATATCATTCTTTTTCTGGTTGTATTTTTCCGAGTTTTTCCACCCGGTATAATCTCATAAAAAATGTCGAATATTTGTGAATGCCGGATTTTCTCAGAAGTGATCCAACTGTTGAGGCTACAGAAGAGTAACATGGAGGTGTGATAGTTGAAATATGAGCATAAGTTTATGAGTATTTTTTTATTGAGAAATTAATAGAAAAAATTACAAATAGTATTGTTGAAAACCAAACAAAAATGAAACTTGTATATGTTCCCTTGAAAATTCCATCCAGGAACCTTATTCCTGTACATTGCCACTGCCCTCTAAATAATCACTTGTCTTAAGAGCCCATTGGAGTCGATTTGGAGAAATGTCAGTTTCTTGGTGATAACTTTTGAACGGTATGAGATATCAATTTTCTAATACGCGAGAGACACATATAATTATAATAGCTTCAAGATGATATAAGTTATAACTATCAGAGTAATCTCGAATAACTGTCAAGCGTATACAGCTAATAAAATAAAATGAAGCACAGTTTTTAGCTGTAAACGCTTGACAGTTATGCGACATTACTTGAATAGTTATAACTTATATCACCTTGAAGCTATTAAAATTATCTATGTTTCTCGCGTATTAGAATTTTGATATCCATACCGTTCAAAAGTTATCACCAAGAAACTGATATTTTGATAAATTGACTCCCGTGGACTCTTAACTTTGCTTCTTCAATCTCGTGTGACTGAATATAGATAGCAGAGTCAAATGTATTCTGGGCCTATCTCTTACAACGTCGTAAACTACAACCGTTACAGGACTTACTACCAGACTTGGCTATAACTAGTATTCACGAAAAAGTTTAAGCTAAAGTTTTGAGAATAGTTTTGGTGATAAAGTTATCACCAGTGCCGACTGGTTTTAGTGGAGATACAACATTCACCTCGCAATTGATTTCGATGATTTTGAAGATTTCGCTCACTCAAATTCAATTAGTACATATTTAGAAGATTAAAAATGAAAATCTAGAGAGGTTGGGAGTAAAGAAACGATCCGAACTACGATTTTCATATTTAATATTCAATCTTAACCTTACATTTGGGAATCTCGACTAACAGCTGACAGAATAAGCGGAAAAAAATGCAAAGCCTTCTTGATGATCAACAACAACAAAAAAATTGATGACAATTGGAAAAAACAAACGTAAAAGTATATATCACATTTTATTCGTTCATTTTGATTTGAAATATTATCTAGCTGTAGGAAACAAGTAACTTATGTTCATATCGCGTTATTACAAACTAATTGACATCCCGCTCTTTGCTCACATTGGTTGACAGTCGAAAACAATGACGTCACACGGCAACGGCACGGACAGTTGGGGCCAAAGATAACACCACGGTAAAATTCTCCTAAAATTTTTTGTGAATAGATAATAAGAATGCAACCGTGATAAAGTTACGACGTCGTATGTCGGTTGTAGTTTATACTATACGGTTGTAGCGCTACGACGTTATAAGATACAACTCTTTGTGAATCCATGCCCTGAAAAGTAAATAACATTCTATAGAAAATTATATTTGATATAAAACACTCTCACTTAGATTTTACTAACTTATACATTGACAATAGATGAGAAAAATACAACAGGTATAGGGGAGGGGCACCCAAAGTGGAACGGGTGTCCAAAGTGGAACAGCGTTAGTTCTTGTATTTTTAGTGAGTTGGTAGCACTTCCTCATTTTTAATTCGAAATTTCATGTAACAACATCTGTGGTACAATAGATAAACTTACAATAACTTCCAGTGGGAGTCTACAATTAAATATTGAAGAAAATCGCATCAGAGAAGTGAGATTTCGAGTTAGGCTATTTGTATAACTATTCTTATGATAACTATTACTTCTGCAACATTAATTTCACATAAAATTCAGATTAATCTGTGGACAACAGAAACATCAACGTGAAAATTCGTTTGAGCTTCAATTTTCATAAGCAATCAGTGAATGAAGCTATAAATGTGTAAAGCGTCCAAAGTGGAACACGACTGTACCACCAATCTCAGGTTAGGGTAGACCTGATGTTACTGTGCATTTCACGCCAATAGGCCAATTTGCTATCATATTATTTTATACTTTGGTGTTGTTATGAAAGCAATAGGCCTAGGTCTATGTGAGCAACATTTGAAAGTTATATTTAGGCCCAATTAAATAATTCTGCCATATATTTTTGCAGATGCGCATAGGCTTGATAATATTAATTTATGATTTCTATAATAATGTATAATATATAATATATAATATATATAATAATATATAATAATATTTTAATGGGGTGGTAAGATCGCCCTTGTGGTGCCCCGTCCAAACGATCCTATCTTTCATCCATAGCCTTAATTGGGGAACAATGATTTTGTATCATGTTTCGATGTTATTAAAAAAAAAAAAAATAATAATATTCATAATTGTTGACAGTAATCTAAGTTACATGTTTTCCTTTTTAATATAACAATATTCATCAACTATAGCTGCTATAAATATTTTATTTCACTACTGTTCCACTTTGGACGCATGGGTGTTCCACTTTGGACACCCAAAAAATAAAATTATGAAATTGCATAGGCCTACATGGGGAAAAAAAAATCTCAAGTGACCTGTAATCGTACTCTTCCTATCCAATTTTTTTGAGGGTCTTCCTAATGACTTGTTGTATCATCTCCTGTGTTTTCAAAAACTTTGGTCAAGTGAAAGAAATGTTATGATTTTTTTTCGAAAAGTGTTCCACTTTGGGTGCCTCTCCCCTATGTAAGTGCTGACATGTCAATGAATTTTCAAACACTATTATTGCGTTTAACCACTTGTAGGAAGACGCCATTTTGTGATGCCAGTAAGAACAACTTGGGGTCAATAACAATTGGCACCACTGTCTTGGCTGAAACTCGGAACTCGTAACTCTTGAGAAGTGAGATTAAACCGATCTTCGTCTGCATTAAACCGAACCTCATGCCTGAAACAGAAATATAATATCTATATTTATTTATGTTTGTATATATATATATATATATATATATATATATATATATATATATATATATATATATATATATATATATCTATATATATCTATATATGTATATATATATATATATATATATATATATATATATATATATATATATATATATATATATATATATGTATATATGTATATATATATATATACATATATATATATATATATATATATATATATATATATATATATATATATATATATATATATATATATATATATATATATGTATATGTATATATATATATATATATATATATATATATAAATATATATATATATATATATATATATATGTATATATATATATATATATATATATATAATATATATATATATATATATATATATATATATATATATATATATATATATATATGTATATATATACATATATATATATATATATATATATATATTTATATATATATATATATATATGTATATATATATATATATATATATATATATATATATATATATATATATATATATATATATATGTATATATATATATATATATATATATATATATATATATATATATATATATATATATATATATTATATATATATATTCATATATATATATATATATATATATATATATATATATTTATATATATAGGCCTATATCAATTGAATAATCACTTGATTATTTAAATGATTGAATAATTGATTCAAGAATTTATCTATACATTCATTCATCAGTTTTCCATTTTTCTTTCATTTTCTCACTCATTCATTGATTCATTGAATGATTGATTCATTGATTCATTCATCAATTAATCATACACTGATCAATTTATCAATTATTGATTAACTGGAAATAAAGTTTGATCAATATATTTATTTTTCATTCATTCAATTACAAATCAAATTATATATTCATTAATATATGTTTTCATCCATTCACTTATTCATTCATTTATTCATTCCATCATTCATTCATTTTTCATCCATTCATTCAATTATTCATCTCGTCTTATGGTTATTTATTTGTAATTCACCAATTTTTTAATTTTTCATATCATTTTTCACTATTATTAATCAATTTATTCATTCTGTCTACTCATTCATCCAGAGCAGTGTTTGGGGAGGACAAATTAGAGTGAGAAGAACTGGTTGGTGAGGTAGAGAGGTAACAAATTAGAGTGAGCAGAAGTGGTTGGTGAGGTAGAGAGATAACAAATTAGAGTGAGAAGAAGTGGTTGGTGAGGTAGATAGATAACAAATTAGAGTGAGAAGAAGTGGGTGGTGAGGTAGAGACATAACAAATTAGAGTGAGAAGAAGTGGGTGGTGAGGTAGAGACATAACAAATTAGAGTGAGAAGAAGTGGGTGGTGAGGTAGAGAGATAACAAATTAGAGTGAGAAGAAGTGGTTGGTGAGGTAGAGAGATAACAAATTAGAGTTAGAAGAAGTGGTTGGTGAGGAAGAGAGATAACAAATTAGAGTGAGAAGAAGTGGTTGGTGAGGTAGAGAGATAACAAATTAGAGTGAGAAGAAGTGGTTGGTGAGGTAGATAGATAACAAATTAGAGTGAGAAGAAGTGGTTGATGAGGTAGAGAGATAACAAATTAGATTGAGAAGAAGTGGTTGGTGAGGTAGAGAGATAACAAATTAGAGTGAGAAGAAGTGGTTGGTGAGGTAGAGATATAACAAATTAGAGTGAGAAGAAGTGGTTGGTGAGGTAGAGAGATAACAAATTAGAGTGAGAAGAAGTGGTTGGTGAGGTAGAGAGATAATACTGACCGATACAGTTGCGTGGTCCTTCACCAAACGGCAGATACGTGTACGGATTCCTCTTCGCCTTCTCCTCTTTTGTGAACCGCTCCGGATCAAACCTCTGTGGTTCGGGATAGTACTCTGGATCGTGGTGCAACGCGTAGACGGGAATAACGACCTTGACTCCCGGTTCAACGACAAGTCCAGAATCCAGGTGGACCGGCTTGTTGCATTCACGGTTCAGGATTGTCAAGACAGGATATTTCCGAAGAGTTTCTGGAATGTTTTTTCAATTTTATATTCTATTTGAATATTTTTTTCATCAAAGAGGGTTAATAATGTGTTCATCCAACGAGATGGTTATATTTATCATAAAATGATATCAATGTTAACTTGACGCCCCCATTAACAGCTAGGTCATATGGGGGTACGAATACACGAATGGGTGGTAAGAAAACAAACCTGTGAAACTTATAATGAAACTAGGTAATGTTACGTAGATGGAGTGATGATGAAAGGACGTTCACAAAAAAACCGCGCCCAACCCCAAATATGTTCATTCTCATCTAGAATTCTGATGAAATAGACGTACCTACAATGAGAAACAAAAGTGAAACTACCATGTAACACTACCATGCCTATATATATATATATATATATATATATATATATGATTTTTGAAACTGTTTAAAAATTGCGACCTCCCCCGGGACTTGAACCCGGATCTCCAGATTGCCGGTCTGTAAATCATATAATTATAATAACCTACTGGTGGTCAGACCGGCAATCTGGAGATCCGGGTTCAAGTCCCGGGGGAGGTCGCAATTTTTAAACAGTTTTAAAAATCATATAATTATAATAACCTACTTGTGGTCAACCAGGAAGCTATTGAAATCATATATATAATATATATATATATATATATATATATATATATATATATATATATATATATATATATATATATATATATATATATATATATATATATATGAATTAATTATAAATATCAAAATGAATATGTCTACACTAGCAATCAATGCAGATGTTCATAGCCATCATACTAGAAATAAACATACAATTCGTGGTATTGCTCACAAAATAGCTTTATTTGAACAAGATTCAAAAATATACTGGGATAATTATTAGATGAGCGTGGCGAAGTCTCCATCCCACTCTTATAGGGATTTGTCTGTGTTTTTTATTTTTTTTTGTGGGCACTGCACAGGTCGCAGGGATTGACTGATCAACATGAAACTTTTTTTTTGTACGGGCCAACTTTTACAACTTAGAACTGTATAGTTTTTGGAATGAATCGGTCGATTAGATCTTGAGAAATATCATGTCAAAGTTTTTAAAAAACCCATAAGATTAGGCTGGGTGAGAAAATTTGGAAAAATGAAACCTATGCGAAAAAAATTAAATTTCCTCTGAGTGTTTAAACATGAATGATACACATAACCACCATTTTGTGAGCAATTCGAACCAGCCGTTTTGAAGAAAAAAATTCAAATAACTGTTTTTATACATCAAATATATGGAAATGAGCCAAGATTCACTGCTTCCTAGATTCGATATTTGCCCAAGCATTAAATATTCTTCGAATTCGTCAAGGTGTGTAGATTACCAGAGAAGATAAAGTAGCAATCAAATGAAGGACAAAGTGTGTAGAATACCAGAGTCGATAAAGTAGCAAATGTAGGACTGTTATTATACCTTATTCAGATATCTCGCTCATCTTACAACGCATATTTCGCATTTGCCTAGTGTACAATATACTGCCATCTTCTATTAGATCTTTTGACAATATATCGACAATCAAAAATATTTTGAGGCAGTTTCTGATTAAGAGCGCCTTCTATAGGGCAGCAAAGTAGGCTGTGGCGCGGAAGGATAGGGTTCTAATTTACGTGCATTCTTATGGGTAATAGCACGTACATGATTTTAAAACTGTCATAACTTCTATACTATTAATACTACGGCTAAACCAGTTAGCCTACAATGTTCAGTAAACTGTTATCTTCACTATGAGACACATACGTTGTATCAAACGCCTAGTTAATTTGAACAATTGGATGATAAAAAACATGCTGTAATTGCAATGTCGCCAAGCGAATGAAAGAGAGATAGTTGCATCGGAATTCTCACAGTGGCCGTGTTCTCAAGAAACTTGCTAGCTGCTTGCTAGGTATCGCTTGGCATCATCGCAAAACAGATGTTGCAACATTAAGCTTTGACCGTCATGCGGGTGCACTTCTAAGCGCACGGCTATCGTTAGTTTTCGACGTTGCAATTACAACATGCTTTTCATCATTTACATTATTTTGCTACTTTCCTAAATTTCGTTTATGATAACAATTCATAAATTTATAAATTATAATTTCATAAATTATAAATTTATTATAAATTAATGATAAAAATAAATAACGTTTTTTTTTAATTTTTTTTTGTTTTTTTGTTCGCGCTCCACAGGTCAGACGAAAATTCAAAATCAGTTGAAACTTGGCACACACATGAACCCCTATCTGACTTGATGCTGTATAGTTTTGAGGCGTGATCGGTTGAACCACTTCTGAGAAAACTCATTCCAAAGTTTTCAAAAATCCCATTAGAATAACCCAGAGGAAAACATTCGTGAAAAATATTTCATCTGAGAGGATTCAAATTCTCAGAGAATTTGAATCTGATAATGATACACATTATTCCGAACTTTTACTCAAATCGGATCAGCCGTTTCGATGTAAAAAAATATATAATGTTATTTGTGTCAATTATTCAAAGCTATTAAGATACCTATTAAATCAAAGCAACAAGTGTCACCACTTGATTGTAAACGATTAAAACAAAGCCTTCTTTATTATTATATAAATTATTAATGTAAAATAAGATGGCAGTGATGTAATGGTTTGGATCTCAAGGTGTATATATATATAATAACCAATCCAAAGATAAGTTGATATGTTCCAGCTATAACGTTTATGAGCGAAGCGAAGACTCAATTACACTATACCGAAAAAAAAGTGCCTGTTTTTTTTTTTTTTTTTTTTTTTTTGTTCGCGCTCCACAGGTCAGACAAAAATTCAAAATCAGTTGAAACTTGGCACACACATGAACCCCTATCAGACTTGATGCTGTATAGTTTTGAGGCGCGATCGGTTTAACAACTTCTGAGAAAACTCATTCCAAAGTTTTCAAAAATCCCATTAGAATAAGCCAGAGGAAAACATTCGTGAAAAATATTTCATCTGAGAGGATTCAAATTCTCAGGGAATTTCAATCTGATAATGATACACATTATTCCGAACTTTTACTCAAATCGGATCAGCCGTTTCGATGTAAAAAAATATATAATGTTATTTGTGTCAATTATTCAAAGCTATTAAGATACCTATTAAATCAAAGCAACAAGTGTCACCACTTGATTGTAAACGATTAAAACAAAGCCTTCTTTATTATTATATAAATTATATGTAAAATAAGATGGCAGTGATGTAATGGTTTGGATCTCAAGGTGTATATATAAATAATAACCAATCCAAAGATAAGTTGATATGTTCCAGCTCATCCATCAACGCGGAAACACATAACGCGTTTGCCTAGGAAAACGTTTTCCTATCATTTACATAATAGATACCTATTAAATCAAAGCAACAAGTGTCACCACTTGATTGTAAACGATTAAAATAAAGCCTTCTTTATTATTATACTAGGCAAACGCGTTATGTGTTTCCGCGTTGATGGATGAGCTGGAACATATCAACTTATCTTTGGATTGGTTATTATATATATATACACCTTGAGATCCAAACCATTACATCACTGCCATCTTATTTTACATTAATAATCTATATAATAATAAAGAAGGCTTTGTTTTAATCGTTTACAATCAAGTGGTGACACTTGTTGCTTTGATTTAATAGGTATCTTAATAGCTTTGAATAATTGACACAAATAACATTATATATATTTTTTTACATCGAAACGGCTGATCCGATTTGAGTAAAAGTTCGGAATAATGTGTATCATTAACAGATTGAAATTCTCTGAAAATTTGAATCCTCTCAGATGAAATATTTTTCACGAATGTTTTCCTCTGGCTTATTCTAATGGGATTTTTGAAAACTTTGGAATGAGTTTTCTCAGAAGTTGTTCAACCGATCGTGCCTCAAAACTATACAGCATCAAGTCAGATAGGGGTTCATGTGTGTGCCAAGTTTCAACTGATTTTGAATTTTTGTCTGACCTGTGGAGCGCGAACAAAAAAACAAAAAAACGAAAAAAAAAAAAAAAAAAAAAAACAGACACTTTTTTTTCGGTATAGTGTAATTGAGTCTTCGCTTCGCTCATCCAATGAATTATTAATGGAAAATAAGATGGCAGTGATGTAATGGTTTGGATCTCAAGGTGTATATATATATATATAATAACCAATCCAAAGATAAGTTGATATGTTCCAGCTCATCCATCAACGCGGAAACACATAACGCGTTTGCCTAGTACTCTATACAATTTTATGCATTTTACAACTTTTTAATTTTTCAGTGATTAGGCCTATGTATTTTTAAGTGACTGTCTATATGATCTACATTTTATTTATTGTTGTTTTTTCAATGATATACTTGTAAATATCCTTCATTGGACGAAAATAAAATGAAATGAAATGAAAGTAAAAGTCCTCCTACTGACTAATCCAGTCAAGATATTAGATATACTAGGCAAACGCGTTATGTGTTTCCGCGTTGATGGATGAGCTGGAACATATCAACTTATCTTTGGATTGGTTATTATATATATATATACACCTTGAGATCCAAACCATTACATCACTGCCATCTTATTTTACATTAATAATTTATATAATAATAAAGAAGGCTTTGTTTTAATCGTTTACAATCAAGTGGTGACACTTGTTGCTTTGATTTAATAGGTATCTTAATAGCTTTGAATAATTGACACAAATAACATTATTTTTTTTTTTACATCAAAACGGCTGATCCGATTTGAGTAAAAGTTCGGAATAATGTGTATCATTATCAGGTTGAAATTCTCTGAAAATTTGAATCCTCTCAGATGAAATATTTTTCACGAATGCTTTCCTCTGGCTTATTCTAATGGGATTTTTGAAAACTTTGGAATGAGTTTTCTCAGAAGATGTTAAACCGATCGCGCCTCAAAACTATACAGCATCAAGTCAGATAGGGGTTCATGTGTGTGCCAAGTTTCAACTGATTTTGAATTTTTGTCTGACCTGTGGAGCGCGAACAAAAAAAAAAAAAAAAAAAAAAAAAACAGGCACTTTTTTTTCGGTATAGTGTAATTGAGTCTTCGCTTCGCTCATCCAATAATATTGTGGAGGATTGGACAGGTAGGCCTATCAGGCAAACAGAAAATGGGTATTTACTCTGGATTCACGCTCAACATTTCCTACATGAAGTCAGCGCTTAACAGACTACGTGGAAGAATTGAGAACTTCTGATGCACCCACAAGTCATACAAAAACAATCATCACTAAGCTGGGGATTCACAATGCGAACTAATACATGATTAGTGACTAATACTAAATACTAAAATTAAGAAACTGAGCATTCACATAGGCTTGAAATAAGAATTGATTTTCATGAGTCGTAGCTTTCTTAAGATGACAGATTTAAATTGAAATCTACATATTAGAAGGCTGTAAACGAGCGGTTCATCGAGCGGGAAAACTTCCTTTTGCATTGACTTGTCGTTTCGAATTCACGACTTCTGATTGGTCGGACTAATGATTGAAACTAATGATTAATACTAAAGTTGAAAGTTAGTTAACTTTCAAGGTCAGTCACTGATAATAAACACAATGTGAACGTCAACACTGATTCCGTATCTGCCAACTTTAGTTAATCATTAATCACTAATCATTAGTTCGCATTGTGAATCCAGCTTTACCTGCGACCACCATGTCCAAGTAGTCCATCTGCAGGATGTCCTCGTAAGTGATTTGACCTCCGTGTGATGCTGCAACCGCATCGATCTCCTCCGTGACCCGGCGCTGAAGGTCAGGGTTCACGGCCAGCTCGTACAGACAGAAGGTCATTGTTGTTGACGACGTCTCGAAGCCGGCGAGGAAGAAGACGAACGCCTGGGCGGCCAAATCATCCATTTGTAACTTCTTTGACGGATCTGACACATCGAAAATTATTACATCAAAATAAAGTTCGCATTTTTGTACGCGCGTCAATTTAAAAGATTCACAAAATGATCAAAATAATGAGTGATGGTGAAAATTATGAAAATGTGCCCACTAAACCCCAGGAGTCTAGAACCTCACTGTTTGTACCAGCTCGAAGCAACTGAGCTAAGTAGACACCCGGGTAAAAGTCGAAAATTTGACAAAGTGACTTAATTGTTGTTATACAATAATCAAAGTATCAAAGTAAAAGACGTGGTTGGGTTACCTGGTGACACTCCCGACGCGATGATATACGCTAGTCGAAAGTTCAAGGGGTTGGGCGTATTTAAGGCTAAATGGGAAGCATTTTTACAGCATTTTAATATATGTGATACGCTGGAGAGAGCCAATAACCCATATGTAAATGCCACAAGAAAGCCAGCTGTAGAAAAGGAAACTTGTGTCAACAAACTGAAGATAGATGCTTCGTGCAACGAGCTAGTTACTCGGCGACATGTTCGAGGACAAGATCTACGTGAAATACTCGGGAAACGAGAATATGATAGTTGGTGTGGACTGAAGCAGAAAGAGGCTGGAGTCATTCTATTTCAAGAATGCACACCAGCAAATAAATGGATTTGTGGAAATGCTGGACTGTCATGTTCTGAATGGAGAGACGCGTTGAAGATGAACGCAAATGTAGCTCCAGTGAGAGTGATTCCCGGTAGAAGCCTGGACGGCATCCGCTGCAGACAGTGCAGCGAGATCGAAACCTTGCCTCACGTCCTAGGCTTCTGCGTCAAAAGGAATCCTCTTATAAACATACGACACCACAAAATAAGATCATTGATTGCTGACTCATTAAAAAAACGGTTTGAGGTTTAAAAAAGAGGTGTCTTGCCTTGCCCTGGATGGAAGTACGAGAAGGGTGGATATCATGGCCATCGACCGGAAGTGTGAAAGGGGATACATTCTTGATCCGACCATCAGATTTGAGAAGGATCAGAATTAACCAGGAGAGGTCAATCGAGAGAAGCAAAATATCTATGAACCAACCATCACTTACTTCAAACAAAAGTACAACTTGAAAGAGATCGAGGTGATTGGTCTGTTTGTCGGTGCTCGAGGAACCATTTCGAAGTTTTTTAGTGATTTTCGTAAACGTTTTTTGATAGATAATTCTTTAAAATATGAGATTGGGATGTCAGCCCTGAAGGATTCCATTCGGATATTCAGGAACCATCTATATAACTAACCATCATCCATCAACGTTTACATTTTTATCCTTTCAATTATCATTAGTGTCATAATTTTGTATTTTATCGTTAATTTTTTCAATTTTCATTCCATTTTCATATCATTTCAATATTCAGTTACATAACTTTTTTCTATTATATTTTCTCATGTATTTTATATTGATTGTTATCCTGTGCACTTTGGAGTCAGGGGTCAATAAAGGTTTGTATATATATATACTTTCATACAATATTTGATACAATAACTATCGTGTGAGCAGTGGTGTATTCGTAAAAATAAAAGTACCAAGGCGGTGATAACTGAAAAAAAAAACATTCATCCCGACTCGGCGGGGAGGGGGGGGGGGGGGGGGACCTGTGAACCGTAACATGCCACAATTTCGGTTATAGGAGATTCTAATTCAAATATAAAATGAAAAAAAATGATGTGGTTTTTCACCTTTGCATCTAAAAAAATCGCCACAGAGAATCTCTCGCAGCTTGATCCTCCGCGGGTGCATCACGGTCTACGCATGTTGCAATTGTGCGTCGCCAGCTGATCGATGACTAAGCAGCCAAGTCTTTAGATAAGGTGTAGAATCAAACTTGACTAGAGGTGGTCCATTTAGTTTGATAAACAAAAACGAGACAATATTCTCAACGATCAGTTTCGTACGAAGATCGATTACTATTGAGTTAATTGCGCTAAATCCCAGTAAATACATTCCTTTCTAAGGTAGAAGGCCTACAAAAATGTTCCAAACTGACTCTACACTACATCACAAGATTCTGTCATTATTGTAAAGTCTGACGTTGCAAATAAATATTGGCAGATTTCATCTATTAGGATGCAAAATTTTTAACATTGGCGTTTACAAGTTAGCTTTATATGTCTTCAAATAAGGTTTATATGTCTTCAAATAAGGTTTATATGTCTTCAAATAAGATTTATATGTCTTCAAATAAGGTTTATATGTCTTCAAATAAGGATTATATGTCATCAAATAAGGTTTATATGTCTCCAAATAAGGTTTATATGTCTTAAAATAAGGTTTTCAAGAAAAAAGGCACCGGGGCGCGCTCGCCCCAAAATGAAAGTACCAGGGCGCCGCCCCGGCCCGCTCTGGCCCGAATACACCACTGCGTGTGAGTGACATTCGAGAGCTAAATTTTCATTATTATTTCAGATATGATGACGTGAATTTTACCTTGACAAATTTTGAGAACAACTTCAACTATGAAATTGTGAGTAATATTATGTATAGATCTGCTAAATTGATTAGAAGAGCTTTAGCGAGGATTCAATTTGACATACTGAAAAAAATTGGTGTTCGTTTTTATGTTTTTTTTTTTTTTTCGTTTCTCCACAGGTCAAACGGCTGAAGCTATCAACTTCAAACTTTTTTTCATTATGGTTCTTCATCTATCTTAGATTTGTATAGTTTTGTGGTATTATCGGGTGATAACTTTTATTTTTATGAATTTTAGAAATTTCAAAAATACTCATTAGAATAACACGGCGGAAAAAAAATTGAAAAATTTTTATTTTCAAAAAAATTGAAATTTTGTGTGAAGTTGAATAACATCTTCATACACATTTATGGAAATTCTCAGCTCGATCGGGTCAGCTATTTTGAAGAAAAAACATGAAATGTGCTAAATTGATACCACTCGAAGCCGTTTTTACCCATTTATAACTAAAATGTTACCCAATTGGCGAATTTAGACAGAAGTTTGGAAATGAAGTCGACATACTATTACTTTCCGCTCGTCTAACAACGCGTATATAGCGTTTTCCTAGTTATCAACAATATCTATAGGTATGATTTTATCCTTAAACGATTAAGTTCAAACACGCTATAGGTTGTACAACGAGTTCAATTCCAATTATGTTTTTTTTTTTGGTAGCAAGTTCACCCTTGCGCTGCCCCGTCCGAACGATTCTACGTTGTCATCTTCATGCACTCACTCTCAAATATATAGTTTTAATAAAAGAGATGTTATTTCAAAGTTTGGAAATGAAATTCTATACGGAAATATAGTCAGATTTTTCAATTTAATTCTTACCTGTCAAAGAAACATTGTTATCTGCCGCCGTATCACCATCCCCTTCCACAAAGCCCTTATTCTTCAACTGAATCAACAAATCCATGAAATCCTTCCTCTTCTCATTATTCTTCTCTCGATATGCCACGGTCTCCTTTACAACATCAATAAAGAAGTCTGTAATCTCTCTTGGCGTCACTCCCAACTTACTAACAGCAGCTAAACCAGGCGCGAAAAAATTCATAGCCATTCCCAACTTTCCCAAAGCACCTCTCTGGAAGAACTTCCTTCCCGTCTTCCGGAATTCCGCATCCGGATTCGTTAAACAATTACACTGAATACCAAAGGCACAAGACGCAATCACATCGGTACTGAATCTCGCAAGTATATCATTAATTTCGATAGTTTCTTCTTTTTCTGCTTTCGTTTTTATCAATTTATTCAATTCATTGCCACAATCAAACACAGTATGGTACATCATCTTCATTTTACCGGATGTAAAAGTAGGCGTCAATTTAGTACGATTTTCTTTCCATCCATTTCCCTCCATCATGAACAAATTATTCATTAATGGATCTTTTTCCGCGTCATAATAAACACCTCGATCGTGAAAACTATTAAAGTCTTTGACTAAAAACTGTTTAATTGTGTCAGGATGTATGAGTACCAACGTCGGAAGATGTAGCTGATATATTCCACCAAGTTTATTTCCTTTTAACTGGTTATAGATATCGATGTATGCATCTCCAATAGTTTTACGCTGGAAAATCAAATCTTGAATGTTACCAAAAGGAAATGTCGGTTTTATATAAGATAGACCACGTTTTTTCCAGTAATTAAATGTGAATAATTTGAAATATAAATAAATAACGATATATAAAAACACTGTCACTATAAATATATCGATGTACCACCATTGAGTTATTAGAAATGCCATCTTATCAACTGTAAATACGTCCAGTTATGACGTCTCCTCCAGCTGCACTGAAGTCCACAAATGAGTGTGTTGTTTTCTTTTCTTTGGTCCGTGTTCGCTGTTTTTTTTTATCGTAATGATTAGAACAAAACTACCAGCATTATAAAAATTGTCTTGAACTTGAATAATAATAACTCTTTGATCTGTCCTTCATCTATAGAAATAATGTATTTTTTTTAAGATATCACGCAAGCGCAGTGATGCTATATTAAATATATTGTGTTCTCATCGATTCATATAATGGGGCTTGGTGAAGTGTATGCCTTCAGGTCTCGCCGGTAAAGCCAAGTGCAATGTACAAATGCAATCACTTTCCTGTACAAGAATAATGACTGTGTTAATCTATTTTTATAAACTCATTCATATGGCATTATACCTTGATGTTGCTTTTCAATTGAAATATCAGTATCTTCCATATTGGGTTTGAAGGTATATTTACATCATATTATAGTGGAATTTCAAAATTCAATGTGCAAATTTTTAATTCCAAATTACGTGTTCAATCGATTTTCTTTTCTATTATATATATATATATATATATATATATATATATATATATATATATATATATATATATATATATATATATATATATATATATATATATATATTTTTTTTTTAATTATTGAGAGCCTTCAAAACACATAGATTGTAAAAAGTAGAACCCAATACATCACCCAATAAAATATTATGCATGTGAAATATATTTTATATTGGGTTTTTAACGACGCACCGTAATGATTACTAAGATCTATTGGCGTCGGATGAATGATTAATGGGATGATGGGATGATGAGATGAAGGTTTTTTTTATGGGTAGTGGGAAGGAAGCGGTCGTGGCCTATATTGTGGGAACCATCCCGGCATTAGCCTAAACTACAGAGAGAAACCACGAAAAACCCCTGTAAAGATGGACGGTGGCGGGGATCGACCCGGGTCCGATATGTCCCTTCACCTCCCGCATCACACGAAGCAAGTGAGCTAACCACTCAGCTACTGTGCCGGTAAATGTACAAATGCAATCATTTTCATGTACAAGAATAATGACTGTGGTAATCTATTTTTATAAACTCATTCGTATGGCATTATACCTTGATGTTGCTTTTCAATTGAAATATCAGTATCTTCCATATTGGGTTTGAAGGTATATTTACATCATATTATAGTGGAATTTCAAAGTTCAATGTGCAATTTTTTAATTCCAAATTACGTGTTCAATTGATTTTCTTTCTTATTATAAATATATATATATATATATATATATATATATATATATATATATATATATATATATATATATATATTTTTTCTTTTTCCATAAAAATTATTGAGAGCCTTCAAAACACATAGATTGTAAAAAGTAGAACCCAATACATGACACAATAAAATATTATGCATGTGAAATATGTTTTATATTGGGTTTTTAACGACGCACTGTAATGATTACCAAGATCTATTGGCGTCGGATGAATGATTAATGAGATGATGGGATGAAGGTTTTTTTTTATGGGTAGTGGGAAGGATAGTGGGAAGGAAGCGGTCGTGGCCTATATTGTGGGAACCATCCCGGCATTAGCATAGACTACAGAGGGAAACCACGAAAAACCCCTGTAAAGGTGGACGGTGGCGGGGATCGAACCGGGTCCGATATGTCCCTTCACCTCCCGGATCACATGAAGCAAGTGAGCTAACCACTCAGCTACTGTGCCGGTGAAATATATTATTTGAAAAGTGTAAGCCAAAGTATCTGATATAAAACTGGAAAATGAATTTCAAAATGTTATATACACAGCGTACAGTTTTTTGAATGTATTTAATTTACACGTGAGAATTTAGATCGTAGCCTGTGTATAACACATTTCACACACTTCACATTCACATTCACACTTCGCATTTCACAGCTTACACATTTCATATCACAACTTTTATTCAGCTAATATTTTCACATCTTTTGTTCGTCATGTATGGCTTCTATATACGTTGTTTCATTTTTGAAGGTGAATTAAAATAACTTCCATAATAACTTTTATGGGATGGTGAGATCGCCCTTGTGGTGCCCCGTCCAAACGATCCTATCTTTCATCCTTAGCCTTAATTGGGGAACAATGATTTTGTATCAAGTTTCGATGTTATTAAAAAGTAATAATAATAATAATTTAACGAAAATGATCTTGGAACACTCCTCTGAGTATAGATCGATGGTAATAACATTTAATATGAAAAATATAATTAGACGAGCTTTAGCGAGGATTCAATTTGACATACTGAAAAAAATTGGTGTTCGTTTTTATGTTTTTTTTGTTTTTTTTTGTTTTTTTTGTTTTTATGTTTTTTTGTCGGTTCTCCACAGGTCAAACGGCTACAGCTATCAACTTCAAACTTTTTTTCGTCATGGGTCCTCATCTAACTTAGATCTGTATAGTTTTGTGGCATTATCGGGTGATAACTTTTTTTTTTATGAATTTTAGAAATTTCAAAAATCCCCATTAGAATAACCCGGAGGAAAATACTTGAAAAATCAAAATTTTTTAAGACCTCTCAAATTTTCGCCGAATATAAAGGAAACTATTAAGCACATTTTGAGAGATTTTTCGCATCAATCGGATGAGAAATAACGAAGAAAACGCATTTATAAAGCATTTTCCCATCAATTTAGGCTATCACGGGAACCAATTAAATCTATAGCAACAAGTGTCACTAATTAATTCAAAACGATTGAAATGAATGAAGAAGAAGGCCGTGACATAATTGATTCTCGTAAGGTTTTTGAACGTTTGGAGTGATCCAAGGTCTGTAGATGTAGATTGGGTTGACAAATTATTTTTCATTCTAGATTTCTATACCCCTAAGCTCGTCTAACAACGCGCATCCCGCGTTTTCCTAGTATATTTAGAAAATTACAGCCATCAAAAACTCGAAACTACCCATGTATTTCACTCTTGAATAAAAAAAAAAAAAAATTCATCAACGTCGAAAATTTGACACAAAGTCAGTGCTCTCTGATTGAAGCTATAATAGGGAATTCTTGGGCATTACATTTTACATTAAATTTGAAATATTCATTCTCGAATTTTTTTTTCACCATTTGTTTGTTGTTTGTTTTGTTTAATTTCTTTAATTTGTTATTGTTTTTATTTTTCTCATCTCGTATATCTCTCAATTCCTTCCGTGTAGTGGTAATTTTAATTTCTTATATTTTTTATTCAATCCCATCATCTGTAATTATTGTATTTTTCACATTTTTTTAACGATACCTTGAGATAACATTTAATTTGTCTAACTAATGGCGGTGTTTTTGTCTATACATATTATTTTTTTGTTAAACCACACATGAAACGAGCCGGCTTCTGGCTGTAGGCCCACACGATTTCGGTCTCACCGACAAATAGTAAATTGCCGGAATTAAAATTAAGATCAATTAAACAAAATCTACGCATATTTTACTATTGTTTTTCGATGAGCGATAGCGAAGATCTCCATCACACTCTTATGGAGCTTTGTGTCTTCTCATATATATATATATATATATATATATATTTTTTTTTTTTGTAAGCACTGCACAGGTCGCACGATTTGACTGATCGACATGAAAATTTTTCTGCGCACGCAGATTTGTTCAACTTAAAACTGTACCTATAGATTGCGGGTCATATCGGATGCACCATTTCTAGAAAATATAATTTCAAAGTTTCTAAAAAATATAATTTCAAAGTTTCTAAAAAAAAGTATAAGATTTGGCTGAGAGGGTAAATTTTAAAAATGAAATCTCTCCGAAAAAAATTCTACGACAGTAAACACATTAATGGATACACATTATCACAAATTTGCATGCAATTCGGACCAGCCGTTTTGAAGAAAATAATTAAAATCTTTTTAATTATAGAAATAATAGCAGAAACATTGCTGAGACTCACGACTTTCTAGATTCGATATTAAATTTTGACGAATAGAGTATTTTATGCGGGTCAAGGTGTGTAGAGTTGACAATTAGGTATACTTCATATAGGCCTAGACATCTCTTATTTTACAACGCATTAGCCACGTATGCCTAGTTTTATATAAACTGCAAGTAAAGTGAGTATTTGGAGGAAGAATCAATAATAGTAAAGGTCCGTTTTCCATTTGTCTTCATCCATTATATCCTATATTGCCCAGAAAAGTTGCAGGTACGCTGTTAGTGTTAAAAAGTGGAACTAGAGAAAAGTCACAAAATAAAGCGCGCTCATATTTTCAACAATGATATTGATTGGATTATTATATTGTTGACTGAACTTTTGTAACCATCAGCCATATTGAGATTTAGAAGTGCATTCTATTGTTACTTGTCGTGTCGAATACGAAATCAATTGACGACTCGAAATAGGCGTGACTTCACCATTAGGCCAGTTGGATCATATCATTTGTGGTCATATGAAGAAATCCCGATTGGATATTTGAATTTGACTACAGTTCTAACAGCCATGTTGATTGAATATTATGATTTGTGACGTCATAGGGGCGGAGACTGCGAGTTGTCTTGACTACAGTTCTAACAGCCCTGTTGATTGGACGGTATGATTTGTGACGTCAAGAGGGCGGAGACTGCGAGTCGTCTTGACTACAGTTCTAACAGCCCTGTTGATTGGACGGTATGATTTGTGACGTCATGGGGGCGGAGACTGCGAGTCGTCTTGACTACAGTTCTAACAGCCCTGTTGATTGGACGGTATGATTTGTGACGTCAAGAGGGCGGAGACTGCGAGTCGTCTTGACTACAGTTCTAACAGCCCTGTTGATTGGACGGTATGATTTGTGACGTCATGGGGGCGGAGACTGCGAGTCGTCTTGACTACAGTTCTAACAGCCCTGTTGATTGGACGGTATGATTTGTGACGTCAAGAGGGCGGAGACTGCGAGTCGTCTTGACTACAGTTCTAACAGCCCTGTTGATTGGACGGTATGATTTGTGACGTCAAGAGGGCGGAGACTGCGAGTCGTCTTGACTACAGTTCTAACAGCCCTGTTGATTGGACGGTATGATTTGTGACGTCAAGGGGGCGGAGACTGCGAGTTATCTTGACTACAGTTCCAACAGCCCTGTTGATTGGACGGTATGATTTGTGACGTCAAGAGGGCGGAGACTGCGAGTCGTCTTGACTACAGTTCTAACAGCCCTGTTGATTGGACGGTATGATTTGTGACGTCAAGGGGGCGGAGACTGCGAGTCGTCTTGACTACAGTTCCAACAGCCCTGTTGATTGGACGGTATGATTTGTGACGTCAAGAGGGCGGAGACTGCGAGCAGTCTTGACTACAGTTCTAACAGCCCTGTTGATTGGACGGTATGATTTGTGACGTCAAGAGGGCGGAGACTGCGAGTCGTCTTGACTACAGTTCTAACAGCCCTGTTGATTGGACGGGATGATTTGTGACGTCAAGGGGGCGGAGACTGCGAGTCGTCTTGACTACAGTTCTAACAGCCCTGTTGATTGGACGGGATGATTTGTGACGTCAAGGGGGCGGAGACTGCGAGTCGTCTTGACTACAGTTCTAACAGCCCTGTTGATTGAACAGTATGATTTGTGACGTCATGGGGGAGGAGACTGCGAGTCGTCAATTAAATGACTGGCCTAGCCAGGTAGAAAGATAAATCTTACTTTTGGTACAGATTGTACCCTATCCTGTTGTTTTTAATGCTTTATTGTTGGTATATTTTCTTCAGAATGCATTTCAATGTGACTTGATTGACCATTTATATAACCGCAAGTGTACGTGGGTGAATATTTTTGTAACTTGCTTACTGTTAACGGTGAAAAATTCAATAATAAAAGAGCGGCAGCGAGTCACTCTACAATTACTGACGTATTTATAAGTATTTATCTAGAAACGGTAATCTTCCTTCGAGATATGAGTAGATTACAGAACATATGTCTCGGTATTATAAAGAAAGCGACATTCAAAACGTGATGACAATTGACGTTTGTCAGCAAAACAAATGAATTACAAATATATATATATATATATATATATATATATATATATATATATATATATATATATATATATATATATATATATATATACATACATATATATATATATATATATATATATATATATATATATATATATATATATATATATATATATATATATATATATATATATATATATATATATATTCATATATATATATATATATATATATATATATATATATATATATATATATATATATATGTATATATATATATAAATATATATATATATATATATATATATATATATATATATATATATATATATATATATATATACATACATATATATATATATATATATATATATATATATATATATATATATATATATATATATTTATATATATATATATGTATATATATATATATATATATATATATATATATATATATATATATATATATATATATATATATGTATGTATATATATTTATATATATATATATATATATATATATATATATATATATATATATATATATACATATATATATATATATATATATATATATATATATATATATATATATATATATACATATATATATATATCTATATATATATATATATATATATATATATATATATATATAAATATATATATATATATATATATATATTTATATATATATATATATATATATATATATATATATATATATATATATATATATATGTATATATATATATATATATATATATATATGTATATATATATATATATATATATATATATATATATATATATATATATATATGTATATATATATATATATATATATATATATATATATATATATATATATATATATATATATATATATACATATATATATATATATATATATATATATATATATATATATATATATATATATATATATATATATATATATATATATATATATACATACATATATATATATTCAAAATTGGTCTTACGATAAGATTGCTTGAAACATAACAACAAACAAACAACCGTTATTCATAAGACAATATTTATATTCCTAGTTTGAGAGAAAATTAGAAATCATCATCGCAATTTGAGAAATTATAATTGATTTTTTTTTGTCCTCCAGAGATCATGAGTCATGACGTAGTCATTATACCGATTCTGGATAGAAACATAAACAAAATAGACTAATGTCTACGTCACGACTCAGACAAAGGGGCGGGTTCTGGAGTACAAAATACAATCATTATAATTTCGGAAATTGAAATGATTTCCTGTTTTCTTTGAAATTGTTGAAATAAATATCCTCTTTATTTTAATATTGGGTTCAAACGACGCACTGTAATCATGTAATGATGGCTACGATCTATTGGCGTCGGATGAATGATCAATTAGATGATTTCTTTTTCATTGGTAATAGGAAGGATAGTGGGAAGGAAGCAGTCGTGGCCTATATTGTGGGAACCACCTCGGCATTATCCTAGACTACAGAGGGAAACTACGAAAAAACCCTGTAAAGATGGACGGTAGCAGAGATCGAACCGGGTCCGATGTGCCCACTGCCTCCCGGGTCACATGGAGCAAGCGCATTAACCACTACGCTGCATGGGTCGTCATTTCGTTACAATCTAGTTTCAGGGTTGCGATGTCCTTCAAGGATGCGTACATTCTATTGGCATGATTTGACTATTGTTATCCTGCATAAGATTAATGACTATAGTTAACCATTTTTATGAACTTATCTTAGGTATAGGGCAGCAAAGTAGGCTGTGGCGCGGAAGGATAGGGTTCTAATGTAGTTACATTCTTATGGGTAATAGCACGTACATGATTTTAAAACTGTCATAACTTCTAAACTATTAATACTACGGCTAAACCAGTTAGCCTACAATGTTCAGTAAACTGTTATCTTTACGATGATACACGTACATTGTATCAAACGCCTGGTAAATTTGAACAATTGGATGATAAAAAAAACTTGCTGTAATTGCGATGTCGCCAAGCGAATGAAAGAGAGAGATACTTGCATCGGTATTCTCACAGTGGCCGTGTTCTCAAGAAACTTGCTAGCTGCTTGCTAGGTATCGCTTGGCATCATCGCAAAACAGATGTTGCAACATTAAGCTTAGACCGTCATGCGGGTGCACTTCTACGCGCACGGCTATCGTTAGTTTTCGACGTTGCAATTGCAACATGTTTTTTATCATCCAATTGTTTAAATTAACCAGGCGTTTGATACAATGTATGTGTCTCATCGTAAAGATCAGTTTACTGAACATTGTAGGCTAACTGGTTTAGCTGTAGTATTAATAGTTTAGAAGTTATGACAGTTTTAAAATCATGTGCGTGCTATTACCCATAAGAATGAACCTACATTAGAACCCTATCCTTCCGCGCCACAGCCTACTTTGCTGCCATATTGCATAAGGGAATCTTGATAATGCATTTTAATTAGAATAATAGTATTATTTATATTGTGTTTAATGATGCACTCCAATGATGACTAAGATCTTTTTAACGCTGGATGAATGATTGATGAGATTATGGAAAGATGAGATGAAAGTTATTAAATTATGTATTCTGAATACTGGGGAAAAAAATCGGTCTAGGCCTATTGTTTAAAGCTGGATTTCCATGCACGCGATTCTCGTATCGCGCGATACCATGTCGCGCGTCATGGCGGCTCAAAGTCGCGAGGCGGCAGACCACTGACCAATCAGGGACAAGTCGCGAATCGCTTCACGAAAGTTGAGGTTTGTTCAACATTCGAGCGCGCCGCCATGACGCGCGACATGGTATCGCGCGATACGAGAATCGCGTGCATGGAAATCCAGCTTAAGGTAGAACTATGAGTTTTTCAAAATGACATACAATTTTTTTTCAAAATGATAGTGATGAGAGACATCTGAAGAAACTATTTCAAGGAGAAGATTAAATAAAAAAAAACGGGACATAATTCTTTTTTTTATTGGGTTTTAACGATGCACTATACTGATGGCTACGATCTATTGGCGTCGGTGGATGATGAATGAGATGGTGAGATGATGAGATGAAAGGTTATTTTGTTAGGTGTTTTTAGGTGGTGGGAAGGAGTCGGTCGTGGCCTGTTGTTAAGGAACCATCGAAGTATCAACCTGAACGACGGAAGGGAACCACGAAATACCCCTGTTAGGATGGTCGACCATGGCGGGAATCGAACCCCGGTCTCCCGAATGACGGTTCAGTGTGTTACCACTCGGCCACGTGTCTCGATATTTATTAATTATTCCTTTGTTGTAGGAATTTTGATTATTTTGATTATTTTCCGTAAAACGTCAAGAATGACGTGAACTGACAGAATTATCACCAAAACTGTCCAAACATTCCACACATATTTATTAGACGAGCTTCAGCGAGGATTCAATTTGACATACTGTAAAAAATTGATGTCCGTTTTTATGTTTTTTTTTGTTTTTCTATCATTTTTTTTTTTGGTTCTCCACAGGTCAAACGGCTACAGCTATCAACTTCAAACTTTTTTTCATTATGGTTCCTCATCTAACTTAGATCTGTATAGTTTTGTGGCATTATCGGGTGGTAACTTTTATTTTTATGAATTTTAGAAATTTCAAAAATACCCATTAGAATAACACTGCGGGAAAAAAATAAAAATATTTTCATTTTCCAAAAAAAAAAATGAAATTTTGTGTGTGGATGAATTACATTTTGATACACATTTCTGGAAATTCTCAGCATGATCGGGTCAGCCATTTTGAAGAAAAAACATGAAATGTGCTAAATTAGTACCACTCGAAGCAGTTTTTACCCATTTATAACTTAAATGTCACCCAATTGGCGAATGTAGGCAAAAGTTTGGCAAAGATATCGACATACAATTACTTTCCGCTCGTCTAACAACGTGTATATAGTGGTTTCCTAGTTGATAATTTCACGGACATATTTTATTGATTAGTTCAATAATATATTGACTGTGATTTTTTTCTTGAACCGTCGCATTAGCTGAAAGCGTCAAAGTTCATATTTTATGATCGTCATGTACTCATTTGAATATAGCATCTACAGTTTGTTAAATACGTCACAAGCAATTTCATCCTGACTTGGTTTTTCGTGGTTTCCCACAGTCCTCGAAGCAAATGCTTGGATGGAGTACTAATTGGCTACGACCATTAATCAGTAGAGCGATAGGCCTAATTATAACATTATAGGCAGCTATCACTAATTTATTTTGTCCATTTTGTATAATGATAAACTTCACATCTGCTGTCAAGGGAAAGAAGTGATCATTGCCCAAGAGACTTAGTTCAAAGTGGAAGATATCAACATTCGTGTGTTTATACTGAAAGACTTTTATCTACGGCGAAAAATTATGGTCACAGACAGCGCAGTCCTGGTGTTGAAGTTCATTGGTTTTAAATAATCAAAATGGGGTGGTAAGATCACCCCTGTGGTGCCCCATCCAAACGATCCTATCTTTTATCCTTATCCTTAATTGGGGAACAATGATTTTGTTTCATGTTTCGATAATATAAAAAAAAAAGTGATGTCTCTGGCTATTTTGGTGTGTGTAAACCTTCTGGCTCAGAAGCAATACCTGAAATTCTTAATTCACCATAAGCGTAATGTTAGATTAACATATTACGCTTCAATTAATATTAGAGTAACTCCGGTATTTTGATATTTTGCGGCGGGGGTCCGAAATGCCCCCCCCCCCCTCCCCCCTCAAGTATGGTAATTTATTAGAAATAGTACATCATCTCAGATATTTGACGAGTTCCAGGTTTTTATTCAGAATCTCATTTATAATCATTGTGTAGGACCATTACTATGACTTATCAATGAGAGAGATCATTGTATAAACTTTGATCGTTACTAAATAATATGTTGAAATAATGATATTGAAATTTGTTAAAGGTAAGACAAAAATATTACAAAGATTATATTGTAGGCCTACACTATAGAAGAGAGCTGTAAAGCCATACAGAACATTGTTATGTATGCACTCCGTGCATTAGTTGGTATCTCAAAATGTTGATATATAGGCCTATTATAGGAAAATATATGATTTTTGGAAATATATTCACTCAATATTTGATTTTTGAGAGGCTGACGCCCCTTAAAAATGTGCCGTCCTAGGCCCGGGCCTTGATACGACCTCGATTCCAGTATTGATCTGAACGACAAAGGAAATATGGTTGTATGTGTTGTGTGTATTGACGTGTCAAATATCATGCAATTATCAATAATGACAAAAAAAAAAAAAAAAAATCCGTCAGGTTGGTTGATCATGAAATCAAACGCCTCTAAATTCCAACGATCAACTTCTTAAAATAATAACAACATTTAAATATTTTACCCATTAATTATCTTTTCGTTAGCAAAACTATATGCACGGTAGTTGAATAAATACAAACATACGTTTGTAAACGTAATGCTCCAAGTGTTGTTTACTATGTCGCTTGACCTTGAGTCCTTGACATTAGTAGACACGCTATAGACAACTTCGAACGATATAAAAACACAGTGTGGTAAAGCTGGATTCACAATGCGAACTAATGATTAGTGATTAATGATTAACTAAAGTTGGCAGATACGGAATCAGTGTTGACGTTCACATTGTGTTTAATATTAGTGACTGACCTTGAAAGTTAACCAACTTTCAACTTTAGTATTAATCATTAGTTTCAATCATTAGTCCGACCAATCAGAAGTCGTGAATTCGAAACGACATGAAGTCAATGCAAAAGGAAGCTATCCCGCTCGATGAACCGCTCGTTTACAGCCTTCTAACATGTAGATTTCAATTTAAATCTGTCATACTAAGAAAGCTACGACTCATGAAAATTAATTCTTATTGCAAGCCTATGTGAATGCTCAGTTTCTTAATTTTAGTATTTATAGTATTAGTCACTAATCATTAGTTCGCATTGTGAATCCAGCTTAAACACGCTAAAAATGGGCAACTATTCTAATTTGCTAGATTATATAAGTCAAGCTGGATTCACAATGCGAACTAAATGATTAGTGACTGATACTAAATACTGAAATTAAGAAACTGAGCATTCACATAGACTTTAAATAAGAATTAATTTTGATGGAAATGACGTACTTTTCATGAGTCGTAGATGTCTTAAGATGACGGATTTAAATTGAAATCTACATGTTAGAAGGCTGTAAACGAGCGGTTCATCGAGCGGGATAGCTTCCTTTTGCATTGACTTTCTGTCGTTTCGAATTCACGACTTCTGATTGGTCAGACTAATGATTGAAACTAATGATTATTACTAAAGTTGAAAGTTAGTTAACTTTCAAGGTCAGTCACTGATATTGAACACAATGTGAACGTCAACACTGATTCCGTATCTGCCAACTTTAGTTAAACATTAATCACTAATCATTAGTTCGCATTGTGAATCCAGCTTAATGTGTTATCACAAAAATGAAACATATTGTGTTCGTAAAAAAATTCAAGTATAAAAAAACATGAGAAACACGAAATATTATTGCGTCTCAGATAAACCTTTCGCTATGTTTAAGGCGTCATTGAGACGAGTGGCTGAGTGGTTAACACATTGGACCGTTATTCAAGAAACCGGGGTTCGACTCCATGGTCGACCATCCTGACGTGGTTTTTTCGTGGTTTCCCTCTGTCGTTCAAGTCAATACTGGGTTGGTTCCTTAACATCAGGCCACGAACTCCTTCGGCCTTCCTACTATCCAAAAACACCTAATAAAGTGACCTTTCATCTCATCATCTCATCATCCCATCATCTCATCAACCAATCAGCACATATATCATTCACGGACGCCAATAGATCGTAGTCATCAGTACAGTGCGTCATTAGAAACAATATAAATAAAAATTCCAAGGTGGATTTCTATATATTATATTTCTATATTTATTTATTTTGCTTCGTTACAGATGTTATCCATCATTTTCTTCCACTCATATATCTTGTGATACAATATTTTTCACCATTATAATATCAAATGAATTGTTCATTTCCCACCATTCATAATTTATACCCAACATTGTGTTCAATCCATGTAAATCCACAGATGATAAGCATGTAACTGGCTTTGTGGATGTTCTGCGAGCATGTTCATATATGAATATATGGGACAAATAAAAAAGCATATTCATATATTGTATTGAATTCATTGTATTGGATATATCATATTTAATATTTGATAAAATTCAATATAGCAGCACTGTTCTTGCACAAAATCCTTGAAAAAAAATATTTCCATACATGAAATTTACATTAGAGAGTAATTATTATTCAAGCTCAAGGCAATTTGTTGGTTCTTTTGATCTCATCTCTGGGATAGAAAAAAAATAGCAAACACGGTCCGAAGGAAACAACTATAATTTGTGGACTTCAGTTCAGCTGGAGGAGACGTCATAGCCGGACGTATTCTCAGTTGATAAGATGGCATTTCTAATAACTCAATGGTGGTACATCGATATATTTATAGTGACAGTGTTTTTATATATCGTAATATATTTATATTTCAAATTGTTCACATTTAATTACTGGAAAAAACATGGACTGCCTTATCTAAAACCGACATTTCCTTTTGGTAGCATTCAAGATTTGATTTTCCAACGTAAAACTATTGGAGATGCCTACATCGATATCTATAACCAGTTAAAAGGAGATAAACTTGGTGGAATATTCCAGCTACATCTTCCGACTTTGGTACTCATACATCCTGACACAATTAAACAGTTTTTAGTCAAAGACTTTAATAGTTTTCACGATCGAGGTATTTATTATGATGCGGAAAATGATCCCTTATCGAATAATATGTTTCTGATGGAAGGAAGTAAATGGAAAGAAAATCGTACTAAATTGACGCCCACTTTTACATCCGGTAAAATGAAGATGATGTACCATACTGTGTTTGATTGTGGCAATGAATTGAATAAATTGATAAAAACGAAAGCAGAAAAAGAAGAAACTATCGAAATTAATGATGTACTTGCGAGATTCAGTACCGATGTGATTGCGTCTTGTGCCTTTGGTATTCAGTGTAATTGTTTAACGAATCCGGATGCGGAATTCCGGAAGATGGGAAGAAAGTTCTTCCAGAGGAGTGCTTTGGGAAAGTTTGGATTCCTCTTGAATTTTTTCGCGCCTGGTTTAGCTGCTGTTAGTAAGTTGGGAGTGACTCCAAGAGAGATTACAGACTTCTTTATCAATGTTGTAAAGGAGACCGTGGCATATCGAGAGAAGAATAATGAGAAGAGGAACGACTTCATGGACTTGTTGATTCAGTTGAAGAATAAGGGCTTTGTGGAAGGAGATGGTGATACGGTGACTGAAAATAATGATACTTCAAAAGGTAAGAATTCTTCAATTTTTATAATTTCGCCATTCAAATAATAATATTTTTATTTTTTTATATACATTTTAATTTCAAAACAGTTGAACAAAAATTCGTTTTGAAATATAGAAAACTACTGAAAAAGCTCACAAAACCTACCGACCATTTGAGCACATGAGAATAGCGCTAACTACTCTTTAATCTCACAATTCCACCGTCATATGTAACTATTATGTAAGTAGTAAGATGATGATGATTATTGTTTGCTTAACGACCCCACCAACAGCTAGGTTATACGGGGGTACGAATGAGCTGGTGATTATGAATGTATGAAGTGATGATCAGTGAGAGGACATTTACAAAAACCCATGCCTTATGCGGGATTCTAACCCACGCCCAACGGTGACTTCAGTTCCTGAAGCGGTGCCTCAGCTGACCGAGCTACCGAGGGTGGCTGAGTAGTAAATATTTTGAATCTAGCTATAATGCTAATTTACATGGATCGAATGTGTTTCCGATTTTCACTATAGTAGAGCTTGATCCAGATTGAAAGACCATTTTCTGTTCGTCACATACCTGTGAAATGCTATGCAATATTACAAGATTGAAAGTCCATGGGAGTCAATTTAGCAAAATATCAGTTTTTTGGTGATAACTTTTGAACGGTATGAGATATCAAAATTCTAGTTATGAGAAAAAACAGATATCTGCAATATCTTCAAGATGATGAGTTATTGGACGAGCTTTAGCGAGGATTCAATTTGACATACTGAAAAAAATTGGTGTTCGTTTTTATGTTTTTTTTTGTTTTGTTTGTTTGTTTGTTGTTTTTTCACGTTTTTTTTTTGTCGGTTCTAAACCCGACATGGCGTTTTCCTAGATAAATCAAAATTCTGACAGTAAGAAAACATAGATGTTTTTAATACCTTCTAGATGGTATAAGATAAGACAATAAGTTATAACTATATAATTCATGTCACATAATTGTCAAGCGTATAGGAATGTGTTGTTTTAGCTGTATATGCTTGACAATGAGCTTTTATGAGTTGGATAGTTACTAGGAAAACGCCATATATGCGTTGTTAGACGAGTGGATAGTGATGGTATGTCGATTTTTCTGCCAAATTTTTGCCTACATTCGCCAATTGGATGACATTTGAGTCAGAAATGGATAAAAACTGCTTCGAGTGGTACCAATTTAGCACATTTCATGTTTTTTCTTCAAAATTGCTGATCCGATCAAGCTGAGAATTTCCTGAAATGTGTATCAAGATGTAATTCAACTTCACGCAGAATTTCATTTTTTTTGAATAAAAATATTTTCTTTTTTTCCGCTGTGTTATTCTAATGGGTATTTTTGAAATTTCTAAAATTCATAAAAATGAAAGTTACTACCCGATAATGCCACAAAACTATACAGATCTAAATTAGATGAGGAATCATAATGAACAAAAGTTTGAAGTTGATAGCTGTAGCCGTTTGACCTGTGGAGAACCGACAAAAAAACATAAAAAAAAACAGAAACGAACACTAATTTTTTCCAGTATGTCAAATTGAATCCTCGCTAAAGCTCGTCTAACTGGGAAAACGCTATATACGCGTTGTTAGACGAGCGGAAAGTAATAGTATGTCGACTTCATTGCCAAACTTTTGTCTAAATTCGCCAATTGGGTAACATTTTAATTACTAGGAAAACGCGGGATGCGCGTTGTTAGACGAGCTTAGGGGTATAGAAATCTAGAATGAAAAATAATTTGTCAACCCAATCTACATCTACAGACCTTGGATCACTCCAAACGTTCAAAAACCTTACGAGAATCAGTTATGTCACGGCCTTCCTCTTCATTCATTTCAATCGTTTTGAATTAATTGGTGACACTTGTTGCTATAGATTTAATTGGTTCCCGTAATAGCCTAAATTGATGGGAAAATGCTTTATAAATGCGTTTTCTTCGTTATTTCTCATCCGATTGATGCGAAAAATCTCTCAAAATGTGCTTAATAGTTTCCTTTAAATTCGGCGAAAATTTGAGAGGTCTTGAAAAATTTTGATTTTTCAAGTATTTTCCTCCGGGTTATTCTAATGGGGATTTTTGAAATTTCTAAAATTCTTAAAAAAATTAGTTACCACCCGATAATGCCACA
Organism: Brachyptera risi; assembly: GCA_964007535.1. Lineage (NCBI taxonomy): Eukaryota > Metazoa > Arthropoda > Insecta > Plecoptera > Taeniopterygidae > Brachyptera > Brachyptera risi. Next base: position 11,623,005 of record OZ023338.1, on the reverse strand, counting down.
AAACTATACAGATCTAAGCTAGATGAGGAACCATAATAAAAAAAAGTTTGAAGTTGATAGCTGTAGCCGTTTGACCTGTGGAGAACCGACAAAAAACATAAAAAAAAAACATAAAAACGAACACCAATTTTTTTCAGTATGTCAAATTGAATCCTCGCTAAGGCTCGTCTAATTATCTTACTGTTCGAAAGTTATCACCAAAAAAGAGATATTTCGCTAAATCGACTCCCATGGACTCTTAACTGATCCAGCCAGATGGAGAAATAACTTTTGTTCCAATCTGTACTTGTTATTATGTCTTCTACACAATCTTTATTTTTTGTGAATTTCAGGGTTTTATATCAACTAGGAAAACACGGGATGCGCGTTGTGAGATGAGCTTAGAAGTATGGAAATGTAGAATGAAAAATAACTCAAGTCAGCTCAATTTACATCTACGGACCTTGAATTACTTCAAACGTTCAAATACCTTACCTACAACTTGTTGATATTTATAGCGCTGCAACCTGTCGCATATACACTTTGCAAATCCAATTGATCCAAATATTCAATAAAATGTGCACTTGTATTGCGTTTTCTTTGTTATTTCTCATCTGATTGTTACAAAAATCTCTAAAAAGTTGTATAATAGTATTGTTCATATTCGTTGAAAATTTAAGAGCTTTCGAAAATTCTTATTTTTCAAGTATTTTTCCTATGGGTTATTCTCATGAGGATTTTTCAAACTTCACGATTTTTTTCAAGAAAAACCTTTCGATCGATTTTTCTGAATAACAATCCCAGTCTATTCTGCTATGACATAAATATGTAAACAAAGTTTCAATTTGATTGGTATTTTTTCCTGACCTGTAGGCCTCGCACAAAATTACAAAAAAAAAAAACATAAAAACCAAGCCCATTTTTTTCGGTATGTGAAATGGAATCTTCGCTACGCTCATCTAATTAACAATAATGTGAAAAAAATTCCTTCAGATCTCTCGAAGAAGTTACAAATGGATGATTTGGCCGCCCAGGCGTTCCTTTTCTTCGTCGCCGGCTTCGAGACGTCTTCAACAACAATGACCTTCTGTCTGTACGAGCTGGCCGTGAACCCTGACCTCCAGCGCCGGGTCACGGAGGAGATCGATGCGGTTGCAGCATCACACGGAGGTCAAATCACTTACGAGGACATCCTGCAGATGGACTACTTGGACATGGTGGTCGCAGGTAATGGTGTTCATCACACTGGGGCGCACATTGAAGTCGACTCGGGAAAATGTCATTTTTTGGGGATTACTTGACAGAATTAGTACATATATATATATATATAGTTTTTTTCGTGAATTTCATGGTTAATATTAGGAGGAATAAAATTATTTTCGGAAATACCATGTTCTTGGTTGATTTATTTTTCCACCAACGTATCCGAAAAACGTTGGTGGAAAAATAAATCAACTAAAGAACATGGTATTTTCTAAAATAATTTGATTCCTCATATATATATATGTGTGTGTGTGTGTGGGTGTGTGTGTGTGTTCCATCAATTTATATAATGGTATCGGTGGATGATATATGAGATGATGGGATGATGAGATGAAAGGGTATTTTACCAGGTGTGTTTGGATAGTGGAAATGAGTTGGTCGTGGTCTGTTAGGAAGGAACCCTCCCACTATTGACCTGAACGACCGAGGAAAACCAAGAGAAGCCAATGTCAGGATGGTCGACCATGGGGGGAAACAAACCCTAGTCTCCTGAATGATGGTTCGGTGTACTAGTCACTCGACCACTCGTCTTTTATCAATTTCGGGGAAATTGCCTTCCCTTGAAATAGCTGGTGGTTCTAAAAAAAAACTTGGGTTTCGACGTTCCCGTTGAAAACTTGTATCCATCTCAAGAGTCGTTGTTGGTCTGATGGCTGGCAATCGAATGGCACGTAGCACTCTTGTCTGCCAGGTTTTATACGTTGCTTCTGCTGAGGCGCGCGACCAATGGAAGTAAACTCACGCTCTGATTGGTTTAGGTTCGTTTCGCCGAGGGCAGTCTCTCACTTCTGCAGATGTGAGAAGGTTTTCTGCCAGCAGTTTAGCTTAGCGGTCAGAAAATGCAACATAAATTCATCAAATATAACTAATCTCATCTATAAAAATCATTTTATATAATTCCATTGAAAATCATCTCAAGGAAATAGACGTGCTATGTCCAAAGAAATTACTTCTGATGATCTTAGACATGGATATTTCTGAGAGAGTGGTTTTCAATGCGTCATTAAGGCCTCGGATAAACCAACTGGCCACATTAAAACCCCCATTCGCCAGGACCACACAATATCAAAAAGAATTCTATTTTCGATCTGTCGCTTTTTATAACTCTTTACCTGTCAGTTTGGGGACAGATGATGTTTTTGGTACATTTTGTAGATAACTTAGAACATTTTTACTTAATTAGATACTTAAAACTTCACTTTTGTTAGATTATGCCTTATATTAGGCATTTGTATTTCATATTTAGTGATCTAAATTTTCGATTCGTTTGCTATCATTCAGTAGAATAAGGAGTGGACTGAGATACTTTCATTCCCTCTTCCAGAAACTCTTCGGAAATATCCTGTCTTGACAATCCTGAACCGTGAATGCACGACGCCAGTCCACCTGGATTCTGGACTTGTCGTTGAACCGGGAGTCAAGGTCGTTGTTCCCGTCTACGCGTTGCACCACGATCCAGAGTATTATCCCGAACCGCAGAGGTTTGATCCGGAACGGTTCACAAAAGAGGAGAAGGCGAAGAGGAATCCGTACACGTATCTGCCGTTTGGTGAAGGACCACGCAACTGTATCGGTCAGTATTATCGCTCTACCTCACCAACCACTTCTTCTCACTCTAAACATAGAGTCTATCTGTCCTCTTTAAACATTGCTGTTGAAAGCAACAAATTAATTTAAATATATGATTTAGGCCCAGTATCACCAAGTCCAGTTAGTATTTATCTGAGAGTTGGTGAAAACAAATACCACAGGTAACCATGGTGATAACAAGTTTGAACTGTTAGATAAAGGCTAACTAGTGGTAATACCGGGCCTTAAATGATCAATTGATAAGAAAATGAAATGAATTGCAAATAAATCATTGAATTAATTAGTAAATAAATGGTTATATAAATAAATTATAGAAACGCATGAATAAAAGAATAAATGCATGAATTATTGATTGAATGGGTGAATATAATAATAAATGTATGGATGTATTTATGAATAAATGAATGGATAAATATATAAAAGAGATGAACAAATTACTTAATACATAAATAAATGAATGAATGAATGAATATAGTAATTATCATTCATTCAATTGAATAATTCATCAATTCCTTATAATTATCAATATTCAATTCAACAATTGTATGATTATCGAATTGATATATGATCAATTAATCAATTAATTAGCAGATAAATTGATCAGTAGATTCATAAATGGATGAATATATTCACAAATTATCAAATAAAAACATAATGAATTAATAAATGGATGAATGATGAATGCATAAGTGAATGAAAGAAAACTGAATAAGGCTCAGTATTACCAAGTCCAGTTAGTATTTATCTGAGTGTTGGTGAAAACAAATACCACATGTAACCATGTTGATAACAACTTTGAACTGTCAGATAAAGACTAACTAGACTTGGTAATACCGGGCCTAAATAAATGAATGTATTATTACACAATAATAATATATAATCGATTCAATTGTTGAGTGTGTGATATCCAAATGAATTCTATGATTGTTCAGTCGTTGATTAAATGAACGAAATCTATAAATGTTGTGTTTCTGTTTCAGGCATGAGGTTCGGTTTAATGCAGACGAAGATCGGTTTAATCTCACTTCTCAGGAGTTACGAGTTCCGAGTTTCAGCCGAGACAGTGGTGCCAATTGTTATTGATCCCAAATTGTTCTTACTGGCATCACAAAATGGCGTCTTCCTACAAGTGGTTAAACGCAATAACTGATGACTTTTCCTTATAATCTCTTGACTTTTGGTTATTTGTTGATGATTAGCATGGTGACCCTCTTGTTAGTGGACATTAGGTCGGCAAATAAAGGTTCTACTGTCTTAGATGACCTGTTGAGTGATATTTCAAGTGTTTGTCGCGATATAGGGTCCCGATGTCTCCTGAAGAAATGAACAAACTTTCACTTCATATTGTTTTTCTACAAATATAGGCAACATGAGTCGTCTACATGTGATATTTTCACTATTTTGTTTCATATATATTACTATATTGTCGTATTATATATTTTATTATATCATTTTATTATTCGATATTATTAATATTATAATATTATTCGATATAACCGCCAATATTTCAGCAAACCTAAATTACAACTTCAAACTGTTTATTTTCATTCAGTATATTCTCGATTCTGTATGTTCTTATTGCCTGTGTATGTATTCTGTTTGATTAAGACATGTGAATATTATGATTTGAAATTGAAATTGAATTGAAATCTCAACATGGTTTCATGGAATGAAATACAACAATAACTGCAATCAGTAGCATCTAAAATGATACACTTACTTTAATCGTCAGAAAATAGTGAGTGAACTTATTTTAATTTTTTATTACTAGTCAAACGCGAAATATGCGTTCTAAGATGAGCAAGATACCCGAATAAGGTATAAAAGTCGTAAAGTAGTTCTACCCTTGCTACTTTATCGACTCTGGTATTCTACACACCTTGATATCTGAATAAGGTTTAATAAGAGTCGTTCAAGTAGTTCTACCTTTACTTTATCTATACACCTTGATATCTGAATAAGGTACATAAGTCGTTAAAGTAGTTCTACTCTTGCCACTTTATCGACTCTGGTATTCTACACACCTTGACGCATATAAAAATACTTCATTGTTGGGCAAATATTGAATCTAGAAAGCATGAGAATCTCGGCAACCTAATTCTGTCATCATTTTTATGATATATTTGATGAAAAAAACAGTGATTTTATTTTTTTCCTTCAAAACTACTGATTAGAATTGCATACACAATGATGATAATGTGTACAATCTATGTGTACACATTCATAGAAAATTTCATCGCATTTGGAGAGATTCTATTTTTCAACATTTTCCGCCCAGCCAAATCTTGTGTTTTTTTTTCTACTTTGAGATGATATTTCTCAAAATCGGTTCCAAGTTGAATGAGTTTGCATGTACGAAAAAAGTTTCATGTCGATCAGTCAAACCCTGCGACCTGTGGAATGCTTACAAAAAAAAAAAAAAAAACACAGACAAAACCCTATAAGAGTGGGATGGAGACTTCGCTACGCTCATCCAATTATTTTTCCGAAGCTTCTGATACGGTGTCATTATAATCAAATTGAATCACATGGGAAATTATTTAGTAGCAGATTGTTTGGATTGCGTTTTTTCTAAATTATAGTAAACAATCTGTGCCTAAATCAGAGAAAATTTGTGATTATACATCTGGTAAAGTCACAGTGAATGTTGGTGTTCCTCGGTGATGACGTAGAAGTTAATACTGACAGCTGTCAGTCTGGCAATCATTCTCAGTCACAACTGAAATCTCCAATTTTAACCTTTCCCACCCGATTTACAGTTCGCGTAATTTAAACTATAGCTTAAACGTAACTGTAAACTAACGTAACTTAAAGTTACAGTTTGCGTAATTTAAACTATAGCCGGATTTTCAGGGTGCACTTCCGCCACATATGGATCTCAAGAACTACAAACACTACGGACTTAATGTAATGGATGAACAATACCCTCACAATTTTTTTTTTTTTTTTTTTTTTTTTTAATAACATCGGAACTTGATACAAAATCATTGTTCCCCAATTAAGGCTGTGGATGAAAGATAGGATCGTTTGGACGGGGCACCACAAGGGCGATCTTACCACCCCAAACACACAATTAGATATAAACACACATAATAAACATAATAACACACAACCACCCTCACAATTAGATATGCCTAATCGAAAATTGAAGAATAATTTCATTATGGAGCAATAATTGAATCAAAATGTGCCTAATTTGATGGTTTTCATTGCCTAATTCCCGGTTACCGAATAATAGTGGAAATAAATTACAAACGCACATCCTTAAGTTCAACTTTGATTATCAATATTTGGAATTCTGATTTGCCTTTTATTCTACAGTTTTCCCAATTTCCTTGGCCAAAATGTGTAATGTAACTAGATTTTGTCCAAATTAGGAAATGAAAAACTTCCCCATCTAGCGGTGGTTACTGGAACTCATCCAATATTATCCTTTCTTTTTCACTTTTCAAGCAACAATCAAACTTTTAAACGCACATCGAACTTAGGTCAAGCATTTCGAAGAGAAACATTCTCAGCTAAGATGCGGCCTGTTAAGTTACAGTTTGCGTAACATAAAAACGAAGCCCAATTTTGTCGGTATATAGAATGTAAATCTTCGCTACGCTCATTCAATTAACTGACGTCACTTCTATTAAATATTGCGTAATTCGTTGGGTTTCTCCACTTATATTTTTTTTGTCATAAAATCTAGTTTCTTATCATTGTAATTCAAATGTGTTGATATATTAAATCAATGAAATGGAAGATTTTCAGATCTTATCAGTGATTTTCTTTAATGTGACATTGGACAATAGATGTAGAGGCCTAAACACTTGAAGATATGGTCGTCTTCAATCTAACGAGACAAGGTTGAAGCTATATGATGTTTATGCTCTAAATCCAACCTTCAAATATACAAGCAAATATGCTGATGCACATAAACATATTATTCTATGCACTTAATATATAATGTAATAATTATAATAATATTATAATATTGAAATATACATAATATATATTATAATATATATAATATAGCACTAAAATCTTCAACTAAAATTCGATAATATAATATAGCGCCAATTTAACATGTTATATACTCAATAATTACATATTAGAAATGAGGATGTAAATAGTAAATTTCTAACTCATTTTGACATACACTATGAATTCTACTTTTTTTTTTTTCTTAGGAATCAAAAATATTTATCCAAGTTTGAGTAGCCATCACTATTTAATGATGATTATTGTTTGCGCGAAGACCCCATCAACAGCTAGGTCATATGGGGGTACGATTGAACTTGTGATAATGATATGAAGTGATGTTAAGTGGAAGGACGTTCACAAAAACCCATGCTTTATGCGCGACTCGAACCCACGCCCAACGGTGATTTCAGTTCCTGAAGCGCTGCCTCAGTTGACTGAGCTACGGAGGACGGTCCACATGAATATATATATTTATTTATTTTTTATTCAGTAGGCCACTTTACATCTCACAACTCATGAGTAAAACCTGCAGGGAACGAACAAAACAGGACAAAAAGCGTCAATACAGGCCTTTAGCTTCCAACACATGGTGGGTAAACGGTAGGACCAATCAGTCTAATTATTTCTGCAATACAACAACAATGAGTATATCCGTGCCTCTACGTTCACTAAAAATCATAATTTTCCATTGAATTACTCTAAAAAAATCGTAAAAACAATGAAAAACAGGTAGTAACATGTTGATTTTTGACAATTATTTTGAAAGGGTTGAAAACATACCACGAACTAAAGCTCTTTGTACGAGCACGTATTGAATACTATAGTGATCATCTAACCGAAAACTGTAAGTCAATACGGTGATTGGTTTTCCGTTGCCAACTTGGGCCCCGAACGTCTGCAATCAAGCCGGTAGGCAACATGTAAAGAGGCCTCTTAAGAAACGTAATACAATTTATTCCTTATTTCATCAAAATTCGGTATAAGGTGGTAGGCCTTCCTATTTTGATGAGCGCAGCGAAGACTTCCATTCAATTTCCGAAAGAAATCGGACTTCGATTATGATTTTCTTTTTTGCATTTGTACGTAGCATACAGCTAGTCAGGAAAAGTACCCAAAATACTCAGAATCTATGCACATTTGTGTCACACAAGAATATGCTGGGATGGTTTTTGAGAAATATCATTTCGACGGGACGGGGATTTCGGAAGAAATTGGGAGATTTTGTAAAATCCCCGTATATATAAGAATAGCATTGGTTAAGACTTTCCAATTTTCAATTTCATCTGTTTGTCATAAAATTTCCACATAAGTCTGATGTTGATGTTGTTCTAATACATTTTTTTACCACGTTTGAAAAATTTGGATTTTTCTTTTATGAGAAATTAAATTATTAAATTGAAAAAATGACATATATATTGATATCTGATATTGATCCTATTTTTCTTCCATTGCCTTAATTGGGGAACAATGATTTTTTTATCAAGTTTTGATGTTATTAGAAAAAATATATTGATATTGAAATTTGTGAACGAAAATCTACATTCTACGTGAAAATGAAATGATTTTAATGAACTAGGAAAACGCGGGATGCGCGTTGTGAGATGAGCTTAGAAGTATGGCAATCTAGAATGAAAAATAACTTGTCAGCTCAATTTACATCTACAAACCTTGACTTAATTCAAACTTCCAAAAACCTCACCTGCAACTTGTTGATATTTATAGTAACCTGCAACCTGTCGCATAAACACTTTGCAAAACCAATTGATCCAAATATTCAATAAAATGTACACGTTTATTGCGTTTTCTTCATTATTTCTCATTCGATTGTTGTAAAAATCTCTGAAAAGGTGTATAATAGTATTTTTCATATTCTGTGAGAATTTGAGAGCTTTTGAAAAATTCTTGTTTTTCAAGTATTTTTCCTCCGGGTTATTCTATGAGGATTTTCCAAACTTTCCGATTATTTTCCGGAAAAACCTTCCGACCGATTCCTCTGAATAACAATCCCAACCTATTCTGGTATGACACCAACGTTCAGAAAAAGTTTCAAGTTGATCGATTCATTTCTCTGACCTGTAAGCCGCGTACATAATTACAAAAAAAAAAAAAAAACATAAAAACGAAGCCTATTTTTTTTCAGGGTGTGAAATGGAAAGCTTCGTTACGCTCATCTAAAAAAGAAGACTTATAATAACTTGAAAATCAAGGTGTGTGTATAACTTCGAGTATACATTCTAGGCCCATATATAAACACCTCGCTCATCCCACAACATATAACTTACTCAGCGTTTTATGAAAATATAAATAAATGATAACTAAGATCTATTGGCGTCGAATGAATGATTAATAAGATGATGGGATGATGGGATGAATTGGATTCTACTGTATTGGGAAGGATAGTAGGAAGGAAGCAGTCGTGCTCTATATTGTAGGAACCACAGTATAGCTGAGTGGTTAGCTCACTTGCTTCGTGTGACCCGGGAGGTGAAGGAACATATCGGACCCGGTTCGATCCCCGCCACCGTCCATCTTTACAGGGGTTTTTCGTGGTTTCCCTCTGTAGTCTAGGCTAATGCCGGGATGGTTCCCACAATATAGACCACGACCGCTTCCTTCCCACTATCCTTCCCACTACCCATAAAAAAAACTTCATCTCATCATCCCATCATCTCATTAATCATTCATCCGACGCCAATAGATCTTAGTAATCATTACAGTGCGTCGTTAAAATCCAATATAAAATGAAAAAAAATACCATCCCAGCATTAGCCTAGACTACAGAAAGAAACCGCACGAAAAAAACCTGTAAAGATGGACGGTGGCGGTGATCGAACCAGTCCGATATTCCTCTCACCACCCGGATCACATGAAGCGAGCGCGTTAACCACTGCGCTACATGTACCGGTACACTGCGTTTTCCTAGTTCAATAAAAAAACTAACCTTCTTTCTGAATGGTTAGTTGTTTGCGTTATCAGCTTATCAAGATTTGGCTGTCAGTATAAAAGTAGATAGAAAAATGTTGTCACTAATTACTCAGGACCATGAAGTTCGCCTTAGCTGTCGTGCTTTGCGCTATCGCAGCCTCCCAGGTAAGACATAGACCCTAACATTAATACAGATTGAAGTTTTTTTTTTTTTTTTTTAATAACATCGAAACTTGATACAAAATCATTGTTCCCCAATTAAGGCTATGGATGAAAGATAGGATCGTTTGGACGGGGCACCACAAGGGCGATCTTACCACCCCATTTTGATTATTTAAAACTAATTGTCTTCAACACCAGGACTGCGCTGTCTGTGACCATAATTTTTCGCAGTAGATAAAAGTCTTTCAGTATCTTTTAGTATTGAAGTTGTGATTTTATTAAGAGGGTGCATGCCGTGTGCTTATGTGACGGGGCCTTTTTGAAGATAGCGATATTATTGCTGACACCACCTACAATGTAGGGAAAATGAAAATGGGAATTTAGGAAAGAAACGGTTTTGGGTTCAAGGCGTGGGGTGACCTTGGGGTCGATCAATCAAGTTAGGAGTTCTATAAAAATATTACACTGATATTTATATTACCTTGATTATTTATGAAGTACAGGCATAGTAGTATGATGAAAACGTTGTTCACAAGATGTTTGACGAATGTAGAGAAGAGAGTGATGTGAGAGAAGTGAGAGTATGTGATCGTAAGTGAGAGACAAAATGAGAGAAATCCGCTTGTAATTAACGTATTTTGCCTTATATACTTGATTTCAATAGGATCATAACGGAATACTTTACTTAGGCCCGGTATTATCAAGTTCAGTTAGCGGTTATCTGAGAGTTGGTGAAAACAAATATCCCAGTTAACCATGGTGATAACAACATTTATCTGCCAGTTGGAGCTACTCCCACGTTGGTAATACCGGGCCTTAGCCGAGCCCGCACCTTGGCTGAGCATGTTTCTCTTCGAAATGCTCTACCCAAGTCTGAAATGTGCGTTCAAAAGTTTGGTTGTGGGTTGAAAAGTGAAAAAAGGATAATATTGGAAGAGTTCCAGTAACCATCGCTAGATGGGGGAGTTTTTCATTTCATAATTTGGACAAAATCTAGTTACATTACACATTTTGGCCAAGGAAATTGGGAAAACTGTAGAATCAAAGGCAAATCAGAATTTCAAATATTGATAAGCAAAGTTGAACTTAAGGATGTGCGTTTCTAGTTTATTTCTACTTTGATTCGGTAACCGGGAATTAAGCAATGAAAACCATCAAATTGGGCACATTTTGATTCAATTATCGCTCCATAATAAAATCAATCTTCAATTTTCGATTGAGCATATCCAATTGTGAGGGTATTGTTTATTTATTTCATTTCACCGCAAGTCCGTAGTGTTTGTGGTTCTTGAGATATTTGTGGCTAAAGTGCACCCTGTAAATCTGTCCAAGATGCGGGCTCTTATAAGGCATTGTATTGACCACAGCCTTCTTCATACAGATCATTCTTCTGAGAAATGAATGATTTGAATAAAGAAGGCTGTGGTATTGACACACTTGATGAATGGTCGAAACACTTTCAGAATCAAAAGAAATCAAAATATGAAAAACAATAGTTATAGTTGAATAGTTATATAATCGATAAATATTGTTGAATAATAATTGGATGACAGTTATCGTTTATTTTTTAAATAATAGCTCTCTACTGTTGAGCTTTTTTTATAATTGAATTTACAATATTTCATTTTGTTTTGTTTAGGCTGTGCCATTGTTGCAGATTCTTGATGATGGTGAGTATTATAGGGTCCATTAATTGGCCTTGAATTACTTTCGTACACGAATACATTCAGAAAGAAGTCGACAATAATATATTTAATTGCCACTAATTTCGTAGATACTTTTCCTCTGGTTATTATTTTCTTAATTTCATCGAATTGAATTTCAACGATAGATATTTTCATGACACACAATTAAACAATTCAATTTCGAAGAGTTGCCCAGTAGGGTCAAGATATACCCTCAAATTACCCAACTGTTGGTGAGGTCGTTTGACACACAGAAGTAATAATTATTTTTAAAAAATATATACTCGGCACATTTTTTTTTTTTGTTCTTTAGTTTTAAAATCGACTCTGTATGTATATATATATATATATATATATATATATATATATATATATATATATATATATATATATATATATATATATATATATTTATAAAGTCGAGAAACAAATTGTTTTGAGTTCGCTCTTATTGCCCACTTCCCTACCCCCAATCTCTCACACTCTTTGGTGAATATTTAGATTGATAATAATCTTGAGTGATTTATTCAAATGATTATTTAATATTTATCCCAATTTTCCAATCATAAATCGATGTTATTATTTTATTGTCATTATTAAATTATGTTATTGTTATTATTATTATGACGCTATTAGGATATTATGTTTACTCCATTTTTCTGATCAGAATACGATCGAGACAAAAGGTCTCAGGACCCTTACCTAATAAATGTCGTGCTAGTGCCAGCTAGCTCCGAGAGGCTAGGACTTTGATTGGTCAATCTTCACTAGTAGAGCTAGTTGTCATGGCAACGTGTCTGGTCTCTGTGTATTTCCATTGTTGTTAGCACAAAATCCTAGCCCTGCTTGTGAGGTGGGCTTCCAAATGTGATGGAATTATTCAGTCCAAGAGACCGTGAATTTGTTTTCATCATATTTTGTCATTGTTGGTAGCTTTTTTAGTGAGCCTTAACCAATCAGAGTCCTAGCATCTTGGATCTAGCTAGCTCTAGCACAAAATTTCGAGTGGTTTATTAGGTAAGGGTCCAGGTATCTATAGGCCTACGTCATCTTTACGCCAATACACAATTTTGATAAAATTCCCCAAATGAACACGAACGATCGAGTTCATATCGAACTCCTGCTCACTCTTAAAGAGCATCAAAATTTCAATTTCAATTGAATTTCAATTAATAATGAAAATATTTGTTTTCCTAATTTCAAAGAAAACTAGAAATCATAATCTCAATTTTAGAAGTTTTAATTGATGTTTTTGTCTTCAAGAGACTATGAGTCATGACGTAGGCATTGACGATTCTGTGTAGAAACAAACAGAACCGAGTAACGTCCACGTCACGACTCAGAAAAAAATTCGGGTTCTGTCGGACAAATAAATTAGTAATAATTTATAAAATTGATATGATGACTCATCACTAATTTATTAATTTATTCATTTATTTATACTTATCACTAAAATTAGGGAAATAAATATCGTCACTATCGGTCAAAAGGAAGATGATGTGATAGAATTGACCAGCCGGTATCAATTGAGAGTCTTCAGATGATTTTTTTTTCTATCAATTAAAATCCAGTTTAATTGTTGTGATGTCTTTTAAAATTTTAGTAGTACTGATGACGTACTTCTCTGTGTCACAGCATCTGGTAAGATCACCGGAGGAGTGGAAGTGCCACCGCACTCCCTTCCCTACCAAGTAGGTCTCTTCATCGAGATGGATGCCGGCACTGCCTTCTGCGGTGGCTCCCTCATCGGCCAACGGTGGGTGCTGACAGCTGCTCACTGCGCCGAACCGTAAGTACCTGAATACGAAACCAAAACAATGATGAGCGAAAATAAGCGAGAGTTACCGAGCAGCATTTATATTATACATAGAGTCTTCTAGATCTGAGCGTGCGTTCTGCGTTCGTAACGCGGTGATGGGGAAGGTGGAGGGCTGGCTCAGGTGGGCTGGGTTGATGAGAGGATAGCGGAAGAGGGAAAGGAAGGAATGAAGGAAAAAGGAAGGCAGGGGAGGGGTGATGAGAGGAAGGAGGGGGAGGGGGGAGTCACCAACTTGGTTATTTCCTAGGGTGATAGTATGTCATTGCGTTTACACGGCAGACTGCAGGTGATGTGGAAAAATGATCACACGTAGAAGTGCAGGGCAGTACTGAATTGACGTGTTCATGTTTGAAACATGAGGAGTCCGACCAGTGTATATGTATATAGGCCTAAATATATATATATATATATATATATATATATATATATATATATATATATTTATATAAATATATATATATATATATATATATATATATATATATATATATATATAAATATATATATATATATATATATAGATATATATATATATATATATATATATATATATATATATATATATATATATATATATATATATATATATATATATATATATATACACATATATATATATATATATATATATATATATATATATATATATATATATTTATATATATATATATATATATATATATATATATATATATATATATATATATATATATATATCGATGGCTAAGAAGTAAAACCTCCTATCTCCATTTTTTCCTAAAACGCTTCTTGCTGATAATAAATTCCGTGAATATTCCACACGTCTAATGCAGAAACCTCCTGAATCCCCGAAAATCAGAAATGCCCTAGTTGAGTAATACAGCGCTACCTCGTATCTAACTATGTTACTTTTTAGTTCAAAAACCTAACATTACTGGCTCATGAACATTCTAGATTTTGGAGACAGAAGGTTTTGCTTCTTAACCATCGATATATGTGCGTGTTTGTGTATATATATATATATATATATATATATAAATGTGTGTGTGTGTGTGTGTGTGTGTGTGTGTGTGTGTGTGTATATATATACACCTTCACGAGGCTCATTCATGATTAAACTTGACCGTGAGGCGTGAGCTTGGAAACTTACAATTTGTCTTATTATGACATTTTATTAGTACGTTCACGGGGACTTAAACTCAAAACGTTTAGAAATCAACCAATCAGCGTATAGTTCAAATACACGGTCGACCGCCATTTTGGCGGAATGTGTCCAGCCTATTGTTTTTCTTACAAATTACAACTAATTAACAACATTTGGAACAATTCTTGATGCTATGTACAAGCATTACGACATTAACAAAACTGTAATTCTGTAATTTATCATAATATATTATAAACAACACGAAAATAATTTAAAGCATTCACTAGACTTTGGGAACATAATTTTTAGGTTATGTTGCGCTCAAGTTACAGCTGATACATGGAACTGTTGAAATTTGAAATAAGTTCAGTTAAAATAATTTGAAATAAAAATTCGAAAAATGTTGAAATTAGACGTAAGAATGATGTTGTGAATGAGATAGCATCTAGGTAAGTTATTTTGGAATAAGTTTGGGGTTACGTTTTATCTCGGGTTTTATTAATGAATGGGCTTTAAGGGTGTTCATGAAAAGACAGCTTCAGTCAGAATGACGTGTGTTCTGGATTACAGTGGAAGCAGCTTCGAGGTCGTCCTGGGAGCTCATCTCGTCAAGGACGCGACCGAAGCAACGCAAGTGCGCATGACCACCACAGAGAAGTTCGTGCATCCCGAATGGAGCCGACTGACCCTGCTGAACGACATTGCCCTTCTCCGTCTGCCAGAAGATGTCGTTTACAACGGTACGTGACCGTACAATCGTCACAATAGACCATTTTCGAAAAGAATGAGCCCTCTAACGGCGATCGATTGAACTAGAACGTGATGTTAGTATGCGCGTTCGAAAGCCCTATGCTGCCAATGCTATTTAGCACTATTGATTTTTATTATTGTGCGGTACAGTGAACGTATTTACTTATAATATGATAGCAGTTTCAACATTCATGTGTTTACTATATTACAAGAGATTTACACACTGTCAGAGTGCGTGAAATGAGAGATAATGCAAGTTATATATCTTGGTGTTTCGCATTTAAACCTGTGGATAAGCGCCCCGACTTTTTGAACAGTAGGTTCTCTTTCTGACTTTCCGTCAGAAGGTTAGGGAGGCGATAGGATAGGATTGATAGGGAACTTGCCACCGCGCATTTATGTGCAACTGCAAGAGTTAATAATAATAATAATAATAATACTAGAACTCCCAGAATGCAATACGAGCGATCTGGGCTGCTAGGAGACGGGACGCGCCTGCGCATTGAATAATGAAAATGGTCTATTGTCTGTAGTTTCGTTAAGCAGGGTTTCCAGTCCCGATATTTCTTGTCGTTCGATAAGATATCGGTTTGGTTTCTGGCTGGACTGTTTCCACTTCGCTGCTCCGTAACGTTTTTGTGACGTCGTGGTCACAGCCTTTATTAGACGAGTTTTAGCGAGGATTCAATTTGACATACTGAAAAAAATTGGTGTTCATTTGCATGTTTTTTGTTGTTTATTTTTATGTTTTTTTGTCGGTTCTCCACAGGTCAAACGGCTACAGCTATCAATTTCAACCTTTTTTTCATTATGGTTCCTCATTTAACTTAGATCTGTATAGTTTTGTGGCATTATCGGATGGTAACATTTTTGTTTATGAATTTTAGAAATTTCAAAAATACCCGTTAGAATAACACGGCGAAAAAAAAAGAAAATATTTGTATTTAAAAAAAAATGAAATTTTGTGTGAAGTTGAATTACATTCTGATACACATTTCTGGAAATTCTCAGCTTGATCGAGTCAGCTATTTTGAAGAAAAAATATAAAATGTGCTAAATTGGTACCACTCGAAGCAGTTTTTACCCATTTATAACTTGAATGTCACCCAATTGGTGAAAGTAGGCAAAAGTTTGGCAAAAAAATCGACGTACTATTCCTCTCCACTCGTCTAACAACGCATATATGGCGTTTTCCTAGTTACCTTCAAATGCACAGGCTTTTTTGAAGTTTGTGAGTTTTACTGTCAAATCGCAAGTTGGCGCACTTTTACACAAAATTAACAAACGGAAGCACTAATGGAGGAAACTTGACTGCGAAGTGGCATAACTTGACTTCCGGTAAAATCGTAATTTCGGCCGACAAAATTTGAAGTAGAGTCAACAATCCACGTTGTTGATTCATGATCCGGGTGAATACTGGCTTGTGATTGGTCAGTGTAGGGAAAGTCTTGTCGGACAAGTAAAAATCGAACTGCAAACCCTGCTTTTTGACTAACGTATAGGCCTACATACAGATTGCTTGGTTTCTGCAGCATAATATAAACTTAGAAAATACAGTGTGTGCGTTGTAATTGACTAGCTTAGAAGTATGGAATCTAGAATGAAAAATATTCTGTCAGCTCAATCCACATTTACAGACATTGCAGATTATTGCAAACTTTTAACAACCCTAACTTTTACTTGTTGATATTCATAGTGCAGCCTGGTCTGGTGCATATCCAATTTGTAGAACCTCTTCATCCTTATATTCAATAATGTGATTAGACGAGCTTTAGCGAGGATTCAATTTAACATACTGAAAAAAATTGGTGTTCGTTTTTTTTTCATGTTTTTTTGTCGGTTCTCCACAGATCAAACGGCTACAGCTATCAATTTCAACCTTTTTTTCATCATGATTCCTCATTTAACTTAGATCTGTATAGTTTTGTGGCATTATCGGATGATAACATTTTTGTTTAAGAATTTTAGAAATTTCAAAAATACCCGTAAGAATAACACGGCGAAAAAAAAAAGAAATTTTGTGTGAAGTTGAATTACATTCTGATACACATTTCTGGGAATTCTCAGTTTGATCGAGTAAGCTATTTTGAAGAAAAAATATAAAATGTGCTAAATTGGTCCCACTCGAAGCAGTTTTTACCCATTTATAACTTGAATGTCACCCAATTGGTGAAAGTAGGCAAAAGTTTGGCAAAAAATCGACGTACTATTCCTCTCCACTCGTCTAACAACGCATATATGGCGTTTTCCTAGTTACCTTCAAATGCACAGGCTTTTTTGAATTTTGTGAGTTTTACTGTCAAATCGCAAGTTGGTGCACTTGTACACAAAATTAACAAACGGAAGCATGAATGGAGGAAACCCAACTACCAAGTGGCAAAACTTGACTTTCGGTAAAATCATAATTTTGGCTGACAAAATTTGAAGTATAGAGTCAATAATCTATGTTGTTGATTCATGATCCGGGTGAATACTGGCTTGTGATTGGTCAGTATAAGGAAATTCGTATCGGACGACAAGCAAAGGTCGAACTGCAAACCTTGCTTTTTGACCGACGTATATATACAGATTGCTGGGTTTCTGGAGCATAATATAAACCTAGAAAATGCTTTGTGTGCGTTGTAAGATTGTAAGACTAGCTTAGAAGTATGAAATCTAGACTGAAAAATATTCTGTCAGTTCAATCTACATTTACAGACCATGTATTATTGCAAACTTTTAACAACCCTAACTTTTACTTGTTGATATTCATAGTGCAGCCTGGTCTGGTGCATATCCAATTTGTAGAACCTCTTCATCCTTATATTCAATAATGTGATTAGACGAGCTTTAGCGAGGATTCAATTTGACATACTGAAAAAAATTGGTGTTCGTTTTTATGTTTTTTTTTAATGTTTTTTTGTCGGTTCTCCACAGATCAAAACGGCTACAGCTATCAACTTGAAACTTTATAGTTTTGTGACATTATCGGGTGGTAACTTTTATTCTTATGAATTTAAGAAATTTCAAAAATACCCATAAGAATAACACAGCGGAAAAAAAATAAAAATATATATATTTTTTTTTAAATGTAATTTTGTGTGAAGTTGAATTACATCTTGATACACATTTCTGAGAACTTTCAGCTTGATCGGGTCAGCCATTTTGAAGAAAAAACATGAAATGTGATAAATTGGTACCACTCGAAGCCGTGTTTACCCATTTATAACTTAAATGTCACCCAATTGGCGAATTTAGGCAGAAGTTTGGCAAAGAAGTCGACATACTATTACTTTCCGCTCGTCTAACAACGCGTATATAGCGTTTTCCTAGTATACAATAATTCATAGGTATACTCTTATTACATTCACTACGTTTTTTCTCATTCGATTGTTGTAGAAATCACTGAAAATGTGTATGAGAGTTTCACTGATATTCAATAAACCGAGACGCGTCACCGAGTGGTAACACACTGAACCGTCATTCGGGAGACCGGGGTTCGATCCCCGCCATGGTCGACCATCCTGACGGGGGTTTTTCGTGGTTTCCCTCTGTCGTTCAGGTTGATACTGGGATGGTTCCTTAACTAGGAAAACGCCATATATGCGTTGTTGGACGAGCGGATAGTATTAGTATGTCGACTTTTTTGCCAAATATTTGTCTACATTCGTCAATTGGGTGACATTCAAGTTAAAAATGGGTAAAAACTGCTTCGAGTGGTACCAATTTAGCACATTTTATAGTTTTTCTCCGAAATGGCTCACCCGATCAAGCTGAAAGTTCTCAGAAATGTGTATCATAATGTAACTCAACTTTGAGCAGAATTTCATCTTTTTTTAAAATAAAAATATTTTTTCTTTTTTTCCGACGTGTTATTCATAAAAAAAGTTATCATACGAAAATGCCACAAAACTATACAGATCCAAGTTAGATGAGGAACCATGATGAAAAAAAAAGTTTGAAGTTGATAGCTGTAGCCGTTTGACCTGTGGAGAACCGACAAAAAAACATTTAAAAAAACATAAAAACGAACACCAATTTTTTTCAGTATGTCAAATTGAATCCTCGCTAAAGCTCATCCAATGAAATAAACCACAGCTCTTTGAGTCTCACCATCGGAAACTAGTAGGAAATCCAAGCGACAGAAGCTTAGCTGGAAATGTTTCCGAGCTATCAACGTTCGAAGTTCAGTACCAATGATCCAGGGAAAGCATGTGGAGTTAGCTTGCAAGCAATTCTCGAATATATTTTCTCTGAAATACAACTAAACGAATTATAACTCGAAATTTTCAGGACAGTATAACCATTAGATTAAACGATATATTCGGTGGAAAAAAAATGGAAAAGACTCATTTTTTGAGTGCAAATTCCCCTTAACTAGGAAAACGCTATATACGCGTTGTTAGACGAGCGGAAAGTAATAGTATGTCGACTTTATTGCCAAACTTTTGCCTAAATTCGCCAATTGGGTGACATTCAAGTTAGAAATGGGTATAAACTGCTTCGAGTGGTACCAATTTAGCACTTTTTATGTTTTTTCTTCAAAATGGCCGACCCGATCAAGCTGAGAATTCTCAGAAATGTGTATCAAGATGTTATTCAACTTCACACGAAATTTCAATTCTTTTGAAAATAAAATGTTATCAATTTTTTTCCGCTGTGTTATTCTAATGGGTATTTTTTAAATTTCTAAAATTCATAAAAAAAAATTTATCATCCGATAATGCCACAAAACTATACAGATCTAAGTTAGATAAGGAACCATGGTGAAAAAAAGTTTGGAGTTGATAACTGTATCCGTTTGATCTGTGTAGAACCGACAAAAAACATAAAAACAGAAAAACAAAAAACAAAAAAAACGTAAAAACGCACACCAATTTTTTCAGTGTGTCAAATTGAATCCTCGCTAAAGCTCGTCTAATAACAGGCCACGACCGACTCCTTCCCACCATCCAAAAACACATAATAAAATAACCTTTCATCTCATCATCCCATCATCTCATTCATCATCCACCGACGCCAATAGATCGTAGCCATCAGTATAGTGCGTCGTTAAAAACCCAATATAAGATAAAATGAAATATATTCAGTAAGAATTTCAGAACTTTCGATGAATTTTCGTTTTTCAAGTATTTACCCTCCGGGCTATTCTTATGGGAATTTTCTAAATTTTCCAAGTTTTTCCCGACAGATATCTTAGAAAAACAATCTATTCTGGTGCGACACCAATATGCAGAAAAAGTGTTGAGTCTATTGGTTTTTTTTTCCTGACCTGCATGACACGTACACAATTACAAACAAAAACAAACACAAAAAAAACAGAACCGAAGACCGATTTTTTGCAGTAAGTGAAATAAAAGTCTTCGCTACGCTCATCTAATGAATCAACTTTCTCAACACTCTTTACATCACAACTTTACATCACTCGACTCTTCAATACTCATGTTTATCTTCAGTTTATACAACACTTCAGCGTCGTAGAAACTAATTCAAAAGACTAAGGCCCGGTATTACCGTATTACGGTATTGCCCGGTATATAACAAGTTTGAACTGTCAGATAAAGGCTAACTGGCCGTGGTAATACCGGGCCTAAGGCCCAGTATTACCACGGCCAGTTAGTATTTATCTGACAGTTGGTGAAAACAAATAGCATAGGTAACCATGGTGATGACAAGTTTGAACTGTCAGATAAAGGCTAACTGGACTTAATAATGCAGGGCCTAATTCGACTAATTTATCATTTTGACTGTGTGATTTCAGATGAAATCCAGCCGATGCGTCTGCCTTCTCGCTCGGAAGAGAACGACGAATTTATCGATGCCGAGGCCCTCATGAGCGGATGGGGCAAACAGACTGACTGTGAGTTGTCATTATATTTGTATAGTCTGTCTCATCAATCTGGAGAAAGTGTTGCTATCTCATCGATCAGCCTAATTGATGAATAGGTAAACATGTCAATCATAACTCCAACAGTAACAATTAGGAACTCTTTTCTCCTGCATTTTGAGGACAAATTCATGAGTAAGTAATGGTTGTTGTGCGACGTTGCTAAATCTGAGAACATATATTCACGTACACCTGTATAGATATAATCAACGATCATTCATCATTCAATCCCAAAGCCTTATTCCAGATTCAAGTCAACTTTGGGTTCATGTTTTTGAGTAAAATGCAACAGTGTACGAATCCAATGAAGTCTGTAGAGATGATTGACATTTTTATATACCTACCTATTAGCCGGACAATAGATGAGCAGTCTACAAAGATATCAGACACTTGCTACAGATTGTTGAAGGAGCCTATGCGTGTACATCAATTATACATAGAGCCAGAGGTATAGGAAGTCAGCGTTAACGAAAACAGGTTTCAAGGAATAAATATTCCGAAACACTTTTAAACTTCGTTGTTCCGACGATTCTCTATACTTCAACTTGGTGTAGGCCTATAGGGGCTCTGACACTTTCGTCGAGCTTTCATTTCGTTCAGAGTTATAGAATAAGGGTCTAGTTCAGACCCTTACCGCGACTGTCACTTAAAATAAGTTAACGTCCTGTACCTAGCTAGCTGCACTAAACTAAGGGCTTTGATAAAGCTGAGTATCATAGCAACATGCCCAGTTCTTGTGTATTTCCATTGTTATTAGCACAAAATCCCAGCCCTATCTTTGAGATGAGCTACGAAATATAGGTCACACATTTGTGATCTAAGAGACCTTGACTCTGTAATTATCTCGTCCAATCATCGTAGAGAACACTGTCCAATCAAAATCCTTGACCTCTTAGAGCTAGCTGGGCGTAGAACGTTATTTTCAAGTTGCAGTCGCGGTAGGGTCCAGAACCCCTTTCCCATTTCTGGTTCTTACTGGTAATCTGTTCACAGCATCCACAGCCATCAGTGACACCCTCCAGGCGATCAACAAGACCGTGATCGACCACGATGTTTGCGCGACCCGTTACTTCGGAGTCCTCCTCAAAGAGGCTCACATCTGCACTTCCGGCAGCAACGGTCAGAGCACTTGCAACGTACGTTATAACAAACATTTATTTTTTATTTATGTTTAATTTTATTATAGTCAGAACACTACATAGTTTATTCACTAGGGTTTTGTTGAATTCGATATTACAATTGCAGGTGATATTGAAATTTTGATTTCGAGTATTGATCGCCATTTTAAATTTTTCACTCGATATTGAATCGAATAAAATAAAATGTGTTTCCACCAAACTGTACCCACCTCATTATTACTAAAATCATTTATTTCTATCACTCTATATCATCATCTCCCATTGATCTCTCACATCATCCGTGACAAATTTACAATCTTTCAATGGTGTTCCTCAGGGCGATTCTGGTGGTCCACTCGTATTCAGAGAAGCCGACGGAGAAGCCACTCAAATCGGCATCGTCTCGTTCGGCATCGCGTTCGGCTGCGAGGTCGGCTGGCCACCAGTGTTCACTCGCGTCACCTCCTACCTGACGTGGATCGAGGAGACCACCGGCATCGTGATCCGTCCGTGATGACGTCATCACGTTGACATCATCGCTGCGATCACTCGATGTAAACACAACAATGCCACACAACCATGCAAACCATTACACTTGTATTGTTTGTGAATAAATTTATATAAAATTATTTTGGTTTATTGCCCTCTCCTTCTGTCTCTTTTATCCTCTCTCTCTCTCTCTCTCTCTCTCTCTCTCTCTCTCTCTCTCTCTCTCTCTCTCTCTCTCTCTCTCTCTCTCTCTCTCTCTCTCTCTCTCTCTCTCTCTCTCTCTCTCTCTCTAGCTCTCTCTCTCTCTCTCTCTCTCTCTCTCTCTCTCTCTCTCTCTCTCTCTCTCTCTCTCTTTCTCTCTCTCTCTCTCTAGCTCTCTCCATCAGGTATTCAGTTTGGACAGAGGCGTGACGTATTGATTGACAGAACTGATAATGAGGTCACCAATTCGCATCCGCTAGGGGAGCTGATGAATAATATTTCCAATTAAAACATGGAAAATCGAAATTTTCGCAACTTTGAGATTCAAACGGGTTTTTATATTCAATAATTATATAATGTAATACGCAATATGGTAGGCCTATTTTTGTCTCGAGTTATTGAACTGCCATGTGAATATAACTCCACCACTAGGCCTACTGTTGCTACGAAGCTGGACCCTTATCGCGACTACCACTCGAAATAACGTTCTCATAGACACAGCTATAGCTCCAAAGTCCAAACAAGGATTTTGATTGGTTTGTATATTCACCACTACAGCTGAGTACCATGACAACATTTCTAGTATTTGTGTATTTCCATTGTTGTTAGCACAAAATACTACCCCTGCTTTTGAGTAGGTCTAAAATACGGTCAAATTTTTGCGTTACAAGAAACCGTGACTCTGGGTGGATTGCAAAGACGGAGTTTAAACCCCGGCCCACCTTAGTCGCCGTCTAAGTAAGAAATTGCATTGTGGCTGCAATGCAATTTCTTACTTAGACGGCGTCTAAGGTGGGCCGGGGTTTAAACTCCGTCTTTGCAATCCACCCTCTGTTATTATCTCATATTGTCATGGTATTTAGCTCTCCAAGAAAACATTATCCAATCAAGATCCTTGGTGTCAGCGCTCTTTGGAAAGGGAGCCCGGTGCGGCGGTGCTCTCTTCTACGATATGTCAAATGTCTTTGACTTGATGCGCCATGATCTACTGCTCAATGAGCTTGCTTGAAATGGAATTAACAGTATTATCTCTGGGGCTTGGATAGAGCCTTGTCCCCCTGAATTTGACAGCCTGAAATGGTCAACCTGGCAACGTGAGAGACTTGTGGCATGCCGCAAGGATCAGTTCTCGGACCATTATTATTCCCCATCCTCGTCAATGACTTGGCACCCAATATTTCTTAAATCAAGAGGGGAAAAGAGATGACCCATTATTCCGATAGCAAAAAGTGTCTTAGGGGCAGTCTAACGATTTACTTATAACTGAGCTTTACTCAAAGCTGGGTGACTCTGGGGCTTAATTTATGCCAAATAAGCTCAATTTGCATCAGAATAACACTGAATTAATTGCATTTGCTGCCATTGTGGACACCCTTTAACATTGTCCAATACCAGCACGAAAGTCAGAATCAATTTCATACTCATTCCAGACGTGATGTATATCGATATATGTTTATACTTTATATATATATATACATATATATATATATATATATATATATATATATATATATATATATATATATATATATATATATATATGAATATATATATATATGTAAATATATATATATATATATATATATATATATATATAATATATATATATATATATATATATATATATATATATATATATATATATATATATGTATATATATATATATAAAGTGCATATGAATACGATTGTAAGTATATATATATATATATATATATTATATATATATATATATATATATATATATATATATATATATATATTTATATATATATATATATATATATATATATATATATATATATATATATATATATATATATATATATATAGTGCATATGAATACGATTGTAAGTATATATATATATATATATATATATATATATATATATATATATATATATATATATATATATATATATATATATATATATATCAATGAACAATATAGTAATATAACATTTCTCAATAGCAACATGGCTCAAGGATTCTGTCTTGCGATTACAGGTGTGAAAACTTGAGCTAACGCAATCTATTGAGAATTTTTAACCAACTTTTATTCATCAATATAAAAATTGACTTTCTTTCTGAATGGTCAGAGATCAGTGCTATCAGTGCATCACGATAAGAGAGCGTCGGTATAAAAGTAGAAATAACTACATTGTCTTAATTATTGACCGTCATGAAGTCCGTCGTATTCGTCGCGCTTTGCGCTATCGCAGCCACACGGGTGAGTCAATAATTAATACCAATTGGAATTGTATTTAATCAAAAATGATTATTGATACGAAGTTATTTCTCCCCGGTTGAATATAATTATTATCATTATTATTATTATTATTATTATTATAATGATTGTTTTTGTGATTATTTTATTTTATATGCATTTCAAAATGCCATTCATACATGTCAGAAATTTTTTGTCCCATTTTTGTTTTATACTTTGTTGTGATCATTAGTATCAATAGATTGTGTTGATCGTATAACGATAAGCCCTATATTCTTCCCAGCCAGAAAGTTTACTATTTTTTCGTAATAAAATCATCATTTTGTTTTCACTCTAAATGAAAAGTTGAATTATTTTCGTGTATTCATGTTATTTGTATTTTATATTACTAGAAAAACGCGGGATATGCGTTGTGAGATGAGCTTAGAAGTATAGAAATCTAGAATGAAAAATATTCTGTCAGCTCAATCTACATCTACAGTCCTTGGATTACTTCAAACGTTCGTAAACCTTCCCTGCAACTTGTTGATATTTATACTGCTGCAACCTGTCGCATATACACTTTGCAAAACCATTTGATCCCAATATTCAATAGAATGTATACTTTTATTGCGTTTTCCTCATTATTTCTCATCCGATTGTTGTGAAAATTACTGAAAATGTATTATAGTATTTTCAAAATTCAGTGAAATTTTCATATTTCAAGTATTTTTCATCCGGGCTATCATTATGAGGATTTTACAAACTTTCGATTTTTTCACAAACCGTTGAATCAATTTTTCTGAAAAAAAAGAAGTAAACAAACAATGAGAAACAATACCAACCTATTCTAGTCCCAATATGTGGAAAAAGTTTCAAGTTGATGGTTTTTTCCTGACCTGTACACCGCGCACAAAAATACAGAAAAAACGAAGCCCAATTTTGTTTTTGTTTGTTTATTTGTTTTGTTTATTTCACTGTTACAAATAGTTATAAACAGGTGGTAACATCTTGAAATTAATTCTTAACTTAGATTACTTGCAAAATCTAAAATTATCAAGTTTATCTAGCCAGCTTCATTTTAAATTGACCAATCCTATCAACTCCGTCAAACATACTCTAATCCAGGCCATTCCAGTCCCGTATGGTTCTATTTACAAATGAATATTTCACCCTGTCCAGTCGTGCTTGAACGATTTTTATTTTGGCCCAGTGGTCACTTCTCCCATAATAATGCGGTTCCTTCAATCTCATTCCTAGATCTTTTCATGCTCTTTGCCCTGTGAACCAATACTAGAGCTCCCTCCATACTTCCCCATCGTCCTTCACTCTCCTCTAGCTCCACTCTCTCCACAAGCTCCCTCCATAATTCCCTATCATCACACCCCTATCCTTCCTTCACTCTTATCTAGCTCAACTTTCGCCACAAGCTTCATCCATACTTCCCTATCATCTCACCCCTATCCTTCCTTCACCCTCCTCTAGCTCCACTCTCTCCACAAGCTCCCTCCATATTTCCCCATCGTCCCACCACTCTTCGTCCTCCACTCTCTTCTAGCTCCACTTTCTCCACAAGCTTCATCCATACTTCCCTATCATCTCACCCCTATCCTTCCTTCACTCTTCTCTAGCTCCACTCTCTCCACAAGCTCCCTCCATACTTCCCTATCATCACACCCCTATCCCCTACAAACACAAAACATTCCCTATGCACGCCATAGACATGCCCAAAGGGAATGTTGGGGCGCCCCAGGCGTGCCCAACCCCATTTAATTTAACATAGGGTGGGACTCCCAGAGCACGCCCTACACATGCCCTGTGGGCGTGTCCTGGACATGGCTCACACACGCCCTAGACACGTTCTTTGGGGTGAGGTTGGCAGTGGGCATGTCCAGGGCGGGTCCTGGGCATATTCATGAGGTCTCATTTCATCAGCTTCCCACAGGGCATTTCAGGGGCATGCCAGGGCACAAAATATGGCAACGCCTGGGGCATGCTCATTTGGTAACCTTTTCGTAGGGTCCTTCCTTCACTCTCCTCTAGCTCCACTCTCTCCACAAGCTCCCTCCATACTTCCCAATATCATTCCACCATTCTTCGTCCTTTACTCTCTTCCACGTTTCTCTTCTTTCTTACACATCCCACCTTATCACTTCTTCCCATCTTATCCTTGGTCTTATTCTTGGTCATTTACTCATTCATAATAATTGTTTTAAAAAAAGGTTGTTGAAGTTAAAAATACAGTGTACAAACAATAATAATTACTATACCTGTATCCACGAAAGATGGTTCTGAACGATCGTCATACCACTGTCGTTCACGTCACCTTCTTTCGTGCATACAAGTAAGCCTATACTTCATCATATTTATTAACATTCTTATTAATATTGTGTCATGGGCCATGGAGGAAAGGAAGAGAGCATGGTACAAGCAGCAGAAAAATGAAATTTCTTGGAAGTATTAAACGAGTAACAGAACTAGACAAGTTGAGAAGCACAGATATCAGGAAGGCATAGGAGTGGAAAGACTTACATATACATTTAATGTATTTATTCTTTTACCTTGTTATCACGTCTTGACATGTTTCAAAACTTGTGTGATCTTTCGATCACGCACATGAGTGCAGTTACATCATTGACATATTATTATATAATATCATATGTATGATAATTGATGAAATAAATATATTATTATTATTATTATTATTATTATTATTAAGAGCCCGCATCTTGAACAGATTTAAGGATAGATAGAGGTTAAGTGTAAGAGAAGCCATTGGCTTAACTTCGCCGGATTAATAAAGACCTTTTATTATTATTATTATTTACAGGGTGCACTTTCGCCGCATATATCTCAAGAACTACAAACACTACGGATTTGCGATAAAATGCAATGAATACAAAATAAACTCACAATTAGATATGCTTAATCGAGAATTGAAGAATAATTATATTATGGAGCAATAATTCGACCAAAATGTGCCTAATTTGATGGTTTTCATTGCTTAATTCCCGATTACCAAATAATAGTAGAAATAAATTACAAACGCACATCCTTAGTTCAACTTTGCTTATCAATATTTGAAATTCTGATTCGCCTTTTATTCTACAGTTTTCCCAATTTCCTTGGCCAAAATGAATAATGTAACTAGATTTTACCCACATTATGAAATGAAAAACTCCCCCATCTAGCGGT
The DNA here is from genome assembly GCA_964007535.1 of Brachyptera risi. NCBI lineage: Eukaryota > Metazoa > Arthropoda > Insecta > Plecoptera > Taeniopterygidae > Brachyptera > Brachyptera risi. Next base: position 11,594,667 of record OZ023338.1, on the reverse strand, counting down.
GGTTACTGGAACTCAGCCAATATTATCCTTTTTTCACTTTTCAAGCAACAATCAAACCTATAAACGCACATCGAACTTGGGTAGAGCATTTCGAAGAGAAACATGCTCAGCTAAGATGCAGACTTTTGAGGTGGTTCGAGCACATGCAAAGAATGAGCATGGGCAAGATTTCGAGGTTAGAATTTGAAAAAATGGGGATGATGAAGAGAAAAGTAGGAAGACTGCAAGTGAAGTGGTGTGCAATGATTGAAGAGGACGTGCAAGAGAGGGGATGGGCATGGGAGGACAGGGAGTTTTGGAGGAAGCTGGTGGTAGCGAAGGAGGAAGATGAAACGCCAGGCATGACTAGCCGGTTTTGAAAAGCCTATATTTAGAGACTTGTAAATATAGCGTCTATTTTTACTTTCCGTAGCATTTAGAACTTGAAAAGTAGCACTTTGGTGCCTCCATTATTTTGAACCATTGTGATTTGTAGAGCAACAACATTCTGTAGCATAACAACAATATGGTACCCTCAAAACCGTTATATAACATACAACAGACATAAAAGTGGAACACTCAAATTGATAGTTTTAACAAAATGGTGTCAACCACCCACGTTAAACTTACGCCTCATCTGCTGCCTGCATTTGCAGATGCACTTTGGTTTTCGAAATTCCTCAACTAACTCCACCCGTTTACTTCCCAATTGATATATTCTGCAGAAAATAGCATCTATTACGCTTTTATTCCATATATAGGCCTAGCGTCTAGGCCCTATATCATTGATACGTTGAAATATAGCGGATTCAGATGTTTGTAGCGCTTTGTCGCCTTTTCAAAAACATGATCAAACAACTTCAAATGTATACAAACATGAAGAAATGTTAGAAAAATATGTTTCAAAGCACTTTTATATTCTGTCACTTTTATAGCAATTGCTATTTTTACATGTCTCTACGTATAGTCCTAGTAACAGTGTTACAACACCCTCTGACCCAAGTGTTTGGAAACAGAGTTTGATTATTATTATCATTATTATTAATTTTATTGATAATATTTTGTTTTTTTGTTTTGTCTAGGCTGTGCCATTGCTACCGTTGCTCGATGATGGTGAGTGAATTAGACGTGAGATTTCTTTCACAAATTCAAACGAATAGAAAAAACATCAACAATTATAATTTTTTTAAATTTAATTATATTGGGTTTTAACGACGCACTGTACTGATGGCTATGATCTATTGGCGTTGATGAATGATTTACGTGATGGTGTGGAAGATGAGATGAGAGGTCATTTTATTATGTGTTTTTGGATAGCGGGAAGGAGTCGGTCGTGGCCTGTTGTTAAGGAACCATCCCGCAGTATTGACCTGCACGACAGAGGGAAACCATGAAAAACCCCTGTCAGGATGGTTGACCATGGCGGTTCAGTGTATTAACCACTCGTCTCAGTACAATTATAAAACTTTATCCACGGAAGGAGAGACACCGAGATGCGTGGCCGAGTGGTAACACACTGAACCGTCATTCAGGAGACCGGGATTCGATTCCTGCCATGGTCGACCATCCTGACGGGTTTTTCGTGGTTTATCTCTGTCGTTCAGGTCAATACTGGGATGGTTCCTTAACAACAGGCCACGACCGACTCCTTCCCACCAACCAAAACACCTAATGAAATAACCTTTCATCTCATCATCTCACCATCATCTCATTCATCATTCACCGACGCCAATAGATCGTAGCCATCAGTACAGTGCGTCGTTAAAAACCCAATATAAAAAAAACGGAAGGTGAAAGTCGTCTATCAAACAAATATAAATATAACTGTTATATTTGTAGAGCTGTGGTAGTGTTTGGGTGTTATGATTTCAAGGACGAGATTTACAATAAGAAACGCAGCTAATTATTTGAAAGCATCTATTCCTCAAATATCCAGGAGGTGAATGTAATCAACGGAGATTTATTCAGTTTGAGAGCAGCCTTCGTCTTGAGCAATAAACATTCTTATAATATAATATTCTCAGGAAAATTTAATAATTTAATAGGCCTGATATAATGAATAGCCTAACATATATACATATATATATATATATATATATATATATATATTTTTTTTTTTTCTTCTTTTTTTTTCTTCCATATCACTGTTTAAATGTTAAAACTCCATCTATTTTACTGTTTTGACTTTTACCAATTTTGTTAACGCTAAATGACCTGATTCATTAACTCAATTGTTCAAGTTATATAAACATTTGAAATGATACACCAAAATCCATGAATAAATAAAATAAATAAATCCAAATATATATATATATATATATATATATATTTTTTATTTTTTTTTTCTTGTTAGATAACTTACAAGCAACACAAATACATTACAATATTACATTTGTACATTGTACATACAAATAATGTCTTACAACATTGATTTTATTTCCATAGTCTTTACAGAATTTTGATAAAATACATGACTAAACACGAACGATGGAGTTTGTACCGTACACCTGTTCACTCTCAAGTAAAGTTGATAGCATGCTTCTCTGTGTCACAGCATCCGGTAAGATCACCGGAGGAGTGGAAGTGCCACCGCACTCCCTCCCCTACCAAGTAGGTCTCTTCATCGAGATGGATGCCGGCACAGCTTTCTGCGGTGGCTCCCTCATCAACGAAGAGTGGGTCCTCACGGCTGCTCACTGCGCCGAACCGTAAGTACCTGAATACGCAGGAAAGTTACCGAGTAACATATATATATTTATAAAATAATCAGTTCTAACAAGTCAGGTTGCGGGGTGTTGACACCATTCATTTAGGGCCGCTCAATTGATCTAGTCTGTCCAGTCTTATATCATATTCCTTGTCTTCATCTTCTTCTACACTTTGGGGACGTCCATAAATTGTCACACTTTTTTAGGCCACTTTGAACCCCCCTCCCCCCATGTCAAAGTTGGTCACAAAACATATGCCCTCCCCCCCCTAAATACGTCACAAATTCTCATAACCCCTTACAGAAAATTGAAATTAACTGGCAGCAAAGGTACAATAAAGTGATGAAATTAAAATATTCATTTCTTTATGTTTGGTTTTTGAGTAGTCAACTAAATAATTATTTGAAATACATCTACTGTTTCTAGAGTGGGTAAGAAAAGAGTATTTAAGAATGACGCCAAATACATGGAACAAAAAAATGGTACGTCACACAGTTGCCTCCCCCCCTTGTAACACCGTGTCACAAATCTTCGCAGCCCCCCTCCCCCCTTAAACTGTGACATAATTTTATGGACGCCCCCTTTCTTCCTCCCACTCCATGCACTAATATTCTTCATGCTTTCCTTGCTCTCACAATCTTTCTTTCATATATATATATATATATATATATATATATATATATATATATATATATATATATATATATATATATATATATATATATATATATATATATATATATATATATATATATATATATATATAGTATATATATATATATATATATATATATATATATATATATATATATATATATATATATATATATATATATATATATATATATATATATATATATATATATATATATATATATATATATATATATATACATATATATATATATATATATATATATATATATATATATATATATATATATATATATATATATATATATAT
>OZ023338.1:11340396-11590816 GCA_964007535.1 Brachyptera risi | reverse complement strand
GGGTTCTAAAAAGAACCTGTTTTTGCGACGTTTCGCCGGAATTTCACCCGGCATCTTCAGACGATGGTGGTAAGCAGTCGAACTGCTTACCACCATCGTCTGAAGATGCCGGGTGAAATTCCGGCGAAACGTCGCAAAAACAGGTTCTTTTTAGAACCCAAATTGCATTTTAATCGTGGCAAATTTACCGTTAAGACATTTTTACCATATATATATATATATATATATATATATGAATATATATATATATATATATATATGTATATATATATATATATATATATATATATATATATATATATATATATATATATATATATATATTATGAAATAATGAGTTCCAACAAGTCAGGTTGCGGGGTGTTGACACCATTCATTTAGGGCCGGTCAATTGATATCGTCTGTCCAGTCTTATATCATATTCCTCAACTTCATCTTCTTCTACACTTTGGGGACGTCCATAAATTGTCACACTTTTTTAGACCACTTTGAACCCCCCTCCCCCCGTGTCAAAGTTGGTCACAAAACATATCCCCCACCCCCCCTTAAATACGTCACAAAATTCTCATACCCCCTCTAACAGAAAATTGAAATTAACTGGCGGCAAAGGTACAATAAAGTGATGAAATTAAAATATTCATTTCTTTATGTTTGGTTTTTGAGTAGTCAACTAAATAATTATTTGAAATACATCTACTGTTTGTATAGGGTGGGTAAGAAAAGAGTATTTAAGAATGACGCCAAATACATGGAACAAAAGAATAGTACGTCACCCTCAAATAGTAAAATAGTAGTTACAAATAACTCAAATAGTAAAATAATAAAATGATAGAAAAATAATATAAAAAATAATATTGAAAATAATGTAAAATAATAGTCAAATAGTAGATACATGTACCCCCCTTGTAACACCGTGTCACAAATCAATGGCAGCCCCCCTCCCCCCTTAAGCTGTAACGTAATTTCAGGAACGTCCCCTTTCTTCCTCCAACTCCATGCACTAATATTCTTCATGCTTTTTTTTCTCTCACAATCTTTCTTTTATATATATATATATATATATATATATATATATATATATATATATATATATATATATATATATATATATATATATATATATATATATATATATATATATATATATATATATATATATATATATATATATATATATATATATATATATATATATATATATATATATATATATATATATATATATATATATATATATATATATATATATATATATATATATATATATATATATATATATATATATATATATATATATATATATATATATATATATATATATATATATATATATATATATATATATATATATATATATATATATATATATATATATATATATATATATATATATATATATATATATATATATATATATATTTATATATATATATATAAATATATATATATATATATATATATATATATATATATATATATATATATATATATACGTATATATATATATATGTATTCATACTTATAAGTATTCACAACAGATAAATGTTGACAACCATTTGAATATTGAAAACTTTTATTAATTATAGATAATTTCGCTGCGGCATTACAGTGTTTGGGAAAATAGAGTCGCGAGTTTCTTATCCTCGTCCTAAGAAATCATAAAACTCCAGAAATAAACATAACGCCATCATTCTTTGTGTTTTTATGTTGGTAGATGTTTAGAGGACACTTTTTTTTATGGATGAAAGTGTAGTTGTAGTCACGGATCAACTTGAGTAAATGAATATGACAGTAAAAAAAAGAATAGCCAACATTGTAGTAACAAAGAACGAACGAAAATTACCGACAATTAACAGAAAATGTCAGAATACTAAACACAAATTGATAAATCGAGCTGTAAGAATGAGAATAACTACATAGACCGAATAAATCTGAGTTCCCATGAAGATTCTTTCACGTGCCGTCTGTCAAAATATCGGCCGACAACAACTTTCAACGAATCACGCGCAAGAGAATACGTCGTTTGAGGAAATGAAAAAGTAGAGCCAACTTCAACTTCTGATGTACGGCACGGGATGGGACGTTTTGCGGAAGTCGTGTCAGAATATCACCATATGAATGTGGTTCAATCGTTGCACTTCCGTTTCATTTCAATATTAGTTCAATGATCAATTATTTTCGTTGGATTATTATATCATGAAAGGAATTGTTCATATTTTTTGTTTATGAATGGGCCCTATACTTATTAGATTCTTGCATTGAAACAATTGTTATACAATAATGAAATCATTTTCACTGTTCTAGACCTATTTTCTGCTGATAGATTGCATATTTGAGTGGAGTGAAATAAACAGTGTGAGAACACACACCAACAATGCAGTCCAATATTTTGACGGATAGCACTTGAAAAAACGTCATGGAAACCTATCTTAACGTAAGTTTTGGATTACAGTGGAAGCAGCTTCGAGGTGGTCCTGGGAGCTCACCTCGTCAAGGACGCGACCGAAGCAACCCAAGTGCGTTTGACGACCACCAAGAAATTTGTTCATCCCCAATGGAGCCGACTGACCCTGCTGAATGACATTGCCCTTCTCAAGCTGCCAGAACCTGTCGCTCTTAGCGGTGCGTAGCCACGATGTAGTGATACCAACCTATTTTATCATAATGTAGCTGAGTGGTTAACGCACTTGCTTCATGTGATCCGGGAGGTGAAGGGACATATCAGACCTGGTTTGATCCCTGCCACCGCCCATCTTTACAGTTTTTTTTGTGATTTTCCTCTGTAGTCTAGGCTAATGCCGGGATGGTTCTCACAATATAGGCCACGACCGCTTCCTTCCCTCTATCCTATCCAACTTCTTCATGATAAGAGTCATACAGACACTTGTGAAACCCATGAGGTACAAATATATATATATATATATATATATATATATATATATATATATATATATATATATATATATATATACATAAATATATATATATATATATATATATATATATATATATATATAAATATATATATATATATATATATATATATATATATATATATATATATATACATAAATATATATATATATATATATATATATATATATATATATATATATTTATATATATATATATATATATATATATATATATATATATATATATATATATAATATATATATATATATATATATATATATATATATATATATATATATATATATATATATATATATATATACATATATATATATATATATATATATATATATATATATATATATATATATATATATATATATATATATATATATATATATATATATATATATATACCGGCATATAAAGGAGGTGACCCAACTCCAATACTGATAACATGGACGGCATTTGTGGTTTCTTGCGATCAGCTTGGAGCCAAACGTCCCGATTGCCTGTCGAGATTTAGCGGATTCCCTTGTGAACTAGATGTAGATACGAGTGGCTATGGTACTGATGGCATTGTTGAACCAACAAAATCTATAATTCTGGTAAAAAACAAATGCACAACTGCTAACATAATAATTATACTGGGCCGTGTATAGCATTGCACTCTCTACTGAGACCAAGGCAATAGCCAAAACGTCGAAACCTCGTGTAACTTTCATCTCTATGTGTTCTATCAACGGGCTCTCCACTATGAGTAGGCCTTTCTCTACTCATAAATCTCGGTAAGCTGCTGTTCTTTCTTTCCCTTTCACCCAATTCATATATTGTTGACCATTGTTGTTTCAAATAGTTTGATATAAAAGCGATAGTTGCGTTACAGGCAATGGGGACGCTGGACTCAGATTCTGACCCCGGTAATATTTCACTTTCGAGACCCGAGTTGGGTCACTTTTCTTACATTATGATAAAGTATGTTGGTAACACTGCATCGTGGCGAAGCTGTCTAACGATAACACGTTATCACGGTTCACTTGCTTCGTTTTACGATTCACAACAAACTTTCCGGAACATTATTTACATATCAATAATGGTTTATAGTTTAATTGTGTTCGGATACGCCAGGATTTTTCGAGTCAAGGTCGTGGAGTTCCAAGAAGGGTTGACCAGGACACACACTATCCTAACTGGTTTGATGAATAAATATAACACAAAAATATTAAGGGGACATTGACAGCCCTATACCGATAATGTTAAATTGGCACTTCGCGGATACCTGTTCCTCACAAACTATAGGATAGGTACATGCACGAAACTTTCACAGTAGTTGCTTAAGACCTTTGTACACTTGCACTAGAAAATAAAAAATCTAAAAAAAAAATTACATGTAATTCAAAATTTTTTAGAAAGTGTCCAAAAAAAACATACATTTTTGAGCATATAACAATTTTCATTTCTGATGATATTATGAGTAGATGGAAAAGAAGCTCTACACAAGTATTGCACACTTGTACCTACATGTGGTAAAAATTTGAAGGAATTATCTTCAATAGTTTCAGAAATCCAGGTACCGGCGTTTGAAAAAACAATATTCTAAGATAAACGCATTTGAAAAAAATGTGTCAAAAATGGGTCGCATTGAAATTTGAGAAGTAGGCCTACAAATTGATCAATGCAAAAATTTATATAATTAGAACCACTCCGAATAATTTGATGGGTCTTGCAGTGTATAATTATTGGAACATTATACTATCAATCGGGCGCAGAAAAAAAAAATCTCGAAATTATGAGAAATGAGCTGTCAATGTCCCCTTGAATGAGAATTATTTGGATGTCAGTTGAATGGTAATAATATTTATTTTTGTTGAAAAAAATTGAACATGTCCAGAAACATAATATAATATGAATAAAATTCAATTAAAAAAAATTTTTGCTTGGGGTATTTTAGAGTAATATGACACGCTGAGTTTATGAAGCGTTGCTCTAGTCACTGAAATTTAGTTTAACACACTTACGTTTATCTCATGACATATTTCACTGTACATACTCCTATAAACATACGAGAATACGAAAATCACTATTGCTTTGATCAAAAGATTCTGTTAAGGACTCTTCTATTTATCTATTTATTCAATCCAAAGATTCCCACATTGTACAAATATAGGAAATATAAAAACTTACAACTAGATATAAAAATGAGTAGATAGAAAGATATGATTAAAAAAGACAGAATGATATTTATATTTATTTATTTTATTTATTTATTTTTTCATTCAGATGACTGTTTACAATAAAGTACCAGTATATGAATAGTCAATATTATAATAAAATGTAAAATACACTCAATAATGCAGTGAAAAAAATATATATAATAACAATATATAATACAAATATAATAAAATATAAATATATGTAATAGTGCAATGATAATCTAATGTGATTTTGAAGTAAGGAATTCGTTGAGGTCTCTTGAGTAGACTCTTTGGGGCTCTCCCCCGAGGTATTTTCACTCCCTTTTTATCACTATTATTCAACTGTCTTGGGTTACTTTTCCATTATAACGACCACCTTAATCAGAATAGGCCTGCATAAAAGTCACAACATGGCCCAACGAAAAAAAAAATTGAAAACATCTATATTTGTTTGAATTATACTCTTAGTTTCGATATGTGAAATTGAAAAAAATGTAGCCACCCCCGTGGCACAGTGAACTATCGCACTGTGTTAGGAACTGAAGTCAGGTTGAGCGTGAGAGCGTGGGTTCGAGTCCCGCATAAGGCATGGGTTTTTGTAAACTTCCCTTCACCTATCATCACTTCATAGATCCATTATCACACGCTTGTTTGTACTCCCGCAGGAACTAGCTGTTGGTGGGCTCATTGAGCAGCATCAAAATAAAAAATAAATGAACTCTCAATTTATATATACTCGAAAAAAATAGGATATTTCTCATTTTCATACTTTCTCAATAATCACAATACACCAACACTTACACCATTTTAGAAACCAAATTGAAAACTAATTAAGAGCTTGCATCTTAGCTCAACATGTTTCTCTTCGAAATGCTCGACCCAAGTTCGATGTGCGTTTAAAAGTTTGGTTGTGGGTTGAAAAGTGAAAAAGGGATAATATTGGAAGAGTTCCAGTAACCACCGCTAGATGGGGGAGTTTTGCATTTCATAACTTGGACAAAATCTAGTTACATCACACATTTCGGCCAAGGAAATTGGGAAAACCGTAGAATAAAAGGCAAATCAGAATTTCAAATATTGATAAGCAAAGTTGAACTTAAGGATGTGCGTTTGTAATTCATTCCTACTATTATTCAGTAACCGGGAATAAAGCAATGAAAACCATCAAATTGGACACATTTTGATTCAATTATTGCTCCATAATAAGATTATTTTTCAATTTTTTACTAGGTATATTTAATTGTGAGGGTATTGTTCATTTATTACATTTTACCCCAAGTCCGTAGTGTTTGTAATTCTTGAGATATATGTGGCGGAAGTGCACCCTGTAAATTTGTCCAAGATGCGGGCTCTTAAGAAACTAATTTTGATTGTGATTTCAGATGTGATCCAGCCGATCCGCCTGCCGTCTCGCTCGGAAGAGAACGATGACTTTGTCGACGTCGAGGCCCTCATGAGCGGGTGGGGCAAACAGACTGACTGTGAGTTGCTTTTATTTCAAGTTGCTTTCTCTAAAATTAGGGAAATGAATATTGTCATAATTTATTGAGATCTAGTCTCAGAGTTGTGATGTCCTTTAATTGTTCCTTGAGCAATTATTAGCATTTATTTATTTATTTGTGGTTTTTGGGTATATCATTTGAATGTTCAGGAACTAAACAATTGAGGTAATTATCCAGGTCATACAATATACAAAATTTGTAGAAGTCAGAATATAGTAAAATATATAGAGTTTTAACATTTAAACAATTAAAAATGTGCTAAAAATATGTAAAAAAAGATATACAAGAGTGAATGCATTCAACCAAGAAGTTCTTTTATACTGTAAAATGAGTTGGTCATAAGATGGTTTTTTAGAGCCCATTTAAAATGCTTCATATCTTTGTTTTTCAATTCAATTGGAAGTTTATAAAAAGAAAGAATATTAAAAGAAGGATTCATCGATTTTTAGTTGCTAGTTATCGTATAAAACGATAAAAACATGTCATGCATGTTACGTATGAAACCAGTAGTACATCGTGCTTTGGTTGTAACTGGTCAACTGTTTGGCAGCCACTATTCATCGAACCATCGGTCTACATCGACGCAATCAGACGTTGTTGTTGTTGTTGTTGTTGTTGCACGCAGCTTGGACTATTAATCTCAATGAACAAAACTGAACGATTTAATGAAACTAACCTGAACTAACTTACCTAACAAACATCATAAACTAGGAGCCACTATGCTCCTAGTAGTTCTATTTTTATTTGACATTTCTATATGATTTGACTACCGGCACAGTAGCTGAGTGGTTAGCGCACTTGCTTCGTGTGACCGGGAGGTGAAGGGACATATCGGACCCGATTCGATCCCCGCCACCGTCCATCTTAACAGGGGTTTTTCGTGGTTTCCCTCTGTAGTCTAGGCTGATGCCGGGATGGTTCCCACAATATAGACCACGACCGCTTCCTTCCCACTATTCTTCCCATTACCCATAAAACCTTCATCTCATCATCATCCCATCATCTCATTAATCATTCATCCGACGCCAATAGATCTCAGTTATCATTACAGTGTGTCGTTAAAACCCAATATAGAAAAAAAAAATGATTTGACTATTCTTTACAACATTTACACAGTGTACGTTTGAAATATATCAACCGTTAACAAATGACTGAAAAATAGATGAATAAAAATAAATAATGTTATCTTTTTTTCTCACCATTAACATCGAAAACTTGACACAATTAAAGCCATTGTTTCCCTATAGAGACAAAGGATGAAAGTTTAGGATCGTTTGAACGGGGCACCACAAGGACGATCTTACCACCCCAAAGAGATAGTTAGATATAATATAGCTCAGACAACTGTTTTTTGAAAAAAACAGTTTTCAATCTGCTTTTTGAATATTCACCTTCTCTTTCTTCATCTTAATTTTTTTCGAATCTTACTTGCTTTTCCTAAAAAATATTTAATTGAAACAAAAGCCAATCAAAAACCTACTCCAATAACACTAGAACTCCTGAGGAGGTACTGAGTCTCTCACATTGGGCATTCTGCGCGCCTGAAGAGCGCTTCGGGACCGCGCGTGTTATTAGGGTACTTCCGTTTCAATGAATAGCCACTGATAATCTGTTCACAGTGCTGGGTAATGGACTTTTAAAATGAACGTGTTCGTATTTTATGAACTTTTCAATTAACGCGTTACATTTACAGTCGACGATCTTGAACTTTCTTAACGTTCGATTTTTCAGTGATCTTTAACGGAATATAACGTTCATTTAAAAGTTGATAACTCATAATCCTATTCGACATGATCGCACTATCCGTAGCCTACTTCCCCGTCCAAATTCAGAATGAGATCGACTATTTTACGGTCTATCCCAAATGTATGATATTCCCTGTTCAGGATTTCATCATGTGATCACTTGTCACCAGGCGAGCTGGCAGCCACGTGTGGTCAAGGTTGACGTGTTGTTACTTATAGGTTGTTATCTATCACCAATTAACTTGATACATTCACTGTAGAAAATGTATGTGTAGGCCTACATATATTGGTTTTGAATCCTTTTTTCCCTAGAATTTTCAAGGTGAATTTTTGAACGAACTAAGGTTTTTTGAATTTGAACTTTTACCGCAAAGCTACGAAAACGAACTTTGAACTTTTCAAAAGATCGATTTATTTGACATGAACTGAACTTTTTGAAAGTTCCTTTTATAAGTGAACTTCCCTAACACTGTCTGTTCACAGCATCCACATCCATCAGCGACACGCTCCAGGCGATCAACAAGACCGTGATCGACCACGATACTTGCGCGCGACGCTACTTCGGAGTCCTCCTCAAGGAGGCTCATATCTGCACTTCCGGCAGCAACGGTCAGAGCACTTGCAACGTAAGACATTCTTACTTTACTACCACTCATGTCAGAAATCTCCAGGCCCCGATTTACACGCAGGCTGGCAAAGCTGAAGCCTAGGGGCACGAGAGGCACAGGGGGCTTGAGCTCTTCAGGGCTTCTATATTTTTGTTTCAAATGAAATGGTATCAAAAAATGCAACACAAAGTTGAATCATGTAGCACAGTTGAAAATGGAACTAAAAGCATCACGAATTTATTTTCATTATTATTCCCATTCATATTCTCATTGTAACACCACAACAGCAATGGCCTATTTCTACAAGCTTACGGAATGTAATCTTACAAGCTTACAGAATGTAATCTGAAAAAATGATATTTCCAAAAATAAATTGCGTGGCTATTGAATTAACTGAAATATGGCTGAAATATGCCATGCTATTTCTTTCTACGACTTCACGCCGGGTAAGTCGCACCATGTCGTATAAATATTTCGTTACTTGGTAAGTCATCATTGGTAATGTCAAGCAACGAGCGGAAATACGTTGACGTGCCACGTGCTTTTCACATTGACCGAAATAGTTTTTTAAATTTATTCATTTATTTTTACATAGTTTTACACACATTTTGAAAAAATAACTATGGGGGCGCTAAACTAGATTCAGCCTAGGAGCGCTGGATTCTTAAGTCCGGGCCTGGTCATCTCTCTAATATTGCCTAGTTACTTGCATTGTCCAGTCCACACATGTGTGTGCTTTTAGTGCTGTCGTTGTATTTCCTCCAACCTGTACCCACCTCATTATTCTCACATCACTTGTTTCCCTTACCCTGCATCATCAACTATCATTCATCTCATATTGTCCATCACAAAATAATATACCGGTAGTTATTTATAAAGTTATTCATGAATAGTAATTTATATTTATAGATATTCATAATTATTCAACATTTTAAACCATGCATTTTCAGATTTTTAATTTCATCCAAGTGCCCATTTGTACATCGGAACAAAAATATATCATTTGATTTCCTTACTTCACGTCAACCAACCAGAGAACAAACACAGACCACTGAGGTCCGATTAAAAGAATCAACATAATATCCCTATCCCCTCAATCAAACAAACCCTAATCATGTCACTAAATATACAGTCTGCTAAAAATAAAATTGAGCAAATCGAACTTCTAACCGAAATACACTCCCCCGATATCCTTTGCCTCTCAGAACACTGGCTCCCTATTACTGATTCCACTTTCAATATTCCACTCTATTACAAGGCCAATATTTTTTACCGATCCTCTTCAGCACATGGTGGTGTAGCCATTTTCGCTAAACCTCATATTAGCTCCAACCCCATAGATCTTCTCTCCTATCCAAAAGATAAGGTATTGGAATGTACTGGCATCATATGGCACAGCGAGAGCTCTCCTGACTGCATTCTCCTTGCTGTATACCGCTCACCATCAGCCTGCATCAATACTTTTCTCAGACTACTGGAGAATATTGTCATCCACACCACTAAACTCCATCCCCATGCTGAGATCATACTATGTGGGGATTTCAATATTGATCTCCTGCAACCATCTTCATATAAAGTTAAATTCCTTGACCTACTTCACACATATAATCTTTTCGAAACGATATCTACACCAACTCGAATAACTCTCACATCATCAACTCTCATCGACAATATATTCACCACGTTGCCACATACTCAATTTACTGCTGATACGCTCGACTGTAATGTTTCTGATCACCTTGCTCTCACAATGAATATCACCCCTACTCCACTTGCATTCATTAATACATCTTTCATAACTAAACGTATATTTTCTGAGGAAAACACCATCCACTTCATCTCTCTCCTCCGAGATGAAAATTGGATCAAAACAATAAATTCATTCGATACTGACTCCAAGTACGATTCCTTCTCCGATACCATCACTAACCATCTAAATACCGCCTTCCCTTTGCGTCAATACAAACAAGGTATTAAGCCAAAACGCAATAAATGGATAACACCCGAACTCCGCTCTTCCAGCAAAAGTCTAAAAACTCAACATGCCATTCTGAAAACGAATCAAAATGATCCTGATCTTAAATCACAATATCTGGAGAGGAAAAAATCCCACATTGAAGCCCTGCGCAACGCAAAACGCTTATACCACGATAACATGATAGCCAATTCAACAAATAAGTCTAAAACCTCTTGGAATATTATCAACTCCTCCTCCAAATCTGTCAAGCCTCCAGAATACCTCAAACTTAATGTCGACGGTCAAAACATCACAGACCCTTCTACTCTTTCTGAAAAACTCAATACTTTCTTCATCAGCTCAGGTGATGTTGCTGCTCCAATCCCTCTAAACCCCACCCTCCTGAATTACAATAATGAACCTATCCCATCAAATACCATTTTCTTGTTCCCCACAAACCCAATTGAATTAAGCCATGTCGCGCGTTCACTTAAATATAAAAATTCGAGTGGCTCTGACGAAATCCCTGGCTCACTACTTGCAAAATGCATAGAATATATATCGATACCTCTCACCGCGATCATAAATGATTCCTTCTCATCAGGAATCTTTCCCCATAAACTCAAACAAGCTTTAATTATTCCAATTCACAAAAAAGGCATCAAGACCGATATCAATAACTACAGACCCATCTCCCTCCTCTCCTCTTTCTCCAAATTGATAGAAAAAGTAATGCTTCTCCGTTTAACCTCATTTCTTGACTCAAATAATATCATTGCTGACTGTCAACATGGGTTTCAAAAACATAAATCTACATTCACAGCCATTTTTAACTTCCTCTCCACCCTCTATGCCGCTCTCGATAAGGGTGACCATGCCATAGGTATTTTTTATGATCTAAGTAAAGCTTTCGACACCATAGACCACAATCTTCTCCTTTATGAATTCAATTCCCTAGGAATTCGTGGCTGTGCCAATAAATGGATTGCATCTTTCCTATCCAATAGAACCCAAGTCGTTCGTATCAATTCCCCCAACTCTGCACCCTCCATTTCAAACCCACAATCCGTTAAACAAGGTGTACCTCAGGGCTCTGTCTTATCCCCTCTCTTATTTTTACTCTATGTTAACGACCTCCCTCAATTATTACATGTCGGACATCTCTTCCAATTTGCTGATGATACGAATCATTTATTAACCACACCAAGAATCAACTCTCTCATTTCCCTCATTCAAACTGCCAACTGTCAAACTTCACTAATATCCTCATATTGCTTAAATAACAAACTTGCACTGCAACCCACTAAATCAATTTTCATGAACTTCCACAATAAATCTAACCCACCCATCGTGTCCCCATTAATACGAGTTGATGGTAAAATCATCCCCAGTACTTCATCGACAAAATTTCTTGGAATTCATATAACCCCCAATCTAGACTGGTCCCAACATATTGAGAAAACCGCAGCTAAAATTAAAAGTGCTTCCTTCCTTCTTCGTCGACTCAAAAAAATTGTCAATCCTCATACCCTCTTACTTGTCTACCATGCCTATTTCCACTCTCATCTCTCTTATGGACTTCTCTTCTGGGGTTCCTCCCCAGGAGCTAAGCGAATATTCATTATGCAAAAACAGGCAATCCGCATCATTTCCGGTATTTCTCGCAGTTCCTCATGTAAATCACATTTCACAAAGCTAAAAATTCTCACCCTCACATGTACTCTTATTCAAATTGCCAGTTCTTATGTTCACTCCAACTCTAGCCTCTTTCCCAAAAATGCTTCTATCCATAACTACCCTACCAGTCACAGTAACTCTATCCGTTCTCTAACACACTCCCACGCTTTTTTCAGACACAGCCCTCTCCATCTTTGCACAACCATTTACAATAAACTACCTGCCCATATAACTAGCCTCACCAAACTCTCATCTTTCAAATACAAACTTAAATATTTCCTACTTCAGAACCCCTTCTATGACCTCAACGAATTCCTAACTTCAAAATCTCATTAGACCATCATTGCACTACTATATATATATCATTCTGTCTTTTTTCAATCCATTCTTTTATCTACTAATTTTTATATCTAGTTGTTAGTTTTTATACCTCCCATATTTGTGCCATGTACAAATCTTTGGATTAAATAAATAAAAATAAATAAATTCAATTATTATCAAGGTCTGTTTCAATAGCTAGCGGCAGGAGGAGGCGTTTAAAAAATCGCCTACCGCCTGCGCTGTTCACGTCACGTTCATATCCACTCCGAGATTTGATTCATCCATATTCAAATATATATAATTCGAGTTCAATTCAGGCGTTAAAAGTGATTTTTAGCATCGTATTATGTGGCATGCAAATACATAATAACGAATATTTGAAAAATACTGATTAAGAGATGATATTGCGACATAACCCTATACAGTACTACTTGCATGATATGAGTGAAGAAATTTAACACCGGTGTTTTATTTCCAAAGTTGAATTTATTTGATCTCTCTCAGCAGAATCTACGGCTTTCTGACTGGCCAGAAAAAAAAACACAAGCTGCCAGCTATGAAAATGGCCCTTTATTGATGATAATTATTGAGACTGAAATTTTTCTTCGTGAGCAAATGTTCTTTAAACCTACCGTGTGGCTAAACACAATCTTTCAATGGTGTTCTTCAGGGTGATTCTGGCGGCCCACTCGTGTTCTTGGAAGCCGACGGAAAAGCCACTCAAATCGGCGCCGTCTCGTTCGGCATCGCGTTCGGCTGCGAGGTCGGCTGGCCACCAGTGTTCACCCGCATCACCACCTACCTGTCGTGGATCGAGGAGACCACCGGCATCGCGATACGTCCGTGATTACGTCATCGCTGGGATCACTCGGTGTAAACACACCATCGCACATGTTAACCGCGTAAACCAGTACACTCGTATTGTGTTTATAAATAAATTCATATAAAAACTATATTCACTTTATTGAGCTCTCTCTCTCTTTCTCTCTTACACCCTCTTACCCTCCTCCTTCTCTTCCATACTTCATTTTGTAATTTCATCTATACGCTGGGTACAGCGATGCAATATAATGATGACCAAGATCTATGGTGCTTATTTTGTATTTATTAATCGTCGTTTTAGAATTGTAAGAGAAAGGGAAAATAAGATGTGATGTCATTACATTTAAATAATAACTTGAAATTATTCAATTGAACGAAACAGAAGCTACATTATTCATATTTGTATCTATTCATATTATTATGTTATATATTCAATCATATTCACTAGGCCTATGTGTATTTAACTGTTATAGAATTACCATCAACAATGTGACCAAAAATGTTCAATTAGAAACCAACAATATGAGTCCGCTCACCGTGATGTGCCGGGACTGGTAGGCCTCGTACGTATCTACCTTATGTAGGCCTACTCCCATTTAGGGCACATCTACTTGAACGTTTAATAGCAGCATGGACTTAAGAATGATTTATTTGAAATAAGATTGTTTAAGAAGGGTTGCATGAGGACCAGAGGGTAACTCAGCTTCAATGAAAATACTTCGAGGATTTCGAAATTTTCGTTCAAAATTTAATTTCATCATAATATACATATTTACAAGAAGGATCATTTCCCACGTTAAACAATGTTCACAAACACGATAGTATCGTCAGCATCACTCCACCAATCCCAGAACGTAACATTTCAGATGAACCTCAAGTTTCTCCGCGCTCGTAAACGGCTCTTTGCAAATCTCGCACTCATACTCCCTCTCTCTCGCCACGCTCTCACGTGACCCTTCTGCTTGTACGCCTCGTCGAAGCTCAGCTCGCACTCGCCGCACTCGTGCACCCTCGGCTCGATCTTGTGCTCGTCGTGCTTCGACATCAGGTGACGGTTCAGGCCGGCTTTCGTCTTGAACAACCTCGTGCAGCTCGGACAGCTGTGCCCGAAGTTCGCTTCCGCCGCATTCTTTTCTTTCTCAGACACATGACGCGTCAGATGTTGTTCGGAGTAAAGCTGGCCTTACATGAACTTTTTTGATGCAATATCGCTCCCGCACGTGACTACACAAAACTGCTGCTGCCCAGTGGCAATTCAAGTAAGTTGGTCAAAGAGATGGGCATGCATATAGTGCCCCGCGATTTTCGTGGCATGACTCAAGTGCATTGACTGTTTGTTATAATTTTGTTGACATTGCTGGTGTCTTCTCAATAATAATATTAACTATATAAAAACAAAATCTCATAAAAGAAGTCGTGTGTTCGTGGGCACATTGGTCAATTATGGAATTATTTTGAAACACTTCATGCTAAAATCGACACAGCTGTTCTGGGGGAAGCGGTATGACGGCGACCTCACGCGAATTTTACCTGAACCCAAGCTACATCCGGCCATTCCGCATGCGATTTGCTGCGGTGCGGGAAAAAGGTTGACTAGAGCTAAACTTGTGCGACAAAACCGCGCATCATCACGCAGTCTTTGCTGATTGGTCAATAACTCAAAATGGCCGATTGAAAATGTTTTTGTAAGGCCAGCTTGATACCACTTGACGCACAGTCGACATGGGAACGATCTCATACCGACATGCTGCGTACGCGTGTTTCGTCAGACAGCTCTTGGTTGTGAACGTCGCTTGGCAGTCGTCGCACTCGAATCTTCGGACGCCGACGTGGAATAGCAGCTGAAGCGAGATGTTTCAAAGTAACGAAACGCTTATCACAGACTTTACAAATTTGAATTTCCCATCAGACGGTGAAACCACACTTGCGAATGTCGTGGATGTTTATACTACTATAGCCCGAGACGTGGTCTCGAAGCAACAGTCTACTTTTGAAGTTTTTTTTGCAACTGTGACACTCGTACAGGTTTAGATTTTTCCGACCCAACGCGTGCCTTTTGAGACTGTATATGGATGAACGACCTACGACAGTTCAGGCACGTGTAGCGATTCCGTTGGTAAAGCTGGATTCACAATGCGAACTAATGATTAGTGACTAATTACTAAATACTAAAATTAAGAAACTGAGCATTCACATAGGCTTGAAATGAGAATTAATTTTCATGAGTCGTAGCTTTCTTAAGATGACAGATTTAAATTGAAATCTACATGTTAGAAGGCTGTAAACGAGCGGTCCATCGAGCGGGATAGCTTCCTTTTGCATTGACTTCCTGTCGTTTCGAATTCACGACTTCTGATTGGTCAGACTAATGATTAAAACTAATGATTAATACTAAAGTTGAAAGTTGGTTAACTTTCAAGATCAGTCACTAATATTAAACACAATGTGAACGTCAACACTGATTCCGTATCTGCCAACTTTAGTTAATCATTAATCACTAATCATTAGTTCGCATTGTGAATCCAGCTTTACTGTTCGGCTTCAATTTCTTCCGCTTCGTGTCACTGTTTTCGTTGCTTTGTTTGACGGATTCGTCGACACTAGAAATTATCTTACCATTGTCAGAATCCGCAGGTAAATATCACAAGTCGATGCCGTTTTCAACTTTTATGTCCAATTTGGTGTGAATTTTTTCTACGAATCGGTCGGTTTCTTCAGTCGATTCAAGGTCTACCGGCTCTATTTTTATGGCGATCTCGTTCTCAGGCTCAGTCTTGACAAAGGTTCCCGTCATCGGCTCTGATTTGATATGGTCTTCTTGAAGACGGAGAGGATCATCTTCGCCCTTGTCTTTCACATCACTTTCTGGTACTGCTTCGAGGTCAACGTCAATTTCACAAATTGGTTCTAAATCTCTTGGAAGTTCAAAATCGAGTGTACCGGTATACTTATTTTTACGTAGGCCTACAGCATTTATGTCATCTGTTTTCGAAGCTTTCTGAAAATATAAAGAAATCATGTGTTTAAGCAATATATCATCAATGAGTACCAGTGTACATTGCACACTGAACCGTAACTCATTACGAGGGAACGAGAATTTTTCTGAAAGTCAATTTTTGAATGAGACTAAAAACAATTCCGGTAGTTGAATTCACAACATTTTAGTAGATATTTTTGTTTCTGCGGTCAAATTGAGAAAGAAAATAACCTAAACCATAAATAGCGTGCACTTGAGACAACATTCAACCATGGAGTTGTAGGCCTATTGTTATGGAGGTCCAACTCAGCGACAAGCCATGTACTTCCAGTTACTTCCAAACGGCGGCCATGTTCTTAATTCAATTGCCAGTTGGAGCTACTCCCACGTTGGTAATTCAGCAAGGCCTTCTTTATCATTACATATTAGGTAATGATATAGAAGGCCTCGAGTAATGATATAGAAGGCATTGATTTTAGTCACTGAATATAAAAAAAAATTCTTCAAGCTCACAACTGACAACAATCAGTTTGAACAGTGAACATGGCTGCCGATACCAACTATTTAAAGTGATCAAGTGGGTTGAGCTTTTAACACAGAGTTATACCTCCATTACAATACAACTCCATGGTTCAACAGTTATTTTGTTTAAAGAGAAAATCGTGTGATGGCGGCAGCATGGCAACAGAAAAGAGTGCCGGAAGATTGGGTGAAAGGGGTAATAACAGTAATATTCAAGAGAGGAGACAGATAAAGAAGTAAGAATTACAGAGGAGTGACGCTGATGAGCCAGGCAGCCAAGCTGTATAAACGAATTATTGAAAGAAGGATGCGAGTGCTAGTGGAACCCATGTTAAGGGAAGAGCACTATGGGTTCAGAACAGGCCGATCAACAGTAGATTTGATATTTGCGGTTAGGCAACTGTTAGAAACAAGGTGGGAGGAGGGAAGAAGAGTGTACATCGCTTTCCTAGATTTAGAGAAAGCATACGACCATCTTTCCAGAGAAAGGGTGTGGGAGAGTCTGAGGGCAAAGGGCATACATGAAGGGATGATAGACCATGTGAAGAGTTTGTATCGAGAATGCAAGGCTTCGGTGCAAATAAATGGAGGCAGGACGGAGTGGTTTGAGGTAAAGAGTGGAGTTAGGCAGGGCAGTGTCCTATCACCTAAGTTGTTTGTAATAGTGATGGATGAGATGATCAGAAAATTGGAACCAGAGAAGGAAGGCCCAGGGTCAAAGACAATGGCATACGCTGATGATATCTTGTTATGGGGAGACAGTAGAGAAGAGGTGCAAGAGAAAGTAGAAAGATGGGAAGAAATGACAGAGGAGTTTGGGATGAGAATTAGCGTGGAAAGGAGCAAAACAATGGTGATGAGCAGAGAGAAGAGAGGAATTGAAGAAAAAGTACAGCTGCAAGGTCAAGAACTGGGAGAAGAGTTCTCATACTTGGGAAGTATTGTCAGTAATATGGCAAAAGTAGAGCTAGAAGTGAATAAGAGAATAGCAAAGGCGGACGGGCTATTTCAAAAAGTAAGAAAGCTGATTTGGAACCAAGATTTTCCAAGGAGTGGGAAGATACTCATTTATAATCGGTACTACTTGCCTATCTTGACATATGGGGCAGTTATATGGTCAATCAACTGGAGAGAAGAAAAGAAAATGGAGGCAGCAGAAATGAAGTTTGTAAGGAGCGTAGCAGGAGTGTCAAAGTTGAAGAAGAAGAGAAGCAGTAATATAAGGAAGGAAGTGGGAGTGGAAAGGTTATCATTTAAATTGGAATTGGAGAGACTTAGGTGGTACAGGCATATGCGGAGAATGGAAAAGGAGAGAATACCGAGAGCAATGTTTGAGATAGCAGAAAACAATGGAGCTAAGAGAAGAGTTGGAAGACCACGAGAAAGGTGACAGGAGGGAGTCAAGTTTGGGGTAGTCAACCGAGGAGAAAAATGGGAAGAAGACGAGAGATGGTGGGAGAATAAAGAACGATGGAGGGAACTCGTAAGAAGAGAAGAAATAGAGGATAGGCCTAGCAGTAGTGAAGAAGAGGAGGAAGAAGTCGGAACTGGCAGGAACCGATTGATATGAGAAGTCTGCCCTAGAAAAACTGGTGGAAACACCCCCTGGCCCAATTTAATTGGTTATCTGGGTTTGATATATATATATAAAGAGAAAAGTAACTGCGTCGGGAGTCGAACCAGGGACCCGAAGCATGTGAGGCAGCTACACTTATACAGTACCGCCACAGCGACATGCTCAGCTACGGCTTCTTTATTACGACGTATGGCACCGGTCGGTAACCAAGTCCATGAAAACCTTCACAATACAGGAAATTTCTAGGTTTTACCATAGTAGGCCTACTAACCATGTGTGGTCTGTGATCAACCGCTTTGGGCTTGACTGGTTCTGGATTTGTTTGCAATTCTCGGTTAATAGTGTCATGACATTTTATGTTGCTTTGCGGCATAATACAAAGATCAGTCTGTGTAGATGCATCTTTGAACTTTGGTTCTAGTACAGGTACATGCAAATCATGAATGATGACCTGAATGGGCACTGTATCTGCTACATCTATGGCTGCTAATAGATTTTGAGTTTCTAGTCTGAATCTTGTATCTCCAATACGAAAGTCTTTCCTCTTTTGATTACGCTGGAACCTGCTTGTTTGGCCTTCAGATAAAGGCTTTAGGCCTACTTTGTAAACTTGTGGAAAGATAGATGGTATTAAAGATTGGGTGTCCCGATTCTTTCTTGCCAACAAAATGCACACTGCATATTAGAGAGTTTTTGGTAGGAGACCAATAGCTGCCATCCGGACTGAAATGAACAAAAACAAGAACACATGATCAGGCATGGCCTACTCTATCCATATTTCTGCATGTGGGTGTATAGGCCCCTTCAATTTATGAATAAATTAATATACTATAGGTGCTTTTACAGTGGGCCTAATAAAAAATGCATGTTCGATAAGCTAGGGATGAAACTACATTTGGGCTGATCAATCAACCTCTAAATAGGCCTAGGCTAGGGATAAAATTAATGGGAACAAATGGTTCTTAACTAACTCACAATATCTCCTGACCAAAGTAGACCAAGGCCTATGAAATGTTCATCAATGCATTGAGTTTACAGTGTACAGTTTACAGTTTACACTATAAACTCAATGATCAATGTAATCTAGCCTACACAGAAAAGTATAGGCCTAATGTATCATTTATTACTTCTTTATGTTTAGGGTTCTTTCTGTTTCTTTCTCGGTTAGGGAGGCGATAGGATAGGATTGATAGGGAACTTGCCACCGCGCATTTATGTGCAACTGCAAGAGTTAATAATAAATAAATACTGCCTTGATCCATTTTTGACGTTTGTCATGTTCCCAAGGCCTATTTGGAAAAGAATAAAACTCAATTTCTTTCATAGTTTTCGCTATTGTATTGGAGCATCCGACAATGCAACAATTTTTTTGGATGTTCTCGCTTTGATAATAACTGGATTCATTGCAAATTATACATGACTAATGTAAATAAGTTTGAATCCAACGACTCGTATTGACGTAAGCTAACACAACAAATCAGAACAGCGCCAAAACTCCAACCTACTTTTATTGCCTGCAGATCTTTTACCGCTTGAGAGCGCGGAAGTATGTAGAGTAGGCCTAGTTACCCTTTTACTAGGTTACCTAGGTCATTGATTTTGTAAGATTTTGTAACCACTACAAATTCAATGCCTAGGTCGTTGAGTTTTTCGTTGAATTAACACTATAAACTCAATGCCTAGGTACCATACCTTTTTCTCGTACCGGTATCCTATTTCAAGTTGTGGTATTCGATTTGCAGCTGTAGGAAAACCGTCTATGAAATGTATCGAACATATCTGAAAAAAATCATTTCCAAGTTAGAGACATCAGTTACACGAGCCAAAGGCCTAGAACAGTTTATTCAGCTACATTAGACAACATATTTTTTTTCAACTTACCACGGCATGAATAGAAGGAGTATAATCTTTCCTATTGAGAGCACGAGTCCACTCTTTCCTTACTTCTTCACTTTTGGGAAACCTGTGTAAACTATAAGGTATCAAACAAGGGCAATCTTGATGTAATTGATCCGAATGTTCAGAACATGTTGTTTTTTTCCATTTGCTCAGTTTAACAGAATTATTGTGGCAACTAACCACTGCACACGTTTTCCCACTCATATTAAGATGTGAATAATTAGAAAAACCATGAGAAAACTTTATAGGGCAACAATCCCCATATCGCTTTGTCAACAAACGTAACAAACTGACGTTTGTTGACAATTTCTACACCTCATTGATGGCGGCTAGTCTAATGCGCGCGCAAAGGATCATGGTACGGTCAAAATATAAGTTGTGTTCGTCTGTCCTGAACTGAAAAGAGTTGGAGTACACTTTAAGGGGGCGGAGCAACTTGAGTTCAACTCCGTGCAGGATGCGCCGTTGTTCAGTTCAACTTGGTGTACGTGAACTAACAATTACAGACGAACAGCCACCACCCACCGCGTACCACAATTAACTACTTGCCGTGAATTCAAAATATGTTTCAACTTTCAAATAATTTCTACGCTCATGATAAATTTCGTTATAAAGAAAAATGACAATATTGGTTGATACAAAAATATTCATGACCAATAACCCATGGCCAAAAGCATTTATATAATATTTAAAAGGTGATAGAAAAGTAGCAAGACGAGAGAATCGAACCCTGCCCGCCAGGAAGCTCCGGGCTAACCAGACAACGAATCGATACTATAGTTGTAAAGTGCTATTTACACTGTCCAATTTCCTTCGATTCAAGACTTGTATCCAATAAATTATATACAAGATATTGGAAGGTCATTTAGATTTTAGACTATCCAATACATTTTATCACAATGATGACGTTTGAATTGTTTGAATCGTTTGAATCAGAGGAATTTGATGGGATATTGGACAGTGTAAATGGGGCTTAAGAATATTCGAACAATATTGTTTTGAGAGCACTAAATAAAACTAACCTCATAAAACTAATGAACTGAACTGATAAAACTAACATTTAGAGCTAAACAATATCCCGTTTTCATCAGTCCGTACGTAAAATGTGAATAACATCCACAGATACCTCCATGTTGCGCGCGTAAAATCTGCTTGCACTACTTTAAGCTGGATTCACAATGCGAACTAATGATTAGTGATTAATGATTAACTAAAGTTGGCAGATACGGAATCAGTGTTGACGTTCACATTGTGTTTAATATTAGTGACTGACCTTGAAAGTTATTCCAACTTTCAACTTTAGTATTGATAAAGCTGGATTCACAATGCGAACTAATGATTAGTGATTAATGATTAACTAAAGTTGGCAGATACGGAATCAGTGTTGACGTTCACATTGTGTTTGATATTAATGACTGACCTTGAAAGTTAACCAACTTTCAACTTTAGTATTAAGCTGGATTCACAATGCGAACTAATGATTAGTGATTAATGATTAACTAAAGTTGACAGATACGGAATCAGTGTTGACGTTCACATTGTATTTAATATTAGTGACTGACCTTGAAAGTTAACCATTTTCAACTATAGTATTAATCATTAGTTTCAATCATTAGTCCGACCAATCAGAAGTCGTGAATTGGAAACGACAGAAAGTCAATGCAAAAGGAAGCTATCCCGCTCGATGGAACGCTCGTTTACAGCCTTCTAACATGTAGATTTCAATTTAAATCTGTCATCATAAGAAAGCTACGACTCATGAAAATTAATTCTTATTGTGAATGCCCAGTTTCTTAATTTTAGTATTTAGTATTAGTCACTAATCATTAGTTCGCATTGTGAATCCAGCTTTAATCATTAGTTTCAATCATTAGTCCGACCTATCAGAAGTCGTGAATTCGAAACGATAGAAAGTCAATGCAAAAGGAAGCTATCCCGCTCGATGAACCGCTCGTTTACAGCCTTCTAACATGTAGATTTCAATTTAAATCTGTCATCTTAAGAAAGCTACGACTCATGAAAATTAATTCTTATTGTGAACGCTCAGTTTCTTAATTTTAGTATTTAGTATTAGTCACTAATCATTAGTTCGCATTGTGAATCCCGTTCACATTGAGTTTAATATTAGTGACTGACCTTGAAAGTTAACCAACTTTCAACTTTAGTATTAATCATTAGTTTCAATCATTAGTCCGACCAATCAGAAGTCGTGAATTCGAAACGACAGGAATTCAATGCAAAAGGAAGCTATCCCACTCGATGAGCGGCTCGTTTACAGCCTTCTAACATGTAGATTTCAATTTGAATCCGTCATCTTAAGACAGCTACGACTCATGAAAATTAATTCTTATTTCAAGCCTATGCTCGGTTTCTTAATTTTAGTATTTAGTATTAGTCACTAATCATTAGTTCGCATTGTGAATCCAGCTTTACACCACCTACTTACAGGGGTAACTTTTCTTACACTTTTTTACACCAACTTACTCCAGTTCACCGTGCGTCGACAAACGAACAGCCGAGTGCAAGCTGCACTATTCTGCCCCGAGTCAGACGAACGGCCAGAGACCGATTAGTATAGAGGTCCCAGTATCAGAGGTCCCGCAAACCGACTTCAATATCCCTTACCCGGGTACTCGAGACTTTTCACAACGCGAGTTCTTCATTTTCACTGACAGAAAGCGAAGCGCGCTTGTGTGGCTGGAAAAACGAAAGAATTTACGCCTCCTCTACTACTGATCCAGACCATGGATATTATCACCAGACGCATCTGGCTCGCACATGCTGCTCCCCCCCCCCCCCTCTATTACCATCTGCCACCGGAAGGTTGCGCCTTCCCAAGCAGACCAAATAAAGATTTGATTTTGAAATACTTCATGTTCAATTTCGTCAATATTATAATGGCATTCCTTCGTTAGGTGATGCTGGACTGCTATCTTGAATTGAGTCAACTCTAGTGATTTTGCAGCTGGTAGGTGATTGTATAATCGTCTGCATGACTGCAAGACACTGTTTGACGTTGGCTTCAAGCGGCAGAACTCGTGGGCAATGTCAGTTGCATTCCTAGTATTGTAACAATGGTGACTTATCGTTGAAGAGAGCTGCATTAATCTTGGTGAAAATACAAATAGCTTGAATGTACAGGCATGGAAAGGGAAGAAATTTTTGCTCCTTGAACCCTGATCTACAAGATTCTCTTGAGCGCATTGATAGCATCGAACGTATCACTCGCTTCTGGGATCAGAAGACCTTGATGCTTTGTGAAGCCGAGCCCCAAAAAATTATACCATATTGTGGAGTATTTGTGGAGTATTGTGGCTAGCAAAATAAAAAGATCCGATTGTTGGCAAGTTGACTTGGCGGGCTAGAGTTCTAATACGACTATACATCAAAAACATTTGGCTTCTAGATTCAAAAGATTGCCCATTTGGATTCTAAGAAGCAGTGGCTGTCATCACAAAAAAGTACTGTTGAAAAATCAGAGCGAGAACCAGGCTAAAGAACGAAAAAAGTGAATACCAGTAGTGATAGTTGGATGAGCGAAGCGAAGACTCAATTTCACCATACCCAAAAAAAAGTACTTTTTTTTTTCCGCGCTCCACAGGTCAGACGAAAATTCCAAATTAATTGAAACTTGGCACACACAAGTATCATTATCTAATTCGATACTATATAGTTTTGAGGCGTGATCGGTTGAACCACTTCTGAGAAAACTCATTTCAAAGTTTTCAAAAATCCCTTGAGAATAACCCATAGAAAAAAATTCAGGAAAAATATTTCATCCGAGAGAATTCAAATTCTCAGGAATTTTTAATCTGATAATGACACACATTGTACCAAACTTTCACTCAAATCGGATCAGCCGTTTTGATGTAAAAAAATATATAATGTAATTTTTTAAATCATTCAAAGCTATCTTTCAAAAATATGTTTCTATTTTTATTTAAGCAGCTTTGAATGAATACATTTTTAATCATTCATGTATTCATGATATGATCCAACTGGCTGACTGGTAAGCCACGCCCATTTCGAGTCGTCACTCCTTAAGATACCTATTAAATTCAAGCTACAAGTGACGCCACTTAATTGTAAGCGATTAAAACAAAGCCTTCTTTACTATCATAGAAATCAATAATAAAAAATAAGATGGCAGTTATGTAATGGTTTGGATCTCTAGGTGTATACATATAATAACCAATCCAAAGATAAGTTAATATGTTCCAGCTCATCCATCAACGCGGCAACACATAACGAGTTTGTCTAGTTATCCATAACAAAGAAAAAATAATCAATTAATGATATTTTCATTTTCTCACTTCTTAGAACACACATGAGGTAAAATAACTTTCGTCACATTTTTCAAACATCCACAATTTTATTACGTTTCCGTTGTCAACAATAATATTTGTACACTTTCTAACACAAAGAAAAAACATATACAATATTAAATAAGTAGAACACTAAATAATTTACAAAAATAAAGAACATATTATAATGATAGATATCGACTACGTCACACTTCTCAGTAAAACTACTTGAGTAATATTATTTTTGCATGATTTCATTTCGCACATTAGAACGACTAGTATTGAATTTAAAATAAATATCTTTTTGTCAGCAGTTGTTTTACGTCCGTAACTTCATCCACACTGAATTTCAAATCGCATTCGTTATTACTTTAGAAGACAATACTTACGAGTAACAGTGTATATATATATATATATATATATATATATATATATATATATATATATATATATATATATATATATATATATATACACATACTTCCCGTCAACTACGTTGAAGTAAGCCGATCGACTATCTTTCATATCTATTCACACTAACGGTCAGTTTGTCAATCAACCACATCAACCTTAAGAGTTAGAAGTTGTCTACCAAATAAACAATCAATGATACCATCGTTACAGTTGATTATCTGTGATATATTCGGGGACAATTAATATTCAGGATCAGATTTGCAATTAGAAACGCAACTACGTGTTTCAAAAGCATTGAATGTTGATAGCTGCAACAAGTTTCTGTAGAATTACTGAAGTTTTTACAATTATTCATTTGGTAGACAGAGTACAGTCATCTTTCGTGGACATAAGTCCGCATATTACGTTTACATACATATACAGTGAAACCTCCATGTATTGTTCCCGGATCTATTGTTTTCCTGCTTCTATCATCATTTTTTCTCATCCCACTCCCATATAATCAATGTTAAATTTTCCTGGATGGATGGTTTTATTTTCCTGGTCTCTTGAAAAACGATGGATAGAGGTTTCACCGTACATATATATATTATATATACAGTGGAACCTCTTTAGTACGTTTTCCAGGGGACCAAACTGAAAAAACTTACTGAAGTCAAAAACTTACTAAAGAGACTATTTAACATGTAGGAGCTTATAGATGGGATAAAAAAATAAAACTTACTAAGGAGAAAAATGCACTAACGAGGGACTTACTAAAGAGGTTCTACTGTATATACCTATATACAGTGAAACCTCTATGCATCGTTTTTCAAGGGACCAGGAAAATCCAGGAAAACCATCCATCCAGGAAAATTTAACATTGAATATATCAGAGTGGGGTGAGGAAAATGAATGATACAAGCAGGAAAACGATGGATCCACGAACGATGCATAGAGGTTTCACTGTGTAGGCCTACACATTTAGCTTCTAGTTGAACAAGTAATACCGTATTTACTCGATTACAGTCCGCAGGTATATTCCAAATTTAGAAAATCTAAAACAGGGGTGCGGACTACAATCGATGACGGATTTCCAAGCGCGTAAAAAAAAAATTCACGCCATTCTGTCAAATGTCTCCAAGTGATGCGCAATACTTCGCCTTGTCTCAAGGTTAACCTTGACTGGCGGGCTGGCGTGTTTGTTGATGTTCGGGTGGGCGGGCGGGGGCGGGGGGCAGGTATGTCGACCGAGCGCGCATCGCACTGCACACAGCTAAGACCAAGTGACTGAAATGTGCTGAGATGTCAGTTCAGTGTCACTGCCATGCGCCAGTATAACTCCAGTAGTGTTAGCAGGCGTGTCGTAGTCGCTGCGCTAACTCGATTTTCACGTGTTTAAGTATGTGTATTTCTCTGCGGACTATAATCGCATGTAAAGTACTTTTCTAAAACCTACTTCAAAAAACTAGGGTGCGGACTACAATAGGGTGCGGACTGCAATCGCGTAAATACGGTATGTTGTTGTTGCGTATTGCCCTTTCTTATTTGCTAGACAAGAACTAAACAATATGCTTATGAATGCATTTTATTTGGTTGGAGTGGTAACATCGCCCTTGTAGTACCCCGTCCAAACGATCCCATCTTTCATCCATAGCCTTAATTGGGGAACAATGATTTTGTATCAAGTTTCGATGTTATTGAAAAAAATATATATATATTTGGTCAAATGTAATAACTAGGCAAACACAGCATGCAGTGAAACCTCTATGTATCATTCTCGCATCCATGGTTTTCCTGCTTGCATCATTCATTTTTTCTCACCCCACTCCCATATAACCAATGGTAAATTTTCCTGGATGGATCATTTTCCTGCATGGATGATTTCATTTTCCTGGTCCCTTGAATAACGACGGATAGAGGTACCACTGTATATGCATTGTAAGATGAGTGAGATATTTGTATGAAGTCTTCTGAAAAATTCAACCCACCTTGACTTATTTGTTAACTTGGTAGGCCTACAATCTTTCATAGATATAAGCATAGAAACCAAGTTTACCAGATCATTCAATTTAGCTGACAAATATTAATTACAT
Organism: Brachyptera risi; assembly: GCA_964007535.1. NCBI lineage: Eukaryota > Metazoa > Arthropoda > Insecta > Plecoptera > Taeniopterygidae > Brachyptera > Brachyptera risi. The sequence goes on along the minus strand of OZ023338.1, from coordinate 11,563,306 downwards.
TGGGAATTGCAACACTCGGATATGCATACTGCTGGCTAATTACAAAGCTTATGCATGTCGGTTATTGGTTGTATCCTGACGGTCTTCATGGTCAAGCTTTTGATCACCCAAACTTTATGATGCACTCACATCCCAGATGTCTGTAGCATCTCACAAAAGGAAGCAATAGGGGAAAAGTGAGACTCGTAAAATATCGTTGGTTCGTTACGGTAATTATTGAATATAGAGCTCGCCTATTTGAAGCAACACATTTATGATGTTGGTACAGTGAAACCTCTACGCAACGTTCCCGCATCTATCGTTTTCCTGGATGTATCATTCATTTTTTTAGCCCCACTCCCATATAATCAATGTTGAATTTTCCTGGATGGATGGTTTCATTTCCCTGGTCCCTTGAAAAACAATGGATAGAGGTTTCACTGTATCTCCTAATTATGGTGTCACTATGTTATCCAGAAGTGGTGGCACATTCTAATTTTTATATCGTTTTCATGGTTTTTTAGTAATATGAAAACACCGTTTTGTTAAGATTTCTTCGTTATTATTATCATTATTATTGTTTGCTTAACGACCCCACCAACAGCTAGGTTATACGGGGGTTTTAGTAGCTACTTCTGGTAAAGATACTAGCGCGATCACTAGCTGACTGCCTCCAACATGGCTGACTAGGTACATATTTTTATCATCGTAATCGCACTTACAGTGAGTACAGAAATAGTACCATTCAAAAAAGTCAAAATATTCCTTCGTTTCAATAATTGTTACATCGAAACATTCACATTCCGGCATTTTCGTCCAGAAAATTCAAAAAATAGGCGAGTTCTCTATAATCAATATTTACCATCGTTATTTCCTCGATCTTTCTTTCTAGCACGACAACCAAAGCTTTCCCTACGACGCGATCCGACTTCGACCGCGTCCTTTACTCTTCGACCGATATGACCACCTTGCCGGTCGACGACTTGTCCTCGATGTACTTGATCGCGTCGTTGATCGCGTCCAGCTTAAATTCCTTCGCGATGAGCGGCGAGATGAGACGTTGCTCGCACATGTCGACCGCGTCTTGCACCGCTTGCCTGCGGACCAATCGGAGAACAATGTTAGGTCAAATACCAGACAAGCGTGATGAAGATGAACAATTACCGTACATGCTTTATTTATTTATATTGGGTTTAACGACGCACTGTACTGATGACTACGATCTATTGGTGTCGGTGAATGATATATGAGATGGTGGGATGATGAAAAGAAAGGTTATTTTATTAGGTGTTTTTGGGTAATGGGAAAGAATCGGTCGTGGCCTGTTATTGAAGAACCATCCCAGTATTGACCTGAACGACTGAAGGAAACCACAAAAGCCCCTGTCTGGATGATCGACCATGGCAGGAATCGAACCCCGGTCTCCTTAATTACGGTCCTAAAGGTTCAGTGTATTAACCACTCGGCCGCTCGTCTTAGTAATTGAGCGTCGACATATACGCCCACTTACAGATTACTGTAATGAACTGGGGCCTCGCTCCTCTACGTTATGTTCGTAAATTATCACTTGACCCAACTTCGGTAACTTCAAATTCTTATTCATTAGTTAATTAATTCATAAATTGTGAAAGAAACTTAGAGAACACACCTGCACAAACATCAAATATGTCATGAGTTTTGCCATCTAGTGTGAATCTGACCAACTACTTGAATGTGTTTGTTTACAATAAATGTCTGAATATTGCACTGCTCGCGGCAGATATATACGTCCATAACACAGTAGGGGCAACACAAATCGGCAGAACAGTAAAGGAGTTGTTATTCTCATTTTCTTGAGAGTACATTAAAAAACCCATACCGACAATGTTATGAAAGTCTATGTCAACTAGTTGAAAGTCAAACTATGAAAGTCAGTATGCACAAATTTTTAGGGGTGTGCGAATTCATGTTTTTTATTTCGAACCGAATCCGAACCGAATCTTCATCAAAATTACTGAATCCGAACCCAAATTGCATTGTTCAAAGGAAAACATATATATTTATACATTCAACTGTTTTTATTCTTATTCCGTGTAGCTTTCCAGATGTTTATTTTAATGACCATATATGTAATATGTTAATAGTGTGTAGACCCACAGACAAGTCAAATCTTATGTGACTTTGTAGGTCTACGTTATTATCACTAGGAAAACGCTATATACGCGTTGTTAGACGAGTGGATAGTAATAGTATGTCGACTTCATTGCCAAACTTTTGCCTAAATTCGCCAATAGGGTAACATTTTAGTTATAAATGGGTAAAAACGGCTTCTAGTGGTACCAATTTAGCACATTTCATGTTTTTTCTTCAAAATGGCTGACCCGATCAAGCTGAGAATTTTCAGAAATGTGTATCAAGATGTTATTCAACTTCACACAAAATTTCAATTTTTTTTGAAAATAAAAATGTTTTAATTTTTTTTTCCGCCGTGTTATTCTAATGAGTATTTTTGAAATTTCTAAAATTCATAAAAATAAAAGTTACCACCCGATAATGCCACAAAACTATACAGATCTAAGCTAGATGAGGAACCATAATGAAAAAAAGTTTGAAGTTGATAGCTGTAGCCGTTTGACCTGTGGAGAACCGACAAAAAACATAAAAAAAAAAAACATAAAAACGAACACCAATTTTTTTCAGTAGGCCCTATGTCAAATTGAATCCTCGCTAAAGCTCGTCTTATAATGTTCTAATATAACATGTAAATAAAACGCCTTGAAAAAAAAAGAAAAAAAATCCGAATCTTTTTAAGATGCATTGTGAAGCGTAATAATGGGTCAAACAACACTGCTGATCAAATTATACTTGATCCAGGAAGTAAAAATCTTATCTCAGTAATCTCATAATCACCTCTGCATAAAACATTTCATGCAGCACTAGTCTAACCATTACAGCAATTATTGTTCTTGAGAATGGAGAATGCAATGTTGCCACGTTTTTGGCGCTAAGATTCGAAATTTTTGAATCTTTCATGTTGAACCGAATCCGAATCTGAAAGTGGATTCGGATTCGATTTGAAAAACATGGATTTGCATACCCCTAGAAATTTTTCACAGTGATAAGACCTCTGTACACATGCACTGGAAACTTGATAGAATAAAATGAAAAATTGCTTATATTTTCATTTCTTTTAAGAAATATCCAAAACATATCACATTTTTAGGTATTCAACAATTTTTACTGTCAATGTTATTACACATAGAAAAAAAATCTCTCCACAAGTATGGCATACGTATAGAGATGTGAGTTGGTAATATTATTACCGCGGTAATATGACCGGTAACGGTAATATTACCCTCATTTTGGTAACATTAAAAAATTCGGTAATTTTGGAAAAAAAATCTATGTCTGGATGGCTGAAAATATGCATCTGTCCAAGTCCAAGGCCATCAAAGCATAAGTGAAGGAATATTTTCCAAGGAAGGAAAATCATGAAGGTAAATCATCCGGCTAGCCTCCGATACACCGAAAAATTCGCACACCGAAAAAATCGTACACCGAAAATAACTTACACCGAAAAAAACGTACACCGAAAATAACGAACACCGAAAAAACTTGTATGAAAAAATAAGTGGATGTGACGATACACCGAAAAAATCGTACACCGAAAAAATCGTACACCAAAAATAACGAACGCCGAAAAGCTATTTTATAGGGTGACTGTACTGGGAGGCAAGACCCGAGTAGAGGGACGCTTCAGGGTGGAGTTAAGATAATGGATATATAGGGAGGGGGAATATTCCCCTCCAACATGAATAAAATACTATCATGTATGAAAATATCTTTCTTTTCGACGTAGGTTTTTTCGGTCTTCGTTTTTTTCGGTGTCCGTGTTTTTCGGTGTATCGTCGGATTCAGTTTTTTACCAAGTTTTTTCGGTGTACGTTTTTTTCGGTGTATCGTCGGATTCAGTTTTTTACTAAGTTTTTTCGGTGTACGTTTTTTTCGGTGTATCGTCGGATTCAGTTTTTTACTAAGTTTTTTCGGTGTACGTTTTTTTCGGTGTATCGTCGGATTCAGTTTTTTACTAAGTTTTTTCGGTGTACGTTTTTTTCGGTGTATCGTCGGATTCAGTTTTTTACTAAGTTTTTTCGGTGTACGTTTTTTTCGGTGTATCGTCGGATTCAGTTTTTTACTAAGTTTAAAAACTGTTTTTTAAAAAAAAGTTTTTAAAAAAGTTTTTAAAAAACCTAGTAAAAAACTGAATCCGACGATACACCGAAAAAAACGTACACCGAAAAAACTTAGTAAAAAACTGAATCCGACGATACACCGAAAAAAACGTACACCGAAAAAACTTAGTAAAAAACTGAATCCGACGATACACCGAAAAAAACGTACACCGAAAAAACTTAGTAAAAAACTGAATCCGACGATACACCGAAAAACACGGACACCGAAAAAAACGAAGAGAGAAAAAACCTACGTCGAAAAGAAAGATATTTTCATACATGATAGTATTTTATTCATGTTGGAGGGGAATATTCCCCCTCCCTATATATCCATTATCTTAACTCCACCCTGAAGCGTCCCTCTACTCGGGTCTTGCCTCCCAGTACAGTCACCCTATAAAATAGCTTTTCGGCGTTCGTTATTTTCGGTGTACGATTTTTTCGGTGTACGATTTTTTCGGTGTATCGTCACATCCACTTATTTTTTCATACAAGTTTTTTCGGTGTTCGTTATTTTCGGTGTACGTTTTTTTCGGTGTAAGTTATTTTCGGTGTACGATTTTTTCGGTGTACGAATTTTTCGGTGTATCGGCGCATCCCCAAATCATCCTTGTTGAGTCATTGACATATATACCTACTAATTATATCAAATTTACCGGTAAACAACAATATCTCAAAAGTTTTCTACTTTCACCTTCCTAAGTCATTATCATATTATCGTTAATAATTATATACATTCTTGTAGCATGAGTGCATGATTAATATCTATTTTCCCTGCTTTCTGTCGTGTTATAGTAGAAAAAAAAATCGTAAATCACCGCCCTCGGTAATATTACCGGTAATATTACCGATTTCAATGTGACCGGTAATTTTGCATCTCTAGATATATTTACAAGTGTTGAAAATTTGGAGTGATTATCTTCAATAGTTTGAGAGATTCAGGTACCGGTACTGGCAATTGAAAAATAATATTTTGAAATACGTGGAACCTCTTTCATACGTTTTTCAGAGGACCAGCCCCAAAAAAATGTATCAACGTGAAAAACTTATTGATGAAACTATTTAGCTCAACATGTGGAGCATATGGGTTGGATCAAAAAATAAAACTTATAAATGTAATAAATGTATAAACGAGAAACTTATAACAGAGGTTCTACTGTAATTGCATATTTTGAAAATATTAGCACAAAAGTTAATTGAACTGAAATATGAGCAGCATTTGGGATCACAAAGCGGTAAAAAGTGAAAAATGATATTATTAGAACCACCTCGAATAGCTCTTATGATTCTTACAGCATCCAATTAATGGAACATTACACTATCAATCTGAAAAAAAAAATCAAAAATTCTAAAAAGTACCTTTCAATGTCAATAATTGAATTATTTCGTACCTGTAAACTCTGGGGTTGGTCGTCCTGTAGCTCCTCAATGACACCGCCATCAACGAGACAGCGTTGACGAGTAACGCCGTCATCGGGATCGCCTCCGTCCTCCGTATCGCCGAGCCCGCCACGATCAGGCTCCCTTCGGACGCAACACTGCAACGCGCGGAAGCATGACAAGTAAGCCAAGTATGAAGAATAGGCCTATCAATTTATTTGTTTATATTTATATTGGGTTTAATGGCGCACTGTACTGATACTGAGATCTAATGGTGTCGGTGAATAATATATGAGGTGATGGGATGATGAGATAAAAAATTATTTTATTATATGTTTTTGGATAGTGGGAAGGAGTCATTCATGGCTTGTTGATAAGGAACCATTTCCGTATCGACCTGAATGACAGAGGGAAACCACGAAATAACCCGGTTGGTCACGGTGAGTAGGCCTACGACGTTTGTCAGGGTAAGCTTGAGGTTTGTCAAGGTACCGGTAAGCATGATGTTTGCCAAGGAAAGCGTGATATTTGTCAGCGAAAACGTGATGTTTGTCAAGGTAAGCATGATATTTTCAAGGTAAGCATGATATTTTCAAGGTAAGCATGATATTCATCAAGGTAAGCTTGAGGTTTGCCAAGGTAAGCATGTTAGTCAAGGTAAGCATGATGTGTATCTAGGTAAGCCTGAGGTTGGTCACGGTGAGCACGATGTTTATCAAGGTAAGCTTGAGGTTTCAGCCAATGTAAGCATGTTAGTCAAGGTGAGCATGATGTTCATCAAGGTAAGCTTGAGGTTTCAGCCAAGGTAAGCATGTTGTCAAGGTAAGCTTGAAGTTTCAGCCAAGGTAAGCATGTTTGTCAAGGTACGCGTAATATTTGTCAAGCTGAGCATGATTTTCATCAAGGTAAGCTTGAGGTTTGCCAAGGTAAGCATGTTAGTCAAGGTAAGCGTGATGTTTATCTAGGTAAGCCTGAGGTTGGTCACGGTGAGCACGATGCTTATCAAGGTAAGCTTGAGGTTTCAGTCAAAGAGCACTCTCTCACCACTTGATCAGCTGTTCGCAGGCCGGCCCGCCGACAGCGTCGAACGCTATCTTGACTCCTTTGCCGTCGGTCACCTCTTGCACCTTCTTGAGCACGTGCTTGGCGTCGTACCCGAGAGCCGCCCACGCGCCCTTGTTGCGTATGATCTCCGCCTTGTCCTCCGTGTCGCACACACCAATCACCTGCACCAACGTAATAGCACGGTCAAAACAAGACCCCAGTGAAACCTTCATCTCTCTCTCTCTCTGTCTCTGTCTCTCTCTCTCTCTCTCTGTCTCTCTCTCTCTCTCTCTGTCTCTCTCTCTCTCTCCTTGTCTCTCTCTCTCCTTGTCTCTCTCTCTCTCTCTCTTCCTCTAAATACCTCATAACTTCCTGTTTACATTGTCCTCATGTGAACGGTTGAGGTCCCATGAAGTGGTCGATCAAGCTACTTTAAAATACATCCTGAAGAAAATATACTGACACTGATATTACTACCACTAAAACTACAATACAATGTGCACATGTACTCCATGCATAGTCTATGGAAAAATCAGCGGTCAAATGAGCGTAGATTTTATTCAAACATCGCAGTCGTCATTTGTAGCTATTGCACTAGACTTGTCCCGCTCCCCCGTATAACCTGACTGGTAGTGAGGTCGTTGAGCAAACAAACAATAATCAAGCGTCCCACTCACCTTGGCTCTGTAAACGTTGGCTGCGATGTCCACGGCCGCGAGCCCGAGTCCGCCGGCAGCGCATGCTACGAGCACCTTGTCGCCCTCCTTGATCTGGCCGCGGCGGGACAAGCCGATCAGAGCCGTGGAGTACGCGTCCGCCAGAGACGCCGCCATCTTGTACGTCAGCGTGCCGGGCAGGAGCCAGCAGTCCTGGTGAATCGAGGACGGGATTAGATTTCAACAGGTCGGGAAGTTTTTACTTTTTATTAATTTATTCAAACTCATTGCATATAAATGCGTGGTGGCAAGTTCCTTAACTATCCCTATCCCACAGCCTCCCTAACCCTCTGATGGAATAACTTTAACCCTATTTCATCCCCCTCAAAAACACTTCTACTAAGCCCATTCCAGTCCCTACTTGTCCTACTCAAGAAAGAGAATATACCGGCATCTAATCTAGCCCCTTCACAACTACCGCTCTATCATGACCCTGCCTACCTCCATACCCTAGCTCATTTCTTTCTATCAACTAATGCAGCTCCCCCCATTCCCCCCTCTCCCTCCATTACCCTGAAGAAATTACAGTACAAGCACAATTAATTGAAAATTACAAGTACAACCATGGAATTGTATATACAGTGAAACCTCTATCCATCGTTTTTGAAGGGACCAGGAAAATAAAACCATCCATGCAGGACAACAATCCATTCAGGAAAATCTAACATCAATTGATTATATGGGAGTGGAGTGAGCAAAAATGAATGATACAAGCAGGAAAATGATGGATCCGGGAAAGATGCATAGAGGTTTACCATACTCCAATAACACCAATAATACCAACCAGCAGCTTACCTTCATGTTAACAACACACTCTTGAGCAAACCCCGCAAAATCAGTCTTATTCAACGCAACGATCTTGTCGCCGACAGCGAAGCCTTCTTTTGTTGCTTCGGGCGACAGTTCAAGTACCTGTCCGGATACCTCGTAGCCCGGTACGAATGGAAGTTTTGGCTGCACTTCCGCATATACGCTGTTGCACAGCAACACATCGGACATGTTGACGCCAGCATAATGAACCTTGATTCGCAGCTGCATGAAAGAAAGGTTATGACTTATGAGTAGTGGGAAAGCACTGCACATCCATTCATTTCGTGTTACTACCGAGTTCCTAATAGTGCCTACGGTGATGTGCAACACTTGCAACTTGGGCCTACAACCATAGAAAATAAAATGAGATGACCTAGGTCCACTGGCAAGAGTTTTGTTTGATATATTTCAATATTTGTGGCTATGTGCAGATGGCTACCAGGTTACGTTACTCATGACAATGATTTATAATGTGAACGGGGTATTACGTTACATAAATAATGTATGGTGCCCAACGACAAATTTATAACCTAAGCCTCGAACATAAATTATGCGCACACACAATTAAGATATCAAAAATAATAAGAACACAATAGGGCCTACACTTACATCTCCTTTCTTAAGTTTCTTTCTTTTTTTCTCTTCAATAACCAATGGTTTGCCATTTTCTATGAGAACTGCTGCTTTGTAGCTTGATTCATAGCGTTTACCTATTACAGAATTAAATGACGATGTTAAATTTGTAGCCGATTTAAGACTACCAGTTCGCTTCAATTGAGAAAATTTACGTATGACGTGAGAAAAATCTCTCGATATTCTTCCCACTGATTTACCACCTAAAAATACAGCCATTTTATACAAAAAAAAACCTCTAAATAAATGTAGAAATGTAAAATTATTGACAGCTAATATTTAGTCGGCTACGCCTCCAAGAACTAACACGTTGTAGATGGGTTCACTACTTTGCTGCTACCGTTTTACAGCGCTACTAGTCGTTGTACATTGTTGCCATCATTAACAAATTATCTTGGGTATCGTTGCATAAAATATTTTTATCTCAGTCAATGGGACCCAGCGATGGCAGTCCATAGGCACAGCTGTTTTCGACGTCATCGTCATCAGTCAATGCAGTGAAAGTCAGGCGCGATGTGTTGTGAACGTCAGGCAAAAAATAGTTTATTGTGTCTATGTGTTATTAAAGTGAAGAAAAACAATATACAGGTAATTAAAAAATTCAACCTCTTATCATAATTATCAGCCAGACATTAAAGTATTGACGTTTCTTGGTAAGAATGCATTTAAACACATACAGGCACATGTGAACACATTGTAGACCTAGCCCATATTTAAGTTCTCGATTGCATCTTGCCCATTTTTATTTTACCAGGTCCTATTTAATTTTTCGTGCTTCGTTCAATTATAATTATGAATAACGCTGACAGGTGACATTGACCTTATTGTTATCATCTTCTGTTTTTCAATTTCCCTCCAAGATTAGACTCAACATTATATCAACAAAGTTGAATGATAGTAATTTTGCTACAGCACGATGATTGGGCTAATAAAATGAGATAGTCGAGCATACGGCAATAAAAATATTTGCTTAGTGCCAATATTTCATACATGTGACATTAGTAATTGAGACTTATTACGTAATTTTTATCAGATTACCTGTAAACTGTGGTGTAATTATGACACATAGATTTGTACGTAGGTATACAGATTGGAGACAATGAGAACGGAAATCCTCAAGTCATCATGTACTGGCAAATATTTGTTATCATTGTTGTGATTCCTGTAAGTAATTACATAAATAAGTGCTGATGGCACATTGGTGTGAATTGGTGTGAACTATTATCTAAGAAGGAAGAGGTCGGATTTTTTTTTTTTTTGTTCGGGTACCTAAGTACTGTCATTGAGTCTCTATGGCACTGTGAAGTGATTTCGTATATGAGAAGATTTTTAATATGAGAACGCAATTCGTGTCGGTGTCATTTTGAGGAATGGGCGAGGAGGTATGGAAATTGAAAATTTAAACTAGACTAGAAAAATAGACAAGTATAGGCATTGGCAGAAAATTGCTAGGTGGGGTGAAACATAAAAGGGAGGGGGGAAGCATCACAGTCCCGTGAGGCATTTTTGAAATTGCTTCATTTTATGCTGTTCTGGTTGGTCTTTTGGTCAGCTATTATTTTTTTAAGACGTCTCAATTTTGTGTGTAGGCCTATAATGGAATAAAACGTTGAATTAAACGTTAAACGTTGAAAACGTACTGCTCGAGTGTAATTATTTGATTTATTTCTAATCACGTTTTCAAACATTTGATTACAATACAGTCATAGTGAATTATTCAATTTAAACGAGGTAGGACCTATATGAGTTACAAAATTTTAATATACGTCCTTTATATTGCAATCTTAGGGGGGTGGGCCGGAGGGGGGGTCTTTCCCTGCCGACGCAGTCTAAGATTTATCCTCATGATTTTTATCCCCTCATTCAGGTGCTACATTTTCAGGTAAAATTGTCATAGATAACATCGCAACCAATTCACATTTTTTTCCCTGAAATTGTTTCCAATAATTCATTACCGGTAGGCCTATTAATGGAGCCATCGCATTTTAGGAATTATTATTTAATTGTTTAAAACACACCGGGATATGATGGATCATGTATATACAGGTATCCATAAAAAAAAATGATAGCAGAGCACCGAAACAATTTCAGTGATGGTTAAAACAATAAAGGAACCTCATCCATAACCCGTGCCCAAAAGTCTTTACATAACATTTTTTACTTTATTTTAAACAATGAAAAAATGAAAACGAGTAGTCGCCATGGCCAATATGTGTGATAGGGGCCTACAGGTCTAATTACTGCACCAATATATTTTTTTTATATAACCTGATCGGGTTTATTCAATGTGTCAATGAAATAGATAAGTTCTTTTATTTATGCAGTAGTTCATAAGAAGCCCTTTTAATTTCTATAGTTACCAGGCGCGCCCAAGTACCTTTTCGTAATTACATTATAACAATATATTTGAACAAATGTATAGCAGCTAAAATGTTTTTAAAAAATTACAATCGGGCCTAATCTTTAGAATAGAATATAGGATACCGGTATCTTAATTGAATCCCTAATAGATCTGAAAACAGGTATTGGACATATCAAAAATTACAAATATAATATCAATAATTACAATTAAAAATTTACATAACAGAACAGAAATAATGAAAAGATTGTACCATGTATTTATTGTATGCCATATGGATTTATCAAAGTAGGCCCCTAACCAAAACTTGATATATATCATAGTTAGACCCCATATTACCAATAATAAAAATGTGTTAATTAAGTTAATTTATTGATTAAGGTACTAAAATACCATTGGTAACCAAGGGTAATAACAAGCTAATCCACTAATCATCGCTTAATCAACAAATTTATTATTCGCAAAACGGGGCCTTGATAAAATCTTCAATTTTATAGAAACTTGATATATCATAGTTAATAAATTCTTCAATTTTATAGAAGCATTGTTTCATTAAGGCCCGGTTTTACGAAACTGGATTAGGCAATATTTAGCGGATTAACTTGTTATCACCATTGGTTACATATGTTATTTCCGTACCTTTAATTAATAGTTAGTGGATTAGTACCCTTTAACTAAGATTGGTAAAACCGGGCCTAAGAATCTTTTCAGCTCAACTTTTGAAATATTTCATGATTGTTATAGATTTTATTAATGGAGGGTAGACAATTGAATAGTTTGACACCCCTATAGTCACTGGTCCATTATTATATTCACCCATGATTCATTGAATGTCTGAATTATCTTGCCCTGCAATGCATGACATTGAAATTACGTAATCATACAATACCTGTTAATTCGAAGAGCACGTGCTTGCTTGTGAAGAGCCGTCCATTGATAACAGCTGGTACGCGATAAACCAGGGTTAGGCGCGTGAATAATGACGTCACGTCATTGTGACGTAGGAGGCCCATACGATTCTATGCAAGACAGGCACACGCCAATATTAAAATCTATACGATAATTCTTTAATTAATTTGTTGTATAGGTGATATTGTCAATATTTTTTTTTTTTTTTAATAACATCGAAACTTGATACAAAATCATTGTTCCCCATATAAGGCTATGGATGAAAGATAGGATCGTTTGGACGGGGCACCACAAGGGCGATCTTACCACCCCATTTTGATTATTTAAAACTAATGGTCTTCAACATATATTGTCAACATATTGACAATATATTGTCAATATAGCACATCGAGTCAATTTCATTTGTTGTTGTAGTTTTTTTTTATATATATATTTTAGGGCCTATATAATTATATACTTATGGCCAAGTGTTATGGGTGAGATTTTTTTAGCGTCCCATTGAAAGTGTTCTAACTTTTGATGCACTTTTACCAAAAATGATGAACCTTCATGTGTACGGTACCTTAATGCACAATCCATGATTTTCAAGTAAGTTTTGAACTATTAAAAAATAACAAAATTATTGACCTGCGATTCGATAGGTCTATTCAAGATCTACTAGATAACACCAATTTCAGGATACAAATTAAGAAAATTGGTCGCGCCACGCGCTATATGATACTTTCAACATGTTGAACTATGCAGGTTTCTCTGGAAATTGAATACTCTATCGGTTTAATTGATTTTTAGTTGCAAAATTGTTATCATAAATAATGACTTTTTTTTACGAACATCGAAACTTGATACAAAATCATTGTTCCCCAATTAAGGGGGGACTCGGGTGAAAATCCTACCTTTGTTAATATTGATTGTATGCATTTCAAATTTTGCACATAGATGACTATCATGCTAAAACTGCCAAAAAGAAGATACAAATTGAGAAAATATCAACAATGTACATGATTATTTGTTTTTCACTAATTTTTCAATAATTGGATTTATTTTTTCGTTTTTCTCATACAATTCTTTCTTTTCAATCCATTTTTTCACGAAAATGTTGCTGAAAAATTGTTTAAGGGTTGGTCATTTCGTTTTTTTGATATTCTTGTTATATTTCAAGATATGATTTTATTTACGATGCTTTTGTTTTTTATCAAATTTTACATATAATGTATTTAGTAGGCCCATTCATTTTTTATCTCCATTGTTAGATAAGATATCAGAAAAGCGATTCGTCCAACTCTGGATAAACTGATAATGAACGCTCACAAAAACAAATCGAGACAATTGAATTTTTGCCTAGATGTAGGCCTAGCACAGAAAACAAATTCTTGTTTTGTGAACAAAAATGTATTGCAGTAAATACCCTAAGAAAATTGACAATGTAAATTGCTATATTGAAAATAAACAGACAGTGTACTAGATGATTTATTTCAGGTATGATTATTGATATTTTCCAATATTTTGAAACAAATGACTCGAATGAACATCCAAACCCATAATTATTTGAAAAAAAAGAAGAATGTTTAGAAAAATGAAAATAAAGCCAAGAATTGAAGTTAGGATCGTTCAGATTGAACACCACAAGGGCGATCTTACAAGTTTAAACATAGGATGGATTGACTGACAATTAATTTCGCATACATGCTGCATATCATACTACCGTACGGTAATTAAAAAAACGTATTTCTAATATTGTCACACATAAATTAATTGCCACTTATCGTTGTACATACCATACCGTAGCTCTATAAATTTTATTTTCATAATCAGGTCTTTTAAACATGAATGTAATAATACACTGTAAAATAATAAGTGCTACATATAAAAGAGAAACATATTAAATATAATCAACATTTTTTTTAGTTGTATCACCAGTGTTTTAATTATGCCCATAGGCCTACATGAAGCGTGTACATTTATGTAATTGTGGTGGGAGTTCAATGGTAACAAACATCCAGTCCACTTGAAAGTCGATACTACAAGTGCATTTTTATTGTTGCTATTTGCTGCACGCAATAACATGCTTATTAGATTACAAATTACTTCAACACTATCGGCAAATTGAACCTTAGAACGGATCGACTATGTCTACCGGTATATCTTATGATATTCAAATCACTTTCACTTTCTTGGAAAATTCGTGATTCATTTGTTCTTTTTTTGTTGCTTATCTTGCTATTTTCCATATTCTTAAGAGGAAAACAATAATCAACTTCGGATTGTTCTTAAAATCAGTCCCGATCAGATGGTGGTATTCACGTTTTATTTATTAATGACATACCAAAGTTGGGCTGTATATACCACATTACAAAATCCAGGATTAGTTGACCTCATCCAAATGTCACATTAATGCAAGTCATCTATTGAAGTTGAACATTCATTCGCGAAGTCCTTCAACTTGACTTCATGTAACTTATTACAAGCCTTGAAGGCTGCGAGATGCTACAAAAATTAATCTTCAATTATTTCTCACAGCTGATTCTAATCTGATTACCGCCTTGTATGTAACACATTATCGTCGAACGTTCCCCTTTCATACTCCTAATCAGCCAATCAGCGTCAAGTGTTTAGCCGCACTTGAACCTCATTCGATAGTGAATTCGAATTTCGAACGAGTAATAAATTGCGAAGAGGTTCGAATATTTAGAAGGCTGGGTGTGTTGGTCGATTGTCGATTGATTCGTACGTTCATTGTTCAACCAATATAAACAGCCTACCGGTAGATTATATAACAAAAACGTATTATTAATATATATATATATATATATATATATATATATATATATATATATATATATATATATATATATATATATATATATATATATGTATATATATATATATATATTTATATATATATATATATATATATATATATATATATATATATATATATATATATATATATACATATATATATATATATATATATATATATATATATATATAACTGAGACGAGTGGTCGAGTAGTGGTGGAGGTACACTGAACCGTCATTCAGGAGATCGGGGTTCGATTCTCGCCATGGTCGACCATCCTGACAGGGGTTTTTCGTGGTTTCCCTCTGTCCACATGCTCTGTCGTTCAGGTCAATACTGGAATGGTTTCTCAACAACAGGCCACGACCGACTCCTCCCCACTACTCAAAAACACCTAATAAAATAACCTCTCCTCTCATCATCTCATATCATTTACCGACGCCAATAGATCATAGTCATCAGTACTGTGCGTCGTTAAACCAATATAAAATGTATATATATATATATATATATATATATATATATATATATATATATATATATATATATATATATATATATATATATATATATATATATATATGTTCACGTAGATTCTCGTGGCCAATATTGGATGGTGAACTAATTTCTACGGTGAAACCACGTACTTGAAATTTTGCGTCTCGACGTTTCGACAGAATTTCACCCGTCCGTCATCGTCATCCTCCTGAGGATGACGGGTGAAATTCTGTCGAAACGTCGAGACGCAAATTTTCAAGTACGTGGTTTCACCGTAGAAATTAGTTTACCATATATATATATATATATATATATATATATATATATATATATATATATATATATATATATATATCCATGTGTGTGTGTATGTAGGCCTATATGTGTATACAGAAGGCGCGAACCACATGCGCGCTAGTGGTGTGGGATAGAGAGAACGGTCGATCGGAACCTTGATCTCTCGGGTGGATGCACGCATGCAAGATAACCAGCTAGAATAAATGCCAGTCATTCTAATATTGTTATTTCAGATAATATATTTTTATGTCACATATTGACGTCTCGACACCACCAATCGTTGGTGGTTATTAGACGGCGGAGACGGTCGATGTAATTGGCGTTATGAAATAAATGTGCGATAAGTTATTGCCTTGTCATGCGGCCTTTCGCTATATATGTGGATAAGACACTGCCTAATTAGTGTAGGCATACTTATATTCACGAGGGTTGAAGGTTGTCTGCCTACAAAATAAGTGTTGAGACTTCCGGTTTTTTTTTCCATACTGGGTTTTAACGACGCATTATGCTGATGGCTACGATGTATTGGCGTCGGTGGATGATGAATGACATGTGAGATTTGTATCGAGATTTTAACTGTTGGACGCATATTACTCGAGTGTCAGAAATATACTGCTCTGCGGAGACAGCTTCGTATGGAAGACACAATATCAAAGATTTTAGGGAATAATTCAGAATCTATAGATACCATATTTATATTTTTGATTATCGAACCTATTGGATTTCATTCGACATGCTCGTGCGTCTGCGCCGTTGTTTGCGTGAGACGATAAAGTCGTCTGTTACCAGTATCATTTTTCAAACTGCCCTAATTAGGACATTTTTATGTCTGATCAAGATGACGTTGTTTATGCAATAATCTTTTTCCAGTATATTGCTATTTGACATTTGATACTTATTCTTGATGTCGATCTCTTGGGATCTTCATCAGGAATATTTTAAATCAAACCATATTCCAACATATATCTATTATGGTTTGTCGTTCCTCCACTCCTATCTGAGTGCGAGTTTTAACTGAGAACAAGTAGTAAAACGTTCTCATACTAGTCCCATGGGTGTGACCCTTTACAGCACACACATGTTCGGTTTCAACAAATTAGTGTATAACGTCTTAGTGGGTAGTTTAGTCTTCGTTTCATATATTGAGGTGTTCTCATCTAAATTTCACTTGCACCTTCATCTAACACTACTTACCTTTTGGTTCAGCAACTTATTTTGACAGGCGCTAAATGACCTCGCTGTCGATGCGCCTCAAAACCCTAATATTCATTCATTAATGAATGAGATGAATGGGATGATGGGATGAAAGGTTATTTTATTAGGTGTTTTGGATGGTGGGAAGGAGTCGGTTGTGGCCTATTGTTAAGGAACCATCCCAGTATCAACCTGAACGACAGAGGGAAACCACGAAAAAACCCTGTCAGGATGGTCGACCATGGCGGGAATCGAACCCCGGTCTCCCGAATGACGGTTTAGTGTGTTACCACTCGGCCACGCGTCTCGGTGAGACTTCCAATTACCGTATGTGATTTCCCTAATAAGGCGTCCCTAATCGCCATAGGGCAAGAGTTCCCCGCTAGGGTAATTTCACAGAAATAAATTATTGCCACCCTCGGTAGCTCGGTCAGCTGAGGCACCGCTTCAGAAACCAACGTTGGGCGTGGGTTCTAGTCCCGTAGAAGGCATGGGTTCTTGTAAACGTCCTTTCACTTATCATCACTTCATCTAGTTTCAACTTTTATTATCTCATCTTGACTTTAATTAATTATAATTAACAAAATAATTGTGATATCTTCGAAAAATATTTCTCAAAATCAACACGAAAACAAAATCTCAATGCAACTTTGAGAAAGTAACGCTTTAGAAAGATGAAGATGCGTTAATCGTATAAACCTCGTCCTGAAAAACATACTGACCTTGGAATATCACGAGCTCTATAGAAACTTGGCGGTGACATTTTTAGATGAGCGTAGCGAAGACTCCATCCCACTCTTATAGCGCTTTGTCTCTGTGTTTTCTTTTTCCTTTTTTGTTTGTTTGTTTGTTTGTAAGCACTGCACAGGTCGCATGGTTTGACTGATGTCATGAAACTTTTTCTACACGCAAACTCATCCAACTTAGAACTGTATAGTTTTTGGAATGGATCGGGTGGACCAATTTCGAGAAATATCATCTCAAAATGTCTAAAAAAAATCACATCAGATTAGGCTGGGCAAGAAAATTTTTAAAATGAAATCTCTCCAGATGAGATGAAATTTTCTCTGAATGTGTAAACATGAATGATACACACTATCACAATTTTGTATGCAATTCAAATCAGCCGTTTTGAAGAAAAAAATTTTAAAAAGTTTTTATTCATCAAATATATTATGGAAATAAAAGCAGAATCAGGTTACCGAGATTCACTGCTTTCTAGATTCGATATTTGCCAAACAATGAAGTTATTTTTATATGTGTCAAGGTGTGTAGAATACCAGAGTCGATAAAGTAGCAAGAGTAGAACTACTTTAACGACTCCGATTATAACTTTATTCAGTTTTCTCGCTCATCTTACAACGCATATACTGCGTTTGCCTAGTGTACAAGAATATACATATAGGTCTATACTTATTTACGTTTGCGGTATCGAGACTCGATCATGTTCGTCGATAGCTGGGGGACAGTAGTTCGGGTCCTCTTGTTGAATGAAATGAAGTATTGTATTATAACTAGGAAAACGCCATATATGCGTTGTTAGACGAGCGGATTTTAATGGTATGTCGATTTTTATGCCAAACTTTTGCCTACATTCGCCAATTGAGTGACATTCAAGTTATAAATGGGTAAGAACTGCTTCGAGTGGTACCAATTTAGCACATTTTATGTTTTTTCTTCCAAATGGCTGACCCGATCAAGCTGAGAATTCTCAGAAATGTGTATCAGAATGTAGTTCAACTTCACACAAAATTTCATTTTTTTTTTAAATAAAAATATTTTCATTTTTTTCCCGCCGTGTTATTCTAATGGGTATTTTCGAAAATTCGAAAATTCATTAAAAATAAGTTACCACCCGATAATGTCACAAAACTATACAGATCTAAGTTGGATGAGGAACCATGACAAAAAAAAAGTTTGAAGTTCATAGCTGTAGCCGTTTGACCTGTGGAGAACCGACAAAAAAACATGAAAAAAAAAACATTTAAACGATTACCATGCAATTTTTTTCAGTGTCAAATTAAATCCTCGCTAAAGCTCGTCTAAATATAGGCTATAAGTGTATATCCACGAGTCATGTATATTGGGTTTTAACGGCGCACTATACTGATGGATACGATCTATTGGCGTCGGTGGATGATGAATGAGATGATGGGATGGGATGATGATATGAAAGGTTACTTCATTAGGTGTTTTGGATGGTGGGAAGGAGTCGGTCGTGGCCTGTTATCAAAGAACCATCCCAATATCAACCTGAGCGACAGAGGGAAACCACGAAAAACCCCTGTCAGGATGGTCGACCATGGCGGGAATCGAACCCCGGTCTCCTGAATGACGGTTCAATGTTACCACTCGGCCACGCGTCTCGGTCCTACGATTTATGAAGGTTCCGATCGACCGTCTCCCCTATTCCACACCACTAACGATCGGTAGGTCCAAGTCTTCCATCTCACACAGGCCTGCTTGGAAATGGTTTCAGTATAGCTTGTGGTTTTTATAAGATATGAATAACGTTTATTTATGTATTTAGAAATGTCGGTTACAAACTGCCGGTATATATACTTATATGATATAATTATAGGTCATATGTTGGAATTTTCGCTGGAATAGGCCTAGCGTAGTGCCTTATCTGTGGCTATACGAGATATTTTTAGTAGGTTTACGTGAATTCCTTGTGGTACTGTAATTAATTTTGCCATATATGCGTATTAGACGCAATGAAAATATCAAACTAATATGACTTGTTTGATTGAATATACTAACATCTATTTATTAATGTCCTTGGTTCATAATTCCATAATCGTTTACTACAATTATATAATTAACACCTATTTGTTCATTTCATGTCTTTGTTTCCTAAATTTTCAGCTACTAAAAATCTATTATTGTATTATAACTTACTGTCAGCCCGCACACAAGAATATTAGATTCTTAAGCGGGCTTCTGTTCTATATTATTTTTGTTTCGTTTTTGTTTTGTATACCAATCCATGTACAATGTAATTCTTGGAACAGAATAAAATGAATTTTGAATTTGAATTTGAATTTGAATTTGGCCAAGGTTACGTAAGGATTTGTTTTAGGTTGAATTAATTTTTTTCAGCGTCGTGTGGCGTGTAGCGTGGTCAAAAAATGGGGGGAAAATCACCGGAACCCATTTTTTGTATTTGAATATCGTCGAGATTAAAATGATCTTATTTTTATTCACCGGAATCAACCTGTGAAAAAAATCACGTCGAACCCAATATATGAATGATATATATATATATATATATATATATATATATATATATATATATATATATATATATATATATATATATGTATATATATATATATATATATATATATATATATATATATATATATATATGTAATTTCACATATATATATAATACATTTATTTTATAAATATATATATATATATATATATATATATATATATATATATATATATATATAATTTCACATATATATATAACAAATTTATTTTATAAATATATATATATATATATATATATATATATATATATATATATATATATATAATTTCACATATATATAACAAATTTATTTTATAAATATATATATATATATATATATATATATATATATATATATATATATAGGCCTACATATATTATATGTATAATTGTAATTATTATACCAAATTTGACAGAAAATGCGGTATGCCGTATATAGCTTGTTTATAATGAAAACTAAATTCTCTATTTTATTGGGGAGACAAACTCTTTTAATTAGTTTTCATCCACGAGAGACGAAGGTTCGAACCACTCTTGCCCTAGTGATGTGGAATAGGGGAGACGGTCGCTCGGAACCTTCATATTCGTCGGTACTCGGTTACTCACGAGAGACGAAGGTTCGAATCACCCGTGCGCTAGTGTTGAAGAATAGAGGAGACTGTCAATCGGAACCTTCATTCCTCGCAACTACACACACACAATACGGCTATCGAGATAACCAGATCACAATGACGTCAGCTAAATAAGATGACGTCTCGGAACAGCCGTGCGATAATGTTATGAGACGTGCAGCGACTACCGATCGTGATGTAACATTGTTTTTCGAGTTGTGAATGTTGACGAGTCGGGACGGTCGAGCGATGATGTTGGGTGATAGGGTAGACGGACGATCGGCGTGATCGTCTGTGCGGATGGAATGACATTGCAGTTGTGGTGTGGTTTTAACCTCGAGATTATTAGTGTGTTGTGACCGGTAGGCTCGTAATGGCATGGTTACTGTTAATTTACATCTCACATCCCAGGGAGTAAAATCTCCAGGGAACGATCAAAACAGGACAAAAAGCGCCAAAAAGCCTTTGACTTACAATTCACTTGGTGGGTAAACGGTGAAACCAATCAGTCCAATTCTTATTGCAATGAAACCACAATGAGTATATATATATATATATATATATATATATATATATATATATATATATATATATATATATATATATATATATATATATTATATTTATTATATATAAATTCCATATTATATCGCTCTGAAAAAATCGTAAAAACAATGAAAAACCGGTAGAAACATGTTGATTTTTGACAATTATTTTGAAAGGGTTGAAAATATACCACGAATTAAAGCTCTTCGAGCAAGCACGTATTGAATACTGGTGATTATTTAATCGGAAACTGTATGTTGATACGATGATTGGTTTTCCGTTGCCAACTTCGCTCCCGAACGTCTGCAATCAAGCCTGTAGGCAACATGTAAAGAGGAGGAAGAGGCCGCAGGCGCTCGTATTTCACGCCGCAAACTCTCACGGCCGTAATTTTTGAGATATCGATATGATTGTTTTTGCATTCTGTTAATAATTGAAAAACGGAGCTTATCGGTTTTACAGAATTTTGAACCAAAAATGTATAATTTTTCAAGTTCTTCAAATGGAAAATGAAAAAATTTCTAGTTTACCAAAACCTAGATACATATTTTTGAATACCGAAAAAAAATATAGACTGTAAAATATATCAAAAGTGTGAGTAAGGGAATTAACGGCGTTTACGTGAATATGAGTTCGGCGGGCTAGTCTATGGGTTGCGCCTAGCACACGATGCATGTTCATTAAACTAGAGTCTGAAGCGAGCGAACAACGAGCCCGTGTAGAGCGCCTGCGGCCTCTTAAGGCCAACTCGGGTTACCATGGCAACTAGACAAGTTGGGGGCAAACAAACTAATACTGGGGTTGTGATTGGGCCTACGTGAAAATTAGCGATTATATGTGCGTAGATTTTATTTGAGCTAAATATTCTCCTCTTATTCATTTCGAGGTCCACGAGAGTCGTTTTAGCGAAATGGAAAAAAAAAGACATTGAAAAATTTTAATTATATATATATATATATATATATATATATATATATATATATATATATATATATATATATATATATATATATATTGATATTTATATATATATATATATATATATATATATATATATATATATATATATATTCATATATATATATATATATATATATATATATATATATATATATATATATATATATATATTTATTTATATATATTTATATATATATATTTTTTTTTTTATATATATATTTATATATATATATATATATATATATATATTATTAGTTGAATCCAAAAATATTTTATTTTGAGATATTTTTTACTTTCAAATTATATGAGATATTTTATATAAGTTATAAAAAAACTAAAACTAATAGAGAAAACTTTCATCTCATCATCCCACTAACAGTTTACTCGTATAACATTCACGGACGCAAATAAATCGTAGTCATCATTACAGTGCGACGTTAAGCCCAGTATGTACATGAATAAAATTTCGCAAATATATAAAGAAAGAAAATACTTTCGAAGAAAGTTATTTCTCCCAAATTTTCTTGTCCATGTTTATTCTTATGTTGTTGTTGTTGTTGTTGTTGTTTTATCGTAAACTGGGTTCTCTCAAAAGTGGTGAAACCGATTGTGACTCAAAACTTTACAGTATACGAGTTAGATGATAATACATTTGCATTCCAAATTTCTAAAAAAATTGTTTTTCCGTTCGACCTGTGTAGCACTAACCGAAAAAAAAATCTTCGCTTTTTTTTAATATGGTCAAAATTGAATCTCGATCCACTTAATGAATTACGTATAAGTGAATGTCATGGTGATAATGAAAGATGCTAATTAACTAGGAAAACGCGGGATGCGCGTTGTTAGACGAGCTTAGGGGTATAGAAATCTGGAATGAAAAATAATTTGTCAACCCAATCTACATCTACAGACCTTGGATCACTCCAAACGTTCAAAAACCTTACGAGAATCAGTTATGTCACGGCCTTCCTCTTCATTCATTTAAATCGTTTTGAATTAATTGGTGACACTTGTTGCTATAGATTTAATTGGTTCCCGTAATAGCCTAAATTGATGGGAAAATGCTTTATAAATGCGTTTTCTTCGTTATTTCTCATCCGATTGATGCGAAAAATCTCTCAAAATGTGCTTAATAGTTTCCTTTATATTCGGCGAAAATTTGAGAGGTCTTAAAAAATTTTGATTTTTCAAGTATTTTCCTCCGGGTTATTCTAATGAGGATTTTTGAAATTTCTAAAATTCATAAAAAAAAAAGTTACCACCCGATAATGCCACAAAACTATACAGATCTAAGTTAGATGAGGAACCATGACGAAAAAAAGTTTGAAGTTGATAGCTGTAGCCGTTTGACCTGTGGAGAACCGACAAAAAAACATAAAAAAAAAAACATAAAAACGAACACCAATTTTTTTCAGTATGTCAAATTGAATCCTCGCTAAAGCTCGTCTGATTAATTCATATATTTATACACTATGAAGTTCGCACCGTCATCTAGGTTCAGTATGATCTCTGGTCATCTAGTAGGCTAGTAGGCGGTGGATTCGCACACAGGTAGGCCCGAAATATTATTAGACGAGCTTTAGCGAGGATTCAATTTGACATACTGAAAAAAATTGGTGTTCGTTTTTATGTTTTTTTTTTATGTTTTTCTGTCGGTTATCCACAGGTCAAACGGCTACAGCTATCAACTTCAAACTTTTTTCATTGGGGTTCCTAATCTAACTTAGATCTGTATAGTTTTGTGGCATTATCGGATGTTGACTTTTTTTTATGAATTTTAGAAATTTCAAAAATACCCATTAGATCGCGTCGGAAAAAAAGAAAATATTTTTATTTTCCAAAAAAATGAAATTACATTATAATACATTATAACTTATAATTACATCATAAGTTATATTATAGTTACATTATGATACACATTTCTGAAAACTTTCAGCTTGATCGGGTGAGCCATTTTGAAGAAAATCCATAAAATGTGCTAAATTGGTACCACTCGAAGCAGTTTTTACCCATTTCTAACTTGAATGTTACCCAATTGTCGAATGTAAGCAGAGTTTGGCAAAAAAATCGACCTACTATTACTATCCGCTCGTCTAAAAACGCATATATGGCGTTTTCCTAGTTACCCTATATGATTTATATCTCATTGAGTAGAACACTTCTCTCATATATCATCTCTTATATCATTCACCGACGCCAATAGATCTTAGTCTTGTACGGTGCGTCGTTAGAACCCAATATAAATGGATGAAAAAACTGTTAATTTTGCAATAGTTGAAGCGAATGTAGCAGCTATTGCGTTGGAGCCTGGTACAACAAAGTCCAGTTAGCATTAATTTGAGAGTTAAGTGTAAACAAACAACACTGGTAAACACATTCAACAACAACACATTCAACTAACATTTAGAGCTATTCCATGTTGGTAATTCTTTAATTTATTTTGAAAAGATATATATATATATATATATATATATATATATATATATATATATATATATATATATATATATATATATATGTATATATATTTATATATATATATATATATATATATGTATATATATATATATATATATATATATATATATATATATATATATATATATATATATATATATATATATATTAGGGATAACTTCGGTTAACCGAAAACCGGTTCTGAATCGGTTCCAGGTTCAATCGGTTCTGAAATAGAGAATCGATTCCTTTGTGATGATTTTTTTTTCAATTATTCATCATGTTGATTGAGCTATATGTATAATTGATGGATGTTTTTCAAGTGTGTTATCGAATTATAAATTGTATAGATATAATTATACATATTATTATTATAGATATTATTATTGTTATAGTTTCGTCAACGAAATATCAACATTTGTTAGTAATGCCCGCACACAAGATTTAGTTCTTACGCGGGCTTCTTCTTCTTATCTTATTTCTTTTGATTTGTTTTTGCAATGTTAATTTGGTATATTTGGTTCACTTTATTTACTGCTTGTATTGTTTTCTTATGTATAATGATAAGATGAAGAACAAAAAGATGTATAAATTGAAATTGAAATTGAATATACTAGTTCACGCGTGCATTATTTATTTGTCTTTTCTCCTCCATGCGTAGTAAAACCCAAAATGTCTACTAACACTGCTTTGTTTCGTCAGAAGAGATGTTGATGGGCTGAAAGATAACCGAATGATATGACGCCTAAAAACAAGGAATAAACTCGCGCCTATATGAGAGAGCGTCTAGATGAAAGTTTTCTCTCATTTTCAACCAAAAAATGTCGGAGAATCGGTTCTAAATCGGTTCTGTAACTCGGTTAACCGGTTCTGATTTTTTGGAACCGAAATATATATATATATATATATTTAACTATATATATATATATATATATATATATATATATATATATATATATATATATATATATATATATATATATATATATATATAAATATATATATATATATTACAAACAGTGAATGGCATGCAGAACATATCCGTTCCAAGTTGTGTGTTTGTAGATTAAAGCCAACGTTTTAATATATTCACGGAGAGATGTTTTGAAAGAGATGACATGAATTGATAATAAACAAAGAATATAACGAGATATACTTGTATTAACGAAAGAGGAAAATCGACTACCAACATAAACAAACACAAATATCGCCGTTTTATTTCAATATAGAGGTGATTATTTTGAAGCTCAATTTTTTTTTAAAGACGATATTTCCGATTAGATAATATATATATATATATATATATATATATATATATATATATATATATATATATATATATATATATATATATATATATATATATATATATATATATATATATATATATATATATATATATATATATATATATATATATATATATATATATATATATATATATATATATATATATATATATATATATATATATATATATATATATATATATATATATATATATATATATATATATATATATATATATATATATATATATATATATATATATATATATATATATATATATATATATATATATATATATATATATATATATATATATATATATATATATATATATATATATATATATATATATATATATATATATATATATATATATATATATATATATATATATATATATATATATATATATATATATATATATATATATATATATATATATATATATATATATATATATATATATATATATATATATATATATATACAAATTGCACTTCTAGGAAAACGCTATATACGCGTTGTTAGACGAGCGGATAGTAATAGTATGTCGACTTCATTGCCAAACGTTTGCCTAAATTCGCCAATTGGGTAACATTTTAGTTATAAATGGGTAAAAACGGCTTCGAGTGGTACCAATTTAGCACATTTCATGTTTTTTTTTTCAAAATGGCTGATTCGATCATGCTGAGAATTTCCAGAAATGTGTATCAGAATATAAACTAACTTCACAAAAAATTTCAATTTTGTTTTAAATAAAAAAAAATCATTTTTTTTCCGCCGTGTTATTCTGATAGGTATTTTTGAAATTTCTAAAATTCATAAAAATAAAAGTTACCACCCGATAATGCCACAAAACTATACAGATCTAAGCTAGATGAGGAACCATAATGAAAAAAAGTTTGAAGTTGATAGCTGTAGCCGTTTGACCTGTGGAGAACCGACAAAAAAACTTGAAAAAAAAAGAAAAAAGAAACATAAAAACGAACACCAACTTTTTTCACTATGTCAAATTGAATCCTTGCTAAAGCTCGTCTAACAACAGTTGTTACTACCGGCACATGTAGCTGAGTGGCTAACGCACTTGCTTCATGTGACCCGGGAGGCAGTGGGCATATTGGAGCCGGTTCGATCCCCGCTACCGTCCATCTTTACAGGGGTTTTTCGTGGTTTCCCTCTGTAGTCTAGGCTAATGCCGGGATAGTTCCAACACTATAGGCCACGACCGCTTCCTTCCCACTATCCTTCCCATGACCCATAAAAAAACGTCATCTCATCATCCAATCATCTCATTAATCATTCATCCGACGCCAATAGTTCCTTGTCATCGTTACAGTTTATATATATATATATATATATATATATATATATATATATATATATGTATATATATATATATATATATATATATAGAATATTTAAAACTTTCACGACTCATAATATGTAATGTATGTATTATTTATGGTAAAATAAAGACGTGGTACGAAATAATAATGATTATTATTTATTAAACTGCTGCTCAACGTTTCTACTGCAATGTAACAGTCTTTATCAAGAGCGTATTTTTTGATATTACATGTTCACATTTTGGAAGTGAAAAATAATATGAATAGAAAAACAACAATGATAGTGCATATGCACTTGATAGAAAAATATAAAACTGTTAAATTGATATAAAGAAGGCTTCTTCCACCGCTGAGTGGATCTCCCGATGAGAACGTGAAAAATCAGGGTATTTTCATAATCTTTCTTTAGAACGAAGGTTGTATGCACGAGAAGGTTCACCAACTGCATCTATTGGAGTCATGTCCCTACTATCAATTCGACGACCGTTTGTTTTTAAACGTTCCATGGCTGTTGACCAACTCGCTGATATAATATAGCCACCGTCATCACCATTGAAATTGAATGGATTTTTAGATATTTCAATTGCTTCGCTTATAGCTCTGGGCCACCTCTTTTCTTGTCTGTCCAATACTTTAGTGTTATCATAGAGAATGTTATGCTTTTCCTCAACAGCGTGCTTCGCAATTGCCGACAATCTGTAACTTTTGCATCGTTGGTGATACTTATGCTGTTTTAATCTAGCTGATACAGGTTTCATAGTTTGCCCAATATATACGAGTCCACATTCACAAGGGACCTCGTACACCCCACACGATTCCAGAGGTACCTTGTCTTTGACCGAACGAAAGGCGCTAAATTTATTTTACCATAAATAATACATACATTATATATATATATATATATATATATATATATATATATATATATATATATATATATATATATATATATATGTATATATTGCGAATGTCGAACAGTGGGAGTCGATTTAGCTAAATATCCGGGAAGTTTTGTGACAACTTTCGAACGGTGTGAGATATCGAACTTATAGTACGGGCGAACCGTAGATATTTTTAATACCGTCATGATGGAATGAAATACAACTAAATCAAACAAATATTGCGATTTGTCCAACGTACAGCCTATACAGCTGTAAAGACACATTTTCCAGCTGTATATACATTTGAAAATTATTCAATATAATTCAAATGGCCTTCACTTATATCACTATGAAGTGATACCAACCTATTTTATCATAATACTAGGAAAACGCTATATACGCGTTGTTAGACGAGCGGAAAGTAATGGTATGTCGACTTCTTTGCCAAACTTTTGCCTAAATTCGCCAATTGGGTAACATTTCAGTTATAAATGGGTATAAACTGCTTCGAGTGGTACCAATTTAGCACATTTCATGTTTTTTCTTCAAAATGGCTCACCCGATCAAGCTGAGAATTTTCAGAAATGTGTATCAAGATGTAATTCAACTTCACACGGAATTTCATTTTTTTGTAAATAAAAATATTTTCTTTTTTTTCCCGCCGTGTTATTCTAACGGGTATTTTTGAAATTTCTAAAATTCATAAAAATAAAAGTTACCACCCGATAATGCCACAAAACTATACAGATCTAAGTTAGATAAGGAAGCACATTGAAAAAAAAGTTTCAAGTTGATAGCTGTAGTCGTTTGACATGTCAAAAAAACATTTAAAAAAAAAACATAAAAACGAACACCAATTTTTTTCAGTATGTCAAATTGAATCCTTGCTAAAGCTCGTCTAATAAAGAAGGTGTACCGACTCCTATACTGATAACATGGACGATATTTGTGGTTTCTTGCAGTCAGTTCAGAGCCAAATGTCCCGATTGCCTGTCCGGATTTAGCGGATTCCCTCGTGAACTAGATGTAGATAAGAGTGGCTACGGTACCGGTGGTATTGTTGAACTCACAAAATCTTGAATGTTCGTGAAAAACAAATGCAACTGCAAACAGAATAATTCTACTGGGCCGTGTTCAGCATTGTTGAGCATTGTTGTTTTATATAGTAGGATATAAAAGCGATATAGTTGTGCTACAGGCAATCGGGACGCTGGACTCGGGAAGTGACACCGGAAATATATAACTTTGAAAACGTGAGCTGGAGCACCGTTTTTAAATTATTAGATGAGCGTATATAGCGAAGATTCCATTTCACATACCGAAAAAAAATGGGCTTGGTTTTTATGTTTGTTTTTTTTTGTTTTTTTTCAAGTTTCTAATTTTGTGCGCAGCATACAGGTCAGGAAAAAATACCAATCGAATTGAGACTTTTCCTACATATTTCTGTCAAACCAGAATAGGCTGGGATTGTTATTCAGAAAAATCGATCGAAAAGTTTTTACGGAAAAAAATTGTGAAGTTTGAAAAATCGTCATAAGAATAACCCAGAGGAAAAATACTTGGAAAACAAGAATTCTTCAAAAGCTCTCAATTTTTCACCAAATATGAACAATACTATTATACACCTTTTCAGAGATTTTTGCAACAATCGGATGAGAAATAACAAAGAAAACGCAATAAAAGTGTACATTTTATTGAATATTTGGATCAATTAGTTTTGCAGCAAAGTGTATATGCGACAGGTTGCAGCACTATAAATATCAACAAGTTGCAAGTAAGGTTTTTGAACGTTTGAAGTAATCCATGGTCCGTAGATGTAAATTGAGCTGACAGAATATGTTTCATTCTAGATTTCCATACTTCTGTGAGCTCATCTCACAACGCGCATCCCGCGTTTTCCTGGTGTGTATAATACCTATCCCACAGATAAACCCTATGGGTTAGGGTTTTGTGGATTCTTGTCCAGTGTCAATTTTATTTTGTTATCTAATGAAGAGCTTTTTAAGAAAATGTCAATAAAAATATCTGTTTTTCGCTATTAGAACTTGAATATATATCATACCTTTCAAAAATTATCAAAAAAAGAAAATATATTTCACTAAGTCCACCCACGCGATCTTCTATATTCGTAGTACAATAATGCTTTTTCTTTTTTAATCATGTTTATTATTATTTAGTTGGTAGTATAGTAGACTATACCTTCTTCTTACGCGAATACAAGACTAGTTATTCCTCGGTTATCAGCTCATGTCATCTCTTTCGAAATAACTCGGTGCGAATATAATAAAACACACAGAGAGAGAGAGAGAGAAAGAGAGAGAGAGAGAGAGAGAGAGAGAGAGAGAGAGAGAAAGAAACACAAAGTACCGGTGTATATACTTGTATCCACGAGAGAAAAGGTTCGACTACCAACAAAATAACTGTAAAAACTTCGATAGTGAAATAATCTCGCTGCCCCTCTAGGTTCCAATAGTTTTGAAAGAAGTAGTTGCGTTTCTTATCGTAAACCTCGTCCTGAAAAATCTTAACAAGTTTAAAATGTGATAGCTGTACAATAATAGCAGAAGTGACTATTCGTCGGACCGGGGGCAGGTTTTAGATTAGTTTTGATTTAGACTAAATTAGTTTAGATTAGGTTAGTTTGGATAGGTTCGGTTGGTTAGTTTGAGTTGATAACGGTTAATTCAGGCTGCGCCCAACAACAACAACAACAACAACAACTTCCGCATGTTGTGACATAGTGTAGGTATGTTTATTTAACCGTTAACTCTCTTTCGAGGTATTGGTACATAGTACAGCTTGTAGCATAAGTAAAAGTCTCTTTGCTACCTGGTCGAATCAGTCGACCATGTTATATTGCATAGGATTTAACAGCTGTATCAAATGACAGAAACAGACTTTTACTTATGCTTCGAGCCCAACATCAGTATGAAAATATGTCAATACAATGTAATTTACAGTAGTAGGCCTACAAGTTTCATAATGATTTTCACCTTAAAGTCAAGATAAGATTAGGCCTAATACAAAACTAGGAGCGTGGTCGAGGGATTAACGACTTCTGAAATCTGGTGTACACTTTCATGAAATATTCCTGACATCCCTTAAAATCTTCCTGAAATCCCTTGAAATCTGAAATTAGGTATAGGTACACCAAATTTACTAGTTATTAACACTAGGAAAACGCGGGATGCGCGTTGTTAGACGAGCTTAGGGGTATAGAAATCTAGAATGAAAAATAATTTGTCAACCCAATCTACATCTACAGACCTTGGATCACTCCAAACGTTCAAAAACCTTACGAGAATCAGTTATGTCACAGCCTTCCTCTTCATTCATTTCAATCGTTTTGAATTAATTGGTGACACTTGTTGCTATAGATTTAATTGGTTCCCGTAATAGCCTAAATTGATGGGAAAATGCTTTATAAATGCGTTTTCTTCGTTATTTCTCATCCGATTGATGCGAAAAATCTCTCAAAATGTGCTTAATAGTTTCCTTTATATTCGGCGAAAATTTGAGAGGTCTTGAAAAATTTTGATTTTTCAAGTATTTTCCTCCGGGTTATTCTAATGAGGATTTTTGAAATTTCTAAAATTCATAAAAAAAAAAGTTACCACCCGATAATGCCACAAAACTATACAGATCTAAGTTAGATGAGGAACCATGACGAAAAAAAGTTTGAAGTTGATAGCTGTAGCCGTTTGACCTGTGGAGAACCGACAAAAAAACATAAAAAAAAAAATAAAAAAAAAACATAAAAACGAACACCAATTTTTTTCAGTATGTCAAATTGAATCCTCGCTAAAGCTCGTCTAATGATATAACTAATACAAAGTAATGAATGATAATAATAATTATAATAATAATATATATTTTTCTGTTTCATCCAATAAATGTACATTATTACAAGACATTTTTCACTCTTGTGTCCACAAAACCCATTGTGGCTTTTTAACTGTCCCATTAACTGTGGAATGAACTGATATTACTCTCTTCGAAAGACTCATCTTCTTTTACATGAATTAAATAATATCCGATAGTCATGTTTAACTGGCGAGCTCACATCAAATAATTAAGAGGCTACTTTACATCTCACAACCCATGAGTAAAACCTGCAGGGAACGAACAAAACAGGACAAAAAGCGTCAATACAGGTCTTTAGTAATGACTGAGTATAATAATAAAACACTACACTTGGTGGGTAAACGGTAGGACCAAACAGTTCAATTCTTTTTGCAGTAAAACAACAATGAGTAGGCTATATCTGTGCCTCTACGTTCACTAAATATCATGTTTTTCTATTAAATTACTCTGAAAAAATCGTGAAAACAATAAAAAACAGGTAGAAACATGTTGATTTTTGACAATTATTTTGAAAGGGTTTAAAACATACCACGAACTAAAGCTCTTCGTACGAGCACGTATTGAATACTAGTGATCATCTAACCGAAAACTGTAAGTTAATACGATGATTGGTTTTCCGTTGCCAACTTGGGCCCCGAACGTCTGCAATCAAGCCGGTAGGCAACATGTAAAGAGGCCACAATACAATACAGAATACAATACAATAATATTATAACTAGGAAAACGCGGGATGCGCGTTGTTAGACGAGCTTAGGGGTATAGAAATCTAGAATGAAAAATAATTTGTTAACCCAATCTACATCTACAGACCTTGGATCACTCCAAACGTTCAAAAACCTTACGAGAATCAGTTATGTCACGGCCTTCCTCTTCATTCATTTCAATCGTTTTGAATTAATTGGTGACACTTGTTGCTATAGATTTAATTGGTTCCCGTAATAGCCTAAATTGATGGGAAAATGCTTTATAAATGCGTTTTCTTCGTTATTTCTCATCCGATTGATGCGAAAAATCTCTCAAAATGTGCTTTATAGTTTCCTTTATATTCGGCGAAAATTTGAGAGGTCTTGAAAAATTTTGATTTTTCAAGTATTTTCCTCTGGGTTATTCTAATGGGGATTTTTGAAATTTCTAAAATTCATAAAAAAAAAGTTACCACCCGATAATGCCACAAAACTATACAGATCTAAGTTAGATGAGGAACCATGACGAAAAAAAGTTTGAAGTTGATAGCTGTAGCCGTTTGACCTGTGGAGAACCGACAAAAAAACATAAAAAAAAAAAAAAAAAAAAAAACATAAAAACGAACACCAATTTTTTTCAGTATGTCAAATTGAATCCTCGCTAAAGCTCGTCTAATAATAATTGAAGTTGAAGTTCCTTTTATTTTGCAATATAAGTATACATCGGGTGTGTTCACAAAATACCCACGAAGCCTGATTTAGGCTTATCTGTGGAATAAATACGACAAAAATACAATGTATACATGCAGTATGAATTATGGTGAAACGAAAAAAAAATTAAGTTATAAGCAATAAACATTGATTTATATTTGGATATATGAAGAGAATATAGTAATATCCATATAGACTAATAATAACATCTAGGATTGAAAAATGAAAACCAAGGTCCACACAATATTTTAGTGTCACAATAAAACTTGAATCAATAAAACATGATAGGCCTACTTATAATTATAACAGAGTATAATTACAACGAAAATAAAAGTTTTTTAATTTCTATCTTGAGAAAAGAACAAGACAATTCATATCACTTGATGAATAATTATAATAATAATAATAATAATAATGATAATAATAAAAATAAATAACAATCTATTACAGTAGGAATATATAAATATATGAAGGACCGAAGGTCCGGCGAATAGGGGCTGCAAATTATAACAGTGATATTTGTGTTTGTAATTTTCATATATATTGGGGTTTAAAGACGCACTGTAATGATATCTAAGATCTATTGGCGTCGGATGAATGATTAATGAGATGATGGGATGATGGTTTCTTAGGTATTGGGAAGGATAGTGGGAAGGAAGCGGTCATGGCCTTTATTGTAGGAACCATCCCGGCATTAGCCTAGTAAAGATAGACTGTGGCGGGGATCGAACCAGGTCTGATATTCCCCTTCACCTCCCGGATCACATGAAGCAAGTGAGCTAACCACTCAGCTACATGTGCCGGTATTTGTGTTTGTTATGTTGGTAGAAAACTTTCTTCTTCCCTGAATACAATTATATTCTATATTCAATCATCCTGACCTATTTCAGTATTTCCTTCCTCAGTACAAGTTGCGTGTTACACTAGACGGTATACTTGTAAGCTGGTGGCTACAATCGGCGGTCTCCCCTAGCTACACGCATTGGCGGCCGGGTGTGTCGAACTAGCTGCAGCATGGCTCGGTCGTGTGAGATAATGGAAGGCCTATTCGTGTTATCTATAGCGAGTGGGTTGTGTACATGCGAGGTGACGGCGCGAACCACCCGGGCGCTAGTGGTGTGGGATACGGAGGGACGGTCAACCGGAACCTTCATCTCTCGTGGTTACAAGTGTGTGTGGTTATATATACATATATACATAGGCCTCAATATATATATATATATATATATATATATATATATATATATATATATATATATATATATATATATATATATATATATATATATATATATAGATATACATATACATATATATATATATATATATATATATATATATATATATATATATATATATATATATATATATTATATATATATAAGCCTATGTATATATATATATATATATATAAAACCAACACGCGTGGCCGAGTGGTAACACACTGAACCGTCATTCGGGAGACCGGGGTTCGATTCCTGCCATGGTCGACCATCCTGACAGGGTTTTTTCGTGGTTTCCCTCCGATGTTCAGGTTGATACTGGGATGGTTCCTTAACAACAGGCCACGACCGGCTCCTCTCCACTATCCAAAACACCTAATGAAATAGTACCTTTCATCTCATCATCTCATTCATCATCCACCGACGCCAATAGATCGTAGTCATCAGTATAGTGCGTCGTTAAAATCCAATATAAAATATATATATATATGTATATATATATATATATATATATATATATATATATATATATATATATATATATGTGTGTGTATATATATATATATATATATATATATATATATATATATATATATATATATATATATATATATATATATATATGTTTGTGTGTGTGTGTGTTTGTGTGTGTGTTATGACGGATGTTCTTGCTGATGGAATGAAATGTTGAATCGATTTTTTGGGTTAACTCGTTTGCCCTTTTCGTAAAAAATTGCAGTGTCATTCGGGACGCTTGTCATCTTTGCCAACGTTTCGGCAGAGTGTCACCTGCCATTTTCAGGGATTCGTTTTTACAGCTCGGCGAACGTAAATCAAATGAATTGTCATGTCTTCTAATATACCGTCGGTATATGAGACGAAAGATGGGATGAATAGATGAAAGGTTTTTTGATGAGTGCTTTAGGATGGTGGGAAGGAGTCGGTCGTGGCCTGTTGTTAAGGAACCATCCCAGTATTGACGTGAACGACAGAGGAAAGCCACGAAAAAAAACCTGACAAATGTCAAAACCCCTGTCAGGATAGTCGACCATCGCGAGAATCGAGCCCAGGTGTCATGAATGACGGTTATGTGTGCTAGCCACTCGACCAGTCGTCTCACTATCCACACATATATCATATATATATATATATATATATATATATATATATATATATATATATATATATATATATTTATATACATATATATATATATATATATATATATATATATATATATATATATATATATATATATATATATATATATATTATGTATTAATGCCTGTATATCCTCCAAGATATCTTCAATCTATAGGATATTCTGCCTTCTAGAAATTTTTCGACATTTTCTTCCCTCTTCTTTCATCTTTCTACATCATTTACTGCGTTTTCCTAATTCTGCTCGAATTCATAGTCTCTATTCTTGATTGTCATTTAATTTATTTGTTAACTTTGTTTTCGCGAGAGTTGAAAGCTCGAACCAGCCGAGCGTTAGTGGTGTGGTATAGGCGAGACGGTCGCTCGGAACCTGCACCTCGATACATGTACACGAGGAATCTAATCGGTCCCAATAAAATCCATATAATAAACCTAAATGACGTTATTGTTTCCTGTTTGTTTTTCTGTTTTTTTTTTTTTGTGTGTGTTTGATTTTAGTCCAAGGTTCGCTTCCAGTCCGCGTTGATTGTCTGTCATATCGCTATCATGCACGTATATACCCCATGTTCCACGAACTGGTACAATAATGATTGTCTCTGGGACAACTTCGTGATTTCTTTCAGGGATGAGCGAGTTCTCTCATTTATTTATATTTCATCCACAGCCGTAATCGGGGAACAATGATTGTGTATCAATTTTCGATGCTATTTAAAAATAAAAATTGGGTTTAACGACGTACTGTAGGCCTACTGACGACAGATCTATTGGCACACAATTTATCACACTGTTTGTGAGTTGAATTTAATTTCCAGTTTTATGCTGGGCTTCCATACCTGCGTTATTCGGATTGCGAATTCGCTAAGGGGTTTTTCTAAGCCACCTTGATGATAAAACGACCAATCAGGGACGAAAGTTACGTGATTTCTGATTGTTGAGCTCGCCTCAATTCCACCGCCTTGCGAAAGCTAAACGCAAATCGCGTTCATGGAAGGCGCCAGCATTATTGATATTTTGTGTATAGGGTGTTGGCACGTAACAAACGACAAATAATCGTTACCATAGCAATACAGCGAACTGGTGGACTACCAAATATTCTGATTGGTCAATTCCAACTGGTGAGCATTGTTGTCTGGCTCTTTCAACAATTAGTGACGTCACTTGATAGAAGCTTATTCATCCAATTCTTCTTCCAGTAGATTCACAACATTCGTCAACAAGATGTGAGCAGGTTCATATTGTAATATGTGGCATGTTGATTACGGAACTAGGCAAACGCGTTATTTGTTTCCGCGTTGATGGATGAGCTGGAACAATATATCAACATATCTTTGGATTGGTTATACATTATATCCACCTTGTGATCCAAACAATTACGTCACTACCCTCCTATTTCCTAATTGATTTCCATGATAGTAAATAAAGAAGGTTTTGTTTTAATAGTTTCCAATTAAATGGTGACACCTGTTGCTTGGATTTAATTGGTATCTTAATAGCTCTGAGTGATTTAAAAAAATTAGATTATATAGTTTTTACATCGAAACGGCTGATCTGATTCGACTGAAAGTTCGGAATAATGTGTATAATTATCATATTGCAATTCCCTGAGAATTTGAATTCTCTCGAAGGAAATATCTTACTCGAATTTTTTCCTCTGGGTTATTGTTATGGGATTTTTGAAAACTTTGAAATGAGTTTTCTCAGAAGTGGTTCAACTGATTGCGCCTCAAAACTATACAGTATCGAATTAGATAATGACACTTGTATATGCCAAGTTTTAACTGATTTTGAATTTTAGTTTGACCTGTGGAGCGCAAACAAAAAAAAATCAAGCAGTTTTTTTCGGGTATGGGGAAATTGAGTCTTCGCTTCGCTCATCCAATAATACATAGATATGGAAAACAAGTGCAGAGAGAATGACAATTTAATTGACGGCTGTCCGCATAGCGGGATACCAAGATGGTACAGCGTAATATAGTCAATACATAGTACAATGGTTATTTACAAAAGTGATAAAAAATTGATTACAGAAAAATCCTGAAATATTATAAAACTAATTTAATTGAGGGTAGATAACAAAAGTATGAAAAAAAATATGAAAATGGAAGAAGGTAATAGAAAAAGAAGGTTTTATTAATATTATCAAAAAGATTGAAATTATTTGACAGTTTTACATTGAAATAAATGCAGTTGAAAGTAAATGGGACACAAATTGAAATTTTGAGTATAGCTCAGCCCAAGTCTAATAATTATAAACCTATTGGCCTACTATGGATGGTTCCATGCGTCAATTAATATGCCAACAAATGTGATGCGGTGCAGAGATAGACTTAGGGTTGTATCAAGACCTTAGCGCCTTTTCCGGCCATTGTAAAAATCACTGAAAATGTGTATAATTTTTTCGATATTATGAAAAAATTTGAGGACTTTTTTTTTCGAGTATTTTTTTCCTGCTCATTCTTATGAAGATTTTCCAACCTTTCCGATATTTTCCAAGAAAACAGTCGATCCGATTTTTTTGAGAAATAATCCCAACACATTCTGGTAATTCACCAATTTTTAAAAAAAGTTTGAATTCAATTGGTAACTTTTCCCGACCTGTATGCCGCTCACAAAATTACAACAACAAAAAAACATAAAAAGGAATTATCGATTTTCGAATAAAAGCCTTCGCTCATCTTACTAGTCACACAATAGAAAATTTTAATCCAATCATTATAATTCCCATTTTATATACACATAGGCCTACTTAATTCAACAATTAAACCATATAAATTATGTTGATAGGAAAAATTCATGTCATCCGAATTAAAGTCCACATTTGACATATCAATGTTGTGTCGACTACTGTGTGATAATTATTAATAAATAATTGTTCTCTCTCTCTGTCACTCCCACAGGTTTCAACCACCTCGGTGTAGATACAATGACAGAGCTGAATAAGTAGCTTGTCACTCTTACACCACGCAAACCTGACGACTGCAGGCGACTTCAAACACAGCTCGGCCAATTCACGAACGAAAATTAACGAAAATTATATTATATTCAAGTATTAAAAATAACTTATTGATATAGGATTGTAAAAATTATATTTATTTCGGGTACTATATCAAGATAAAAGCGTGTGTTTCGATATTTTGTCGTGAAAATAGTACTTCATTCCATTCATTTGGATTTATTTCGTGTGTGTATTCAACCTAATTATCGAAGTGATATTTTTATATACAGATAAAGTGAATTTTAAATATAAAAAGAAGTGAACATTGGATATTTAAATTTCTAATTTTTCTATAAAATCTGTGCATTTGTGATATTTTGATTGTTTAAAATAATAATTATTTGAATAAAGTAATGCTGTTATTGACATTATGACGCCGAGAAAAAACGGGCAATTTAAGTACAAGACTGATGTTATTTGTGATCGTTGAGTTGAAAAATTATTTCAAAAACTAAATATAGACACGAATTGAAAGTGAAAAATCAATTGAATCGCTGTGATTATATTTATAATTTTCTTTCTATTTAATTTAAATTATCCAACATTACGGCGGGTTTTCTACGAAGTCGATATCTTTATAATTTCATAAACATTCGAACAATTTCGTACAAGAAACGAAATTTCGTTTGTTTCAAATATAGAAGAAAAACAATTTATTCATTTTTAATAATAGTAATAAAACATTTTTAGATATAATTTAATAAATTATCGAAAATGTTTACACATAAAAAAATTCGTGTTTTCCGGAAGTATTATTTAAAATAATTAAAAATGCATTTAAAACGAACAGTTTGTATTGACATTTAAAATTCGAACTTGAATTCGAATTTGAAATTCGATCGTGTGTGTGTGTGTGATAATGCCATCAACAATGGATACTGAGGAAGACATCATGGGGGCTCAGACAATAAACTGTGGTGTTAATATTATGTCGAATGGGGAGTGTTTCAAGACGGCCGTGCCCAAAGTGGAAGGGGTTGAGGATGATCGGAGTGGCGGTGATATTGGTGATATGTCGTTCTGTATGGCCAACTACATGAAGGAGGCAATGAAGGTAAGAAAATGACCGCGATAATTTCTTTATTTATTTACTTCTTCATTAATTATTTCTTTGGTTTATTTACGCGATGATTTGTGTTTATTTATAGCGTTAATCACGATTAGCTAAAGCTGGATTCACAATTCGAACTAATGATTAGTTGGCAGATACGGAATCAGTGTTTACGTTCATGTTGTGTTTAATATTAGTGACTATAACCTTGAAAGTTAACTAACTTTCAACTTTAGTATTAATCATTAGTTTCAATAATTAGTCCGACCAATCAGAAGTCGTGAATTCGAAACGACAGGAAGTCAATGCAAACGGAAGCTATCCCGCTCGATGAACCGCTCGTTTACAGCCTTCTAACATGTAGATTTCAATTTAAATCCGACAGCTACGACTCATGAAAATCAATTCTTATTTCAAGACTATGTGAATGCTCAGTTTCTTAATTTTAGTATTTAGCATTAGTCACTAATCACTAGTCACTAATCGCATTGTGAATCCAGCTTAATTGATGACTCGCAGTCTCCTCCCCCATAACGTCAGAAATCATACCGTCCAATCAACAGGGCTGTTAGAACTGTAGTCAAATTCAAATATCGAATCGGGGTATCTTGAAACGACTACAAATGATATGATCCAACTGGCTGACTGGTAAAGCCACGCCTATTTCGAGTCGTCAATTCCACGTTTATTTTTAGGCTTACTATTTATAATGAAAATGAGATTGACATATTAAAATCAAGAAAACAATTAATTTTCAAATAAAAACAAATTTCTGGTTAATGCTATTATATCATTTATTATATTATTATCATTATTATTATTACTAGGCCTACACGTGAAACTTTTGAATAATGTGTTTCATTCTTGTTCCTAAATTCTGTCCAAATTTGATCAAACTCTTCTCTGGGTTATTCTGATGAGAATTTTCAAAATTTCTAAATGGTATTTCTCATTAATGGTCGAACCGATTTTGCCTCAAAACTAGCCAGTATCAAGTTAGATACCGCTACTGACATATATCAAAGTTTCATTCAACTTTGTGTTTTCGTATGGCCTATGGAGCGCGCACGAAAAAGAAATGTAATTTTCAGTGCCATCAATTTGAATAGTTTCTTACAATGTGGTGAATCGCATTTTTTTGTATTAATCAATCATTTTGATGTCGACACCGAATATGTCACGCTTTTAGTATTTATTTATTGTCGAAAGTCAATATTTTCATTTAGAATCTTCAAACCAGTAACTGGTAACGAAACTTGATATAGTTGAGGTATCGCAACCACCGATTGTTTTGACTAATTGACAGGGTAGATGGTCGATCGGAACCATACGAGTGTAGACTGTAGATATTTCTCATTCTTATCTTATCTTGACAGATTTGTGCCAAGTCGGAGGAAATGTAGGACTAGTAGACACGGTGTGATGAAGGTTAGAATCACCCGTGCGTTATTGCTGTGAGATGGGGGAGACGATCATTCGGAACCTTCATTTCTGGTGGATGTACTTGTAAGTTTGTATTGACGAGATACGAAGGTGCGAACCACCAGCGCGCTATCGGTGTGAGATAGGGGAGACGGTCGATCGGAATCGTCTTCTTTCTTTGGGTACTGTACCGTAAATAATGATTGACATTGTATTATTTACGACGTCTGTCACGTCTTTGTGAGCGGAGGAATATAAAATAAATTGGGTAACATTGTTTTATGGTGTCGTAACTTGTCACTAGTCGACAAAATGTCGCGGTTTTACAATCGAAGATAGAAAGGCTCTTGCAAAATATTCAAAAATGGAACGTGAAATTTTTTTTCTCAAATTATAGGCTTCTTCAAAGTGATATCACACATTGTTGTAATACGTTGACAATTCGACACTCAAAGTAACAATAGAATGCGCTTCTGAATGCTAATATGGCCGACTGGAATGTAAAAAATTCAAGGGTTACAACAGTGTAATATTTTTAATAATTGTCTTTGTTGAAATTTGCGCGCTCTCTATTTTATAATGTTTTTCAAGTTCCTCTGTTTGTCACTGACAGCTTACCTGCAACTTTTTCTATCGAATGATGTAGCAAAAATGTTGTTCTCCTATTACAATTTCATAACGGTACTAGTTTGTCAACTCTCCCCCCCCCCTCCCTTACTTCCATTGTTTGTTTATTGTTTGCTTAACGACCCCACCAACAGCTAGGTTATGCGGGGGACCCAACTTCCAGTGGTCCTGATAGCTTGACAAAACATTAAATCTGCCTAAGCCTATATAATACTCTGAATATTGCACTGAATTTTAAAAATATTGTTTCAAAAATATTTCCCTCGAAAATATTTTTTTTTCTTTTTTTTTCTATAACATTGAAACTTGATACAGAATCATTGTTCCCCAATTAGGGCTATGGATGAAAGATAGGAGATGAAATAAAATGAAATGGAAAATAGTATCTGTGTTCGTGCCTGCGTGCGTACGTGCGCTATATGAAATGCCTGGTAGGGCAGGAGTTTCGTGTGCTGTGAACGAGCGGTGATGTCGTATAGGGGAAAACAAGGAGGTAGGGAAACCGCCGCGCGAGGGTTTCGGCTCGGGTTAGTCTCTGATGCGCAATTGTACCTTGGGGGGAGGGGGATGAGGGCACACTAATTACTTCATGCTCATGGCACGTCGTATATGACGGGCGCAACCTGCTAGTAAATAAATAAATTGAAGATACCGTAACCGTATCCTAATGATATCTCACCTGTGAGCGAGCACAGGGAACAGTTAGCAGTTTGTCTGCTTTGAGTTTAGAAGTATTAAGAATGCCTAATATACTTGGGCCTACCTGATGAGATCAAACAAGATCGAAACATGTCGTGAGTTTTAGTTTATTATTAATGTTTCTGTAATTTTCAACTGTTGGTTAAATTCCCTTTAGAGTCCGTGGAAAAGGTAGTGGGAAACTTAGGTTTATTGATTCTTATGCAAACTGCCTCCCAGTATGTGTTTCCTCCAACCTGTATCCACCTCATCACAGGGATTATTTTAGTGCGCAGTTTACCCTAATATGCGCAGTTCTGAACTTCGAAAATGCAGCTCTTAATTTCAGTTTGCGCAGTTGTAAAATAACGAATATTGTTGAATAATTAACGTTATCAAAGAAGAATTCATCATTGAAATTCTGCACATCAAATTAGTTGGCAAAATCAACACCATGGTTATGAAGAGCATGAGGAGGGGGGGGGGGGGGGAAGAGTGAATTCAATAGCCAATTATGCCCTTGAAGCAGTGTTGCTATTTTCAAGTAATCTAGTTTGATTCCCTCCCTGGTGTTACTCTTGGCGCCCACCCTCTTCGTTATTTACTCGTTTTACTTGTCCAAGGATTCACAACATTTGGCGTTTTTTGTGTAGTAGTGAACACGTTTAAAGTGTAAAGTAGGGGAACAATACACTATGAAGCAACAACCTTAGGCCAACATATTCCCAAATAGTAACAAGATACTTTAAAAAACAAAGTTTTTCAAAAAATTCCCTGCAGGGCTGTGATGAGGGACCTGTCCCCCACACCCCCCCAGTATCTGCGCAGAACCTACCTCTTCAAATGTATCATTTTTTCATATGCGTTGCTCTAAATTTTCACTAATATAACCACTGCCTCATCATTCTCATTTCACTTGTTTCTCTTACCCTGCATCATCATCTATCATTCATCTTATATCGTCCATCACAAAATAATATTCTTTTAATCACCTGTTAGTTTGTGTTTCTGTCACCAGATGATGTTCATGATGCGGAGCCACCACATGCTGACCGACGTCGTACTGGAGGTCGGTCCCGAGTCTTTCCACGCACACAAGGTCGTGCTAGCCGCGGCCAGCCCATATTTCAAGGTAAGCTGGTCGCGTCCCGACGTCTTGTGAGACGTAACGTTCGTATCTTCCGTCGTCCTCAGACAGGGAGCAGAGACTTTGCCTCAAGTTTCACGTCTTGTATCAGCTAAAACAAAAAAGATTTTAGTTTTAGAAAATACTCCAGGTAGGCCTACTATAACTGGTTTTACAAAACTCTTCGATAAGTATCAATCAACTAACTATTAGTTAAAGTATTAAAATAGAGTACGTAACCGACGGTGAAGACAAGTTGATCCACTTATCATCGTTTAATCCGCCAACTATCAGGTTGAACTGTCAGCGCACAATTTTCAAGATTTATAGCCTGATTAAAGGTCATCAAAACCCTGGAACTAGATCTAAATAAATAATGATCCGAGTCTTTCCTCTAACTTTAGACAAAACTAGAAATCATCATCTCAATTTAAGAAATCATGAATATTTTTTTTATCCTCTGAGACCGTGAGTCATGACGTTAGGCATCACCGACTGTGAAGAAACATGAATAGAAACGAGGGATGTCTACGTCACGACTCGAACAAGGAGGCACGTCCTGGAGGACAAATAAATTGATTAAAATTTCTGAAATTGAGTTGATGATTTATAGTGTTCTCCGAAATTGATGGAATAACTAGCATCATTATTCATTCAAATCTAGCCCCAGCATTCAAAATCAAAGCT
The DNA here is from genome assembly GCA_964007535.1 of Brachyptera risi. Lineage (NCBI taxonomy): Eukaryota > Metazoa > Arthropoda > Insecta > Plecoptera > Taeniopterygidae > Brachyptera > Brachyptera risi. The sequence continues at coordinate 11,518,895 of OZ023338.1, read as the reverse complement.
GCCTTTTCAATGGAGAATATTGAAAATGTATTCTATCTAGATATTTAATAACCAACAGGCTCAATCGATTAGATGTAGCCTACATAACAAATGCAGTAATAGTTTCAAAATTATGTGAATAATTTTTATATACATTCCATACAAATATCTCGCCAATGTTATTTATTTATTTATTTATTTAATATTTGTTCAAATTGGACACACATATCCATGTAGTACAACAGTGGTTAAAATGTGCGTCATATGGACCGTCATGATAACTAAAACTAGGCAAACGCGTTATGTGTTTCCGCGTTGATGGATGAGCCGGAACATATCAACTTATCTTTGGATTGGTTATTATATATATATATATATACACCTTGAGATCCAAACCATTACATCACTGCCATCTTATTTTCCATTAATAATTTATATGATAATCAAGAAGGCTTTGTTTTAATCATTTACAATCAAGTGGTGACACTTGTTGCTTTGATTTAATAGGTATCTTAATAGCTTTGAATAATTAACACAAATAGCATTATATTTTTTTTTACATCGAAACGGCTGATCCGATTGGAGTGAAAGTTCGGAATCAGATTGAAATTCTCTGAGAATTTGAATCCTCTCAGATGAAATATTTTTCACGAATGTTTTCCTCTGGGTTATTCTTGTGGGATTTTTGAAAACTTTGGAATGAGTTTTCTCAGAAGTGGTTAAGCCGATCGCGCCTCAAAACTATACAGCATCAAGTCAGATAGGGGTTCATTTGTGCGCCAAGTTTCATAATGATCTGAATTTTTGTTTGACCTGTAGAGCGCGAACAGAAAAACAAAAGAACAAAAAAAAACACATTCGATTTTTCAAGTACAGTGAAATTGAGTCTTCGCTACGCTCATCCAACAAGAGTACACATAATTAAAATAAATATACAACATATTATATATGGGCCTACATTCACAACATTTGATATCGATATGGATACAAAACAAACAATATTACACATCAATCTATTATATAGGCCTACACATAAAAAACAATAATTATCGGTCCTGCTTTCAATGATAAAATTTACACACTTCAAAATAATCTTCAATCCAGTAGAATGATTGTTCGACTAAAAATTGTGTAAGGGATATTTTTAAATTTATGTTTAGCATTGATTGATTGAAAATATACAACATACCGCATATGCTTATACCGGTAATGCTGCATTTGTTTATTTTAAAATTGTGAATCTCTGTAATCTTGTAAAACTCCTAATAAGGAAATACTCTTCTTTGACGTATGATTGCTTCTAAATGGAATGTGGCATCATGCCAAGAATACATATTTTGTTGTTATTAAAAAACAAGGAAAATGCAGTATGAATTTTAAGATGAGCAAGTTTTTATATAAGCAGTAATGGAAAAAAAAACTATGCATACACCTTGGTTTTGAATCTATTTAACTCACTGCCTTCCTGATTTAACTACTGCTCATGTAAATTATTTTATGATTCAATTGGCGACTCGAAATAGGCGTGGCTTCACCAGTCACAGGCCAGTTGGATCTATATCATTTGTGGTCATTTCAAGATACCCCGATTGGATACTTGAATTTGACTACAGTTCTAACAGCCCTGTTGATTGGACAGTATGATTTGTGACGTCATGGGGGCGGAGACTGCGAGTCGTCTTGAATACAGTTCTAACAGCCCTGTTGATTTGACGGTATGATTTCTGACGTCAAGGGGGCGGAGACTGCGAGTGGTCAATTCGTTGTACTTGTTGACCACCTCAATAGTCTACTTGATAGCTTTTTAAAATTGATGTAAAAAAAATGATGATGATTTTTATCCCTAATGCGGTTCATCAGATTTATGTGAAACTTTGGAATTATGTGTATAATTTGTATACTTGAATTCTGTAGAAATTTGAATTTATTCGAAGAATTACTCAGGCGCTAAATGACCTCGCTGTCGATGCGCCTCAAAACCCTAATATTCATTCATTCGAAGAATTATTTCTTCCCGTATTTTCCCTTCTGGATTAGTCTTATATGGAATATTTCAAAATTTCAAAATTATTTTTCTCAAAAGTGGTTCAACCAATTGTGCCTCAAAACAATACAGTATCAAATTTCATTCTCAAAATTTATTTCTTATTTTTCATCTGACCAGATGTTTTTTTGTTTTTTTTTAGTAGGCCTACGGTAAAATTAGTTTTTGCTTTGCCCATTCAATTACTGTATCATCAATATAAACGATTTGGTTCATTAAATACAAGTATTAACACAACCGCGATGATAATTTCAGGGATAGTAATCAATTTCAAACATTCACCTTGGGGACAAATCGTCTTCTTTCTCTTCTCATCCTTGATTCTTCTTTTTTCCTCTTTCTTCTCTGTCCTTGTATGTACCCTATCACAATATGAAAATCTGGTGCCACCCCCATGACTCAGTGAACTATCGCACTGCGTTGAGAACTGAAGTCACGTTTTGGGCGTTGGTTCAAGTCCCGCATAAGGCATGGATTTATGTAAACGTTCTTTCACCTATTATCCCTTCATTGTTTCATTATCGTCCGCTCATTCGTGTCCCCGTACAACCTAGCTGTTTGTGAAGTCGCATTAAAATGAATAAAATTTCAGTTATATTTTCATTAAAATACAACGGTCACATTCAGGTTTGCTATGTTGGTGGATGACCTTCTTTCGTTGACGTCGTTATAACTTCTTCCTTCGCAGGACGTTATTGCATGTCCCGTATCTTATGACAACAATAAAACATTCATGTTTTCATCTAATAATCTATCATTCAAGTGGTACCAGGCACCAACTGGCTTACAGTATTCGGTATTGATTGTTTTTTAGTATTTACTCTAAATGTGGTCTAGTTTTTCTATCAAATGTGACCTTTCAAAGGTTAGAAGGGTAAGATTGGAATATTTATTGGATAACGGAATTAGGCCGTTGTTATTAAATGAGTAAAAGGTTGAAGATTGTTAACGAGGTAATATAAAAGGTCAAAAGTTGGAATGAAATATTTTAAGAGTACAACAATATGAATATTTTTAATAATATTTCCTTCAAGGTCATTACAACTGACATTGAACTGGCAACTGAGTTCTAGATTGCCTTCTTTATATTGGTTTTTAACGGCGCACTATATTGATGGCTACGATGTATTGGCGTCGGTGGATGATGAATGAGATGATGAGATGATGAGATGAAAGGTTATTTTATCAGGTGTTTTGGATTGTGGGAGGGAGTCGGTCGTGGCCTGTTGTTAAGGTCACGAAAAAAAAAAAAAGTACTTTTTTTGGGGTATGGTGAAATTGAGTCTTCACTTTGCTCATTCAATAATTTATTTATTTATAAAGTTCAAATAGTTTTTCCAGAAAGTTTGAATACTGTTATAATTATAAAATTATGTTCTGAAATATGAGAATAATCACTAATCGAACCATTACCAGTATGCCTATTACAGAGAAACCTCTATCCATTGTTTTTCAAGGGACCAGGAAAATAAAACCATCCTTGCAGGAAAACAATTCCATTCAGGAAAATTTACCATTGATTATATGGGAGTGGGGTGAGAAAAAATGAATGATACAAGCAGGAAAACGATGGATCTGGGAACGATGCATAGAGGTTTCACTGTACAACAACAATAGAATGTAAAAACCCAATTAAATTTTCCAACGTTGAAACTATTATCTACAAAAACACAATATTTTGTGTGGGCCTACATAACTTGTGGTTATTAAAAATGGGTGTGGTATTTTTCGAAATTTTGTGCCCCGGACAAGTTTCTGGGCAAACGCCGCCACTGTATACTTGCACTAAATAATGGGGAACCCCCTGCCAGATTTTCTGTTTTTTCTAGTGACAGTCGCGGTAAGGGTCAGGATTGTTATGTCCTCTAACGAATTTTTCTAAATGTTTTACCTCGGACAAGTTTCTGGGCACACGCCGCCACTGTATACCTGCACTAAATAATGGGGAATCCCTTGCAGGATTTCCTGTTTTTTCTAGTGACAGTCCCTGTAGGGTCAGGATTGCGATTCCTGTAACAAATATCATTCCCGTGTTCCAGGCGATGTTCACCGGAGGGCTGAAGGAGTGCGAGATGAAGCGGGTGAAGCTCCAGGGGGTCTGCCCGACGGCGATGGCTAAGATCATGTACTTCATGTACTCCGGAAACATCCGGGTCACGGAGAACACCGTCTGCACGCTCCTACCGGCCGCCACCATGTTCCAGGTAAGCAGATCCGGACTTGAGAATCCAGCGCCCCTAGGCTGAACCTAGTTTAGCGCACCTATATTTTCAAAATGTGTGTAAGACTAGTGTAAAAATGAAAAATAAATTAGTAGAATTTAGCGTAGAAAATATTTTGGGTATTGTGATAACCACGTGGTACGTCAACGTATTTACACTCCATACTCGACATTACCAAAGATGACTTACTAAGTAACGGAATACTTGTACGACAGGGTGCGACTTACCCGGGGAGAAGTCCTAGAAATAAACACCAGGGCATATTTCAGCAATATTTCAGTTAATCCAATAGCCCCGCAGGGAATTTTTGAAATATAATTTTTTTTCATTATGCTCTGTAAGTTGTAGATATTGGCCAATGTTGTTGTAGTGTTAGTGAGAATATGAATAGGAATAATAATAAAAATGAGTTTGTGATACTTTTGGTTTCATTTTTAACTACATGATATAACTTCGTGTTGCATTTTTTCATTTCATTTCATTTGAAACAAAAATATGAAAGCCCTGGAGAGCCCAAGCGCCCCTGTGCCTCTCGTGCCCCTATAGGCTTCAGCCTTGCCAGCCTGTGCATAAATCCGGGCCTGCAGATCAGGACATTCTTTCAGAGCAATTGAGGGCCGGGTGCATGAATCATCCAACTCGACTTAGCTTGTTTATAGTCCCGGTGACAGCCACGAATTCCTTATTGTGTTGACTGCGTCACCTGCAAATATTGCTATTACATGGCAACAGAGTGCGTCATTGTGCAGTATTTTGTTTGAGTATGCGTTCCATTTATGAGTAGAATCGTCGATCCGCTCGTTGTCCGCGCTTGGATACGGCAATCAGAGCCGTGGTGAACATTATCGTTGACTGTCAAGAAGGGCGCAAACGATGGATAAGTGCTGCGTTCATGTTTATGTCCAAGTGAGGACGTTCTTTCAGATCAATGACTATCTAGTATCTAGTACTATACTATACTATCTATACTATACTATAGTACACATTAAAAATACTACATGAAACGTAACATGTGATCATGAGCATGATGACGTCACATAACAGGAGTGACGCGTCCCCAGTCTCTATAGGGCAAAAAGTTCCCGCCAGGAGGATTTCACAGGTATTTTTCTGAAATCATATACTGGTAATATTTCAGAATCATTCATTCAAGAAATAGTCTTCACAATCTTGGGAAAATCATCACATATTCTGCACAATCATCTCTTCAGCGTTTCTCAATCAACTTGAAATCTGATTATATTAATTATATTATTCTGATAATTCTACTATAACTCAATTATATCAAGTATATTGTTTTTGTATATTTCACTACCACTAGGAACTATCTATACTATACTACACTATACTATAGATAGTATAGTATAGTATACTACACTATACTATCTAGTAGAGATCTAGTATCAAAGCTATTTCTGCCGATACCAACAGTGCTGCTTGTTCCACCAAAAGCCGTGTGGAACGCCAGGTGGAAAAAGGCCAGTAGGCCACGCTCTACGCACGTTCCCACCAAATTTACGTCTTTGTTATCGGCAAGATGTCGACTGGACCACGTGACTGGCCTCTTTACAACTAGCGTTCTGCACGGGTTTTGGTGGAACCAGCAGCACTGTTGGTATGAGCAGAAATAGCTTTGATACTAGACCTCTCTATTCTAGACCGTGATTGTATTCATTTTTAAACGCAAGCAAACGCATTGTGAGATGAGCGAGATATCTATATATAAAGTAGAATGATAAACTCTACACACTTCGAGGAGTATAAAAATACTCCTTTCGGTAAATATCGAATCGAGAAAGTCGTAAAGCTCGGTAAAAACACATGATTCTGCTATTTTTATTTCTTTGATGAAGGAAAAACATTTATTAAATCATTTTCTTCGAAACGGCTTGTTCGATTTCCATAAAAAATTCTAATAATCTGTATCATCAATGTGTTTGCATTCAGAGTAAATGTGATTTTTTTGGAAGATTTTATTCTTCAAATTCTTCTGCCCAGCCTAACCTTATGAGGAACTAATACACAATAGCATACATAAAAATCATGTGGTGATTGTTCAGTTACAATACATACACGATTTGTCTAATCTATGGAGAGTAAACTAATCACAAAATATTAATACGCTACACATAACCACGATGTCGCAAGAGTCGGGAGTAGTCTCGTATTACGCGCGTCTAATCAGCCGCGTTTGTTGCCACCAGGTGATCAACGTGATCGACGCGTGTTGCGTGTTCCTGGAGCGCCAACTCGACCCCACCAACGCGATCGGCATCGCCAACTTTGCCGAGCACAACGGCTGCAGAGATCTCTACGTCAAGGCCAACAAGTTCATCGAACAACACTTCACTCAGGTTGGTAACATTGTGTGACGAGGACACTTGTTTGGGCTGCTTGTATTGATTCAACAAACAACTAAATACGGCATCTAATAACTATATGATTTAATAAAATATATAATCTAATATAATGGAATATAATATAATAAGATAAAATGATCTCTCATCTCATCTTACATTCAATTTATTCATCGTTCACCGACGCCAATTGATCAAAGTCATCATTACAATGCGTCATTGAACCCAAATTAAATGATTTAGTGAATAAATGATTGTACGAATGAATAAATGAGTTGATTAATTGATTAATGAATTGATATTGAAATGAATAAACAAATGAATTGATAAATGGACCCTGAATACAGTAATACACGATTGAATAGATGAATGAATGGGCCCTCAGTAACGTAGATGAGTAAATTAATGAGCCCAAATATTGATATGAATTAATTAATAAAACATGTTTGTTGAAATGAATGAATGAGTAAATAGTCCCTAAATGAATTAATGAACAGGCACTAAATTGAACATGAAGAAAGGATTTTTCCAACCCCCACTGTTTTTCCGTCTCGACAAACCCTAGTTTGTATAACCGTTGTTCCGTATGTCTGGTAGATCTGCCACGAGGAAGAGTTCCTGCAGCTGTCCGCGATCCAGCTAGTGGCGCTGATCAAGAAGGACGAACTGAACGTGCAGGACGAGCGCGAGGTGTACAACGCAGTGCTCAAGTGGGTGCGCTACGACGAGGATAATCGCTACCCCAAGATGGAGCACATCCTGCACGCCGTGCGCTGTCAGTACCTGACGCCCAGGTTCCTACGCGACCAGATGAAGAACTGCGACGTGCTCAGAAAGCTGCCCGCATGCAGAGAGTATCTAGCGCAGATATTCAAGGTAAGCTGCTGGGTTGGGGTGAGCTCTGTTCGAGGTAAGCTGTTGTGTAGAGGTGATCTCTATTCGAAGTAAGCTGTTGGATTTTCAAGGTAAGCTGCTGGATTGGGTGATCTCCGTTCAAGGTAAGCTGCTATGTTGGGGTGTGCTCTGTTCGAGGTAAGCTGCTGGGTTGGGGTGAGCTCTGTTCGAGGTAAGCTGTTGGGTTGGGGTGAGCTCTGTTCGAGGTAAGCTGCTGGGTTGGGGTGAGCTCTGTTCGAGGTAAGCTGTTGGGTTGGGATTAGCTCTGTTCGAGGTAAGCTGTTGGGTTGGGATTAGCTCTGTTCGAGGTAAGCTGCTGGGAGTGTGATCTCCAATCAAGGTGAGCTGTTGTATTGGGGGGATCTCTATTCGAAGTAAGCTGTTGGGTTAGGTGATCTCTGTTCGAGGTGAGCTCTTGGGTTGGGATTAGCTCTGTTCGAGGTAAGCTGCTGGGTCAAGCTGATCTCTATTCGAAGTAAGCTGCTGGGTTTGGGTGATCTCTGTTTGAGGTGAGCTCTTGGGTTCTAGTGATCATCACCAAATACGTAGGCCCAATTATTATTACTGTTAAAAAATATCGGAAGTTCCGCTCACTCTGATTGTTGAGAACTGCGAAACGAGTTTCTGATGGTTTTGGCGGTAAGAACTGTCTTTTCTGAGAGCAACTGAATTACCACCAGGTGACAATAATGGCTGTCAAACGCTCGCGAGTTTCTAGCGCGGTCAGTCTTATCCACTTGGGGTGCTAGGGTCACTTTGTCGCCCGCGTAAACGCCAGGCTCCCTGTATCTATAGTGATGAGGTATGTGTTATCACCCTAGATCAGCTGAATTGGTTGAACCACTTTCGACAAAAACCATCACGAAAGTTTGAAAAAGCTTGTAAGATCAGACTGGGTGGAAAAAAGTTTGAAAAAGTGTACTGAGGCTGGTGATCGAGTGGCTAGCACTGAACTGTCATTTAGAAATTCGGGGTTCGATTCCCGCCATGATCGACCATTCTAAAAAAAAAAATTCAGTTTCCCTGTGTCGTTCAGGTCAATACTGGGATGGTTCCTTAACAACAGGCCACGGCCAAAAACACCTAATAAAATAACCCTTCATCTCATCATCCCATATATCATTCACTGACGCCAATGGATCGTAGCAGTCAGTATAGTGCCTTCGTAAACCCAATATAAATTTAAGAAACAAAATCTCTTTTGAAAATGTTTCTCTCTCTCTCTCTCTCTCTCTCTCTCTCTCTCTCTCTCTCTCTCTCTCTCTCTCTCTCTCTCTCTCTCTTTCTCTCTCTCTCTCTCCCTCCCTCCCTCCCTCCCTCTCCCTCTCCCTCTCCACATCTCCACAGTATCTCTACGTTGTCAACCTAAACCTGACTGAAATCTTCCGTCAGCCTATCAACAATCGTATCACTCTTGTTCCAGGATCTGACACTGCACAAGAAGCCGTGCGTTAAGGAGCGCACGCCAAACACTCCTCGCATCATCTACATCGCCGGCGGCTACTTGCGACACTCGCTCGACGTGCTCGAGGGGTATAACGCGGATGACAAGACGTGGATACAGCTGGCCAGGCTGAAAGTGCCTCGGTCGGGGCTGGGAGGAGCTTTTCTCAAGGTATGTTTGCTGTTGACAATGGTCCAACGACGGATATTGTTCATTGTTTATTGTTGGTTCACGATTTTCATAGGACACAAATACATTGTAGGCCTAAAAATCAGGTCAAAATACAAAAATTATAAAACTTGAGTTTTTGACTCCAACATTCAAGAAGAACTTCTTCTAGAAATTTAGAACGACCATAAACACAGGTCTAGGAGTTCACTTCTTCTATATTATAGCTAATTATTAGAAGAAAAAAAATGAAAAAATGAATAAATAAATGGAAAAAGAAATAAAATGGAAATAGAAATGAAAAAAAAATTAAATCAAAATTGAGAACAATTATGAGAATCTATCTTCAAATTTGTTTCTCAAGGTCAACTAAATTGTCCTACCCGGCGCAAAATGACCTAGATGTTGACGCGCCGTAAAACCCAAACATTCATTCATTCATCACTACATCGTGGTGATATCGTCGATGACGAGCGTGCGTTCATCACTACATTGTGGTGATATCGTCAATGACGAGCGTGCGTTCATCACTACATTGTGGTGATATCGTCAATGACGAGCGTGCGTTCATCACTACATTGTGGTGATATCGTCAATGACGAGCGTGCGTTCATCACTACATCGTGGTGATATCGCCGATGACGAGCGTGCATTCATCACTACATCGCAGTGATATCGTCAATGTCGAGCGTGCGTTCATCACTACATCGTGGTGATATTGTCAATGACGAGCGTGCGTTCATCACTACATTGTGGTGATATCGTCGATGACGAGCGTGCGTTCATCACTACAATGTGGTGATATCGTCGATAACGAGCGTGCGTTTGTCACTACATTGTGGTGATATCGTCGATGACAAGCGTGCGTTCATCACTACATTGTGGTGATATTGTCAATGACGAGCGTGCGTTCATCACTACATTGTGGTGATATCGTCGATGACGAGCGTGCGTTCATCACTACAATGTGGTGATATCGTTGATAACGAGCGTGCGTTCATCACTACATTGTGGTGATATTGTCAATGACGAGCGTGCGTTCATCACTATATTGTGGTGATATTGTCAATGACGAGCGTGCGTTCATCACTACATTGTGGTGATATCGTCGATGACGAGCGTGCGTTCATCACTACATTGTGGTGATATTGTCAATGACAAGCGTGCATTCATCACTACATTGTGGTGATATTGTCAATGACGAGCGTGCGTTCATCACTACATTGTGGTGATATCGTCGATGACGAGCGTGCGTTCATCACTACAATGTGGTGATATCGTTGATAACGAGCGTGCGTTCATCACTACATTGTGGTGATATCGTCGATGACGAGCGTGCGTTCATCACTACATTGTGGTGATATCGTCGATGACGAGCGTGCGTTCATCACTACATTGTGGTGATATCGTCAATGACGAGCGTGCGTTCCTCACTACATCGTGGTGATATCGTCAATTTCGAGCGTGCGTTTGTCACTACATCGTGGTGATATCGTCGATGATGAGCGTGCGTTCATCACTACATTGTGGTGATATCGTCGATGACGAGCGTGCGTTCATCACTACATTGTGGTGATATCGTCAATGACGAGCGTGCGTTCCTCACTACATCGTGGTGATATCGTCAATTTCGAGCGTGCGTTTGTCACTACATCGTGGTGATATCGTCAATGATGAGCGTGCGTTCATCACTACATTGTGGTGATATCGTCAATGACGAGCGTGCGTTCATCACTACATTGTGGTGATATCGTCAATGACGAGCGTGCGTTCATCACTACATCGCAGTGATATCGTCAATGTCGAGCGTGCGTTCATCACTACATTGTGGTGATATCGTCGATGACGAGCGTGCGTTCATCACTACATCGCAGTGATATCGTCAATGTCGAGCGTGCGTTCATCACTACATTGTGGTGATATCGTCGATGACGAGCGTGCGTTCATCACTACATTGTGGTGATATCGTCAATGTCGAGCGTGCGTTCATCACTACATTGTGGTGATATCGTCGATGACGAGCGTGCGTTCATTACTACATCGTGGTGATATCGTCAATGACGAGCGTGCGTTCATCACTACATTGTGGTGATATCGTCGATGACGAGCGTGCGTCTTGTTCCCAGGGCATGTTCTACGCGGTCGGCGGTCGCAACAACTCGCCGGGCACGAGCTACGACTCGGACTGGGTTGACCGGTACAACCCGGGCACGGACCGCTGGCGACCGTGCAGCCCGATGTCGGTGCCGCGGAACCGCGTGGGCGTGGCCGTAATGGACGGCCTGCTCTACGCCGTGGGTGGCTCCGTCGGATGCCAGTACCACAACAGCGTGGAGAGGTAGGTGAAATGTTGGAGCTTCTAAAACTTGAAGGACGTCACGACCCTGAAACTAGATTTTAATGAATGATGATTTTTTCTTTCATTGGGTTTCAACGACGCATTATAATGATAACTAAGATCTATTGGCATGATATTGATTACTCCAAATTTAAGTTTAAATTCATCGTGTAATTATGGTGATGACATGGTTCCTAATTTGTTACTTGAAGATGTCACTAGTTCTTAGTTCACACCCTCATTATAACCTATATGTTGGTGAGGTCTTTAATCTACGTTCTGCTGCACTAGGTGCAACATGTTGTTAGCAACATGCGCTCAGCACACAATACCTTTTACTGGCGAGTGCTGCGGCAATGCCAAACTTGGACGGCAATTTTTTGTTATTATGTTACCACGAGCAATTCTTCAAACTTCCGCCAAATGTCTCCCTATTGAGTGATCTTCTCAATACTATTGTTACACACGGAGAAGCTCGCTCTCTGATTGGTCGATGCAAGTTGCTCAAAGCATGATGCGCTTAGCACAAAGCAGAAGAGTAAACGTTCCTTTAAACAAACCGCTTGCATGGTGTAATTCACTCGGCTGTCAATCTTGTTATATTTCATGAAAATCTTTTGGACAAACTGATCGCTGCAATTCCTAGTGAGCAATTTGCTACCGGCACCCTTAAATATTGACATTTCAGGTAACTGTTGCAGTGTTGCTACAGCTGAGCCAAAATATACGTAATTTTGTTAAACAAAGTTAATTCCTTGTATCACTACTAGATTACTCATGATCGGTATTTCCCAAGATGCATTGAGGGTTGCGTTGGTTTGCCGGTTGGAGATGGTGTCTTCATTCATACGAAAACACGTTCCATTTTCTGAGTACTTTCCGAGAACCAAAGATTGCTACTCTATCTAGTGCTGTTTTGTAGAAGTGGCTGACAAGCTAACAAACTTGATGACAGCTGTTATTAGCTGAGCCCCCGTGAACTTGAAGTTAGTTCCTCTTATCACTATTACCTACTCACGATCGATAGTTCTGAAAGATGTGGCCTGTGAATTGGAACACATTTTTAACATGGGAGGGATAGGAAGTGGAGTCACACAGCCGATTGCGCCTCGAAACTATACAGTAGTATCGAATTAGATGAGGACACTTGTGTATGCCAAGTTTCAACTGGTTTTTAATTCTCGTTTGACCTGTGGAGCGCAAAAAAAAAGAAAAAAAACATACTTTTTTTCGAGTATGATGAAATTGAGTCTTCGCTTCGCTCATCCAGTAAATAATTAAACCTTGTGTCTGTTTGTAAGGTTCGACCCGGACGAAGATCGTTGGACGAGCGTGCAGACGATGCACTTCAAGCGGCTGGGCGTGGGCGTCGCCGTCGTCAACCGCCTGATGTACGCGATTGGCGGGTACGACGGCGTCAACAGGCTCAACACGGGCGAGTGCTACCACCCCGAGAACAACGCGTGGACCATGATCGCGGACATGGCGGTGAAACGGAGCGGAGCCGGTGAGTTCTGTCAGTCAGATTAGCTTTAGATTAACCGTTAGTTTTGTCCAAGATGCATTGAGGGTTGTGTTGGTTTGCCAACGACAGTTACAAAAACTCATGCGAGACTCGAACCCACACCTAACCTGACTTCAGTTCCAAATGCAGTGCGATAGTTGACTGAGCCACGGACGGGACATTTCATCGAAAATATTCCACTTTGTTAAATTTATTTTTTATTGTCGGAAAAAAAAGATAACAAATACATAAACACTCCAAAAAGATCTACAAAGCCTTTGAAAAGCTTGTCTGTAGAATAATAAAATAATATACCGAATTAAACAAACAAAAACGACTATTGGTGAACAATAAATAATTACAATATAGGCCTATAGGCCTACTACATTTTATCAACTGATAATTAAATAAATGCAAATGACGCAATTCGCTCGAGCAGTTTCACAACGTACGCTCCGTTTCTTCCAGGCGTGGCCGCACTCAACCAGTTCATCTACGTCGTCGGTGGCTACGACGGAGCGACGCAGCTGTCCTCGGTCGAACGGTACGACACGGAGAACGACGCGTGGTCCAACGTGTCGGACATACGCATCGCGAGGAGCGCACTCAGCGTGACCGTCCTCGACAACAAACTATACGCCATGGGTACGACCTAAACTTCCTTATCATTGACACAGTGAAACCTATCCATCGTTTTTCAAGAGACCAGGAAAATTTAACATTGATTAAATGGGAGTAGGGTGAGAAAAAATGAATTATACAAGCAGGAAAATGATAGATCTGGGAACGATGCATAGAGGTTTCACTGTATTCTGAAATAATAACTTTAATTTTTAATCACTTGACAGTAGGGTTACAAAATCACTACTCTAACTCCCAGGCCGAGTTATTTTCCTATTATATTGCACAGATACTTGTGTTTAGATGGCCTTTCATAACAATTGACCAATGTGGATGGGCGTGACTTATACGAAGCAGGGGAAATTTTAGATACAGTAAACCCTCGTTAATTCGAATTCCAAGGGACCCCAAAAATCAAAATTCGAATTAAAAAAATTCGAATTATGAAAAAAATGTTTTTTCCTTGTATAGTACAGTAGTATACTGTGTGCGTGCAGTTTGGTTGACCATGTGCGCCTTGCACGTTGTTTGTTCCCTCCTACTTCCCCCTTGCTCTAAGGTAGCCAACTTTGACAGCCATGTGGTTATCTTCAAGTCAAGTGTTTTCTCAGCAATTTTAACAACACAACAAGGAGTCCCATTAATACTATATATTATCATGTCATTCATTAGGTAACACTTATCACAGTTCACAGTGTTGAAAGAGTCAAATTACCAAACTGGATGTTAGGATTAAAAGTAGGAAGCAAGGCAGTAAATATAAATATTTGGGAAATGAATGAATTATTCTCTCTACATGCACTAGCCGGCTGGTCCATTTATTATTGTTTCGTGTTTGTTCAATTTGAATTTCAGCAAAAATTACGAATAAAAGTTGACACAATCACATCCATTATCCTAAACATTACCGCTCGGGTGTCTCGACCAGCCAGATGTCTGTCTGTGACCCTGAAAAGACCCCCTGCCTCACCCCTCATCATGATAGCACGCGCTGCACATGTGGCTATGACGTATCTCTAGCTTGCCGGGTCGCCAGGAATGTTGATGACAAAGGATTTCACGTGATAAAATATCCAATTGTGAAAACTTTTATTCGTAATTTTTGCTGAAATTCGAATTAAACAAACACGAAACAATAATAAAACAGTAGTTTGGACTAATCATTAGTTCGAAATTCGAAATAATAAAAATTCGAATTATCGAAATGAATTAACATTGATATCCCTATACCAGCGGCCGGGGTCATTTCTCTGGTTCGAATTAGCGCGGAATTCGAATTAACCGAGTTCGAATTATCGAGGGTTTACTGTACCTTGATTGGTTATGTCCCTATTTTCCCCTGCTTCACTGTCCACTTGATTGGTTTTTATATTTTGTGACATCACGAGGGAAGACGATCTACAATGGTCAATTATAGCAGAAAAAAATGGTTGTATTGCAATTAGGCCTATATATTGTTGTACTTGATGTGTGAAACGAGATATTTGCCGATATCACTTTAATTCAGCGTTCAGAGGCTTGTGAATTTGACAGATTTTACCTAGAACGATGTTTTGGAATAACAACTGACTGTATTTGATAATTTTCCCACACATTAGCGTATTCTACTGGCCGAAAAAAAATTGAACCAATTTCTCAAACTAATTTCTCAATTACATAAAAAAAAACATCCACAAAGCCCTTCAGATGAAACCAATAGTATTACCATGTAAGCCTACTAATCTACTATGAATAAAGTAATACAATACAACTAGATTCTCATCAACTGAATTCATCACAGGTGGCTACGACGGAACCAACTTCCTCGACATCGTCGAAGTGTACGACCCGAGCAAAGACGCGTGGGAAGAAGGCTTGCCGCTGACGAGCGGACGATCCGGCCACGCGTCAGCCGTCAGCTACCACCAGTGCCAGATCCACTGCGACCACCACGACCACATGCTGTCCATGTCGGACGATCCCGTCCCGTCCACGTCACAAACCGACGCTCAGGCGACTATTGATCCGCTCATCAATCTACCGCCTTGAATGTTGTCAAACAGACTTTAGTATTACCAAATAAATGAATGTGAAAATAAACAATTAAAATATATTTAAAAATTTATCATCTTTTGTATTATTTTTCTCTCCCTTTTTTTCCACTCTCCAAATCTATATATTATTTAATTATACAATTATATTGGATTTAGAGCCAATTTTACGAGCTCTCTGTCTCTACAATGTCTACTCAATGCCTCTACAGATGTATTCTGGTGATAAGTGAAAGGCAAATAAAAACTAAACTAACTAAACTAATTCAGTTACCAGTAAGAGTACCAGTAATGAGTCAAACATGCATAGATTACATATTTGTTAGGTATAGATGTGGTCCTAGTTCAATAATCCATTGGGCAATGATAGAAACAAAAATAACTGATCATTAGTTCTAAATTCAAAATCACGGAAAGAGTTGACCTCTCACGCAGAAACAAGGAATTAGACTTTGAAGTTGTAGGCCTGGAACTTAACACGATAGACACAACTACTAAACTCCTCTCATCAAGTATACCACCAATCATCATCATAGCCCTTTACAGATCCCCAAATGGTGACATCGACTACTTTCTACAATCTCTAGAGGTCACTCTACATCAACTTACACGACGAAAATCTACTCTAATAATCTGTGGCGACTTCAACATCGACTTTTCAAGTACATGCCCAAAAACAACGAGGTTAAAAAATCTGATTATTTCATTTGGCATCTTACCTTGTATAAACCAACCAACAAGAGTAACGCAGACATCTGCTCGCTGTATTGACAACATTCTCACCAACCTGTCTTCCGAAAGCTTCTCAGCCTTGGTATTTGAGCCTAATCTAGCTGATCACACAGCACAGCAAATAAATATCAATCTGGCTCACGAACTACCCAAACGCGAAGCTCAATACGCACCTAGGAGAAGTTTCAAGGAGGAAAATATATCTAAATTCACACAGTTACTCTCAGGGGAGTCCTGGGAGAATCTACTGAATTCAAATAATACCGACCAATCATTTCAAATCTTTTTAGACACTTTTCTAACACACTTCGAATCCTCTTTTCCCGTTCAATTAAAAAAGGTCACACACAAGGACAAAAAAACAAAATGGATAACCGAAGGCATACTTATATCAAAACTCAACTTGAAATCTCTCTACAAATTAAAACAGGAAACTAATAACAGAACTGTATGCAACTATTATGCAAAATATAGATGTGTTTATAGGAAGACGATCAGAGCTGCTAAAAAACTTGCAAATGACTGTTATATATCGAACGCTAATAATAAAACTTCAGCTACATGGGAGATAATCAATGATGCCACTGGCATGAAGACTACAAAACACCAAATACATTCGATTCAAAATGAAGAGGGCGAAGTGCTGACCGATCACTCTGCAATTGCTAATGCATTCAACCACTTCTTTACTAATATTGCCAAAAAACTTGTTTCTCATCCCAACCACAACCCATCTTCATCAAATGGCCACTTGGGTTCCACTTCCAACCAACCACGTTCCTCTATATTCTTAGCGCCGACCAATGAGGAAGAAATACGGAAAGCTGTTCATAATCTGAAAAATAGCTCTGCACTCGATACCTACTCTGTCTCCACTTTGCTACTCAAACAGTGTATCCCGTTCATCTCCAAACCTCTCGCTCATTCCTTCAACTTGTCGTTAACTTCAGGAACATTCCCTATGCAACTTAAACCTGCCCTGGTAATACCAGTATTCAAGGCTGGTGATGCAGAGTCTCTCTCCAACTATAGACCGATATCCCTACTACCTGCATTCTCGAAGATACTGGAATCAGTTATGCTCAAGAGACTAGCAAGCTTCCTAGCATCTCACGACTTGCTGACCAAGGCTCAGCATGGCTTTCGCAAGGGCCGATCTACAAGCTCTGCAATCAATGAACTAATTAGAATCATTTCACAAGCATTTGACAACAGGGAAAAAATTGCGGGTATTTTTTGCGACCTAAGCAAAGCGTTTGATTGTGTCAACCATACCACCCTACTCCAAAAGCTTCACTTCTACGGGATAAGAGGCACTGCAAACACATGGTTCAACTCTTACCTCTCTGGAAGATCCCAATCAGTTTTAATCAAATCTAAATTTGCTTGTTCCCATTCAGCTGGGTCAAGGTTGAAAACGGTATACCACAGGGATCCATACTTGGTCCTTTATTGTTCTTAATATATATCAATGATTTACCCGTCTCAGTAGTTGATACTCACCTCATACTTTTTGCCGACGACACTAGTGCTCTCGTAAAAGGATCTGACGAAGAGGAACTCAGTACGAACATCAACAACGTTGTTAAATTACTTGACAGCTGGTTTAAAATTAACCATCTTACTTTAAATAGCAACAAAACTACATTTATCAACTTCAAACTAACATCTGAGCCTGAAGCCTTAACCGTATTCAATTCCACCTCACAACTAAAGCAAACAAATAATACAAAATTCCTAGGTTTAATGATTGACCAGCGACTAAACTGGCATATCCACAGCGAATATATAGCAAAGAAACTACGCTCTGCCAACTACGCTCTACGACGCGCCAAATGTCTAGTCAGCAAATCTGTCCTCAACAATATATATTATGCATACTTCCACTCAATCATGACTTATGGAATTACAGCCTGGGGCAACTCCCCTGCTCTCAAGAGAGCATTCATCCTCCAAAAACAAGCTGTAAGAATTATTACTGGCCACAATCAAAAGAGAAGCTGCCGACCACTATTTAGAAAACTCAGTCTGCTTCCTCTACCTTGCATCTACATACTAGAAACAATATCGTTCATCAAACTCAATTTCAAATCTCATAAAACTAATCAAGACAATCATCACCACGACACCAGGCGCAAAATAGATCTATCAATCCAGCAGCACAACCTCAAAGCATTTGAAAATACAGTTGACTAACAAGGCGTCAAACTGTTTAATAAATTGCCTTCAGAGATAAAGTATATTCAAGATGTTCATAAATTCAAGAGAGCAGTAAAACAACTACTCCTTAAACACTGCTGTTACTCTACACAAGAATTCCTGGAAACATCACTCTAATTAGGCCTAGTTCTTCCATTTCAAAATATGTCATTTCAAAGTTACTATTCTCTATGCTACATTATCATATTATTATAATTTCATTATTATTTTTCTGTTATCACTATTATTACTATAATATTATCAAAATCATTATTACGAAGCTTTACATTTTATATTTAACATACCCTATTTCTCTATAGGCCTACTCTTGTCTTTTTTTATCACAATAACTATATGAAAATCAATATTGTACATAGCTTTTTCACTTTTGTTATTATTAATATTAATATTTCATAGAATAGTGTCGACAATAGTACAACATTGTTGATGTAGTATGTATACACAATCATGTATATAATACGTGTCTCTAAATCCTGTGCTGTAATGTATAATGAGGATCTTTGACAATAAATACTTATCTTATCTTATCTTATTACTTGATTGCTGTGGTTATACCCACTAGAGGGACTAATAAGTAATAATAACAATGATGACTCACGCACTACATTAAAAAATATTAAAGCAACTAAATGTATAAAGTATAAACAAGAATAAAGCTAGGTTCCCATAACGATTTTTTCACGTGACGTCCGTTGAAACATCGGCCGACGTCAACTTTCCACCCATCACGCGCAAGAAAAAACAATGGAGGGAGGCAACGATTTTTCGCCGTCCAAGTAGAGCCAACTCTAACATTTTCACGTCCGTCACGGGACGGCACGGCACGATTTGGATATTTTTAGAACTCGCGAAGGCGGTGATCTGTTCGACCCAATATTCGACCTTTTAAATTTGATTGTTATCCTCAAAAAGTTGAAGTCTTTGCCAGTAGAATGCATACTTGAAGTGACGTGAGAAAAACGGCATGGGAACACGATCTATTTTACATCAACGATGCCGTCCGATGTTTCAACGGACGTCACGTGAAAAAAACGTTATGGGAACCCAGCTTAAGGCAAATAGACTTCTGAAGGAATTTCTCAAAAGCTCCGAATTTTCTCGAAGTGAATTTATTGTGTTTATATATATTCTCGTAGTAATCAATGGATTTTGTTTTTATTTAAAAAATTGAAACAAGTGAAGGAATTTTGTTCTGTTTGTTCAAAATAAACCTTTTTATTTTTATTTCAGTATTATGTTACAATTTGAATGAATGGTAATATGTTCAATATGTTTTAAATTTCTGTAATATGTAGAACAACGACACATGCAGTTACATCATGTTCTCTCTATATGTAATAAGTTAATATTTGCCTACAGACCAGTCTCATTGGAGGCTTTGTAGGATATTTAGAAGCAGAGTTCTTTGTTTTGTAATTTGTACTTGAAATGTGTGAATAAAAAAAAAGACTTAATGGCCACCTATATAACAGATAACCACCGCAAATGGGATAATAATCTGTCAGCTGGGTTGTGCTATTCGAACGACTACTCACAAGGTAACAGGTTTCACTCCCTCCTTTCTCAACTTCGGCCGAGAA
Source organism: Brachyptera risi (assembly GCA_964007535.1). Classification (NCBI taxonomy): domain Eukaryota; kingdom Metazoa; phylum Arthropoda; class Insecta; order Plecoptera; family Taeniopterygidae; genus Brachyptera; species Brachyptera risi. The sequence continues at coordinate 11,498,762 of OZ023338.1, read as the reverse complement.
ATCACCACGTCTGGGAAAAGCTGCTACCGTTACGCGTCACAAATTGATTACAGACGACTAAAATGAACATGATTCAGACCTAGAAAAAATTGATAATTTCGATCAATATTCGATATCGTCCTTTCGATTTGATACCGAATGGAATTAATAATCTTTCGATATTTTTGATATCGCACATTTTCATATTGTTTACATTTTCTTGATCGATTCCCTATTTAAACGAAATCTATTGTTTGCCATTCATTGTTAACAAATTGTTACCGGCACATGCAGCGTAGTGTTCAACGCACTTGCTTCATGTGACCCGGGAGGCAGTGGACATATCAGTCCTGGTTACATCCCCGCTACCGTCCATCTTTACAGGGTTTTTTTGTGGTTTCTTTCTGTAGTCTAGACCAGTGCTGGGATGGTTCCCACAATATAGGCCCGACCGCTTCCTTCCACTTTCCTTCCCATTACCCATAAAACCTTCATCTCATCATCTCATTAATCATTCATCCAATGCCGATAGATCTTGAGCCCGTATTACACAGGGAATGAATAGCCCGAATGGGTTGGTTGCAATTGATGCGTGCAAGCGCAGATGACTCACCTCCATTCGGCTGTTTGAATAGAGTTCAATTGACGCAATTGGAAATAGTTCTATATTCTCGGGTTGCATTCACTGAATAGATCCCACGTGATCCGATTCATCCAATAGGAAACCAAATAGCAAACAGCTGATCTCAATGTCAAAACATTGACGTTTGTCAAATTACATCAACAGTCAATATCGTCATTAGTGACGTTTGAAGTTGAAAAATTCCTTTTATTTTGCAGTTTGTGATCGAAATTATTCATGATAATAAAATATAAGAATTAATTCTGGACAATTTTGTTCAAACAATTCTCAACTTTTTGTAAATCGTGACAAGCAGGCCGTGCCTCAAAGAGGCTGTGAAGTCCCGGCCATTTGGTTGTGTGTAATAGGTCATTCGGCTGTTTGGAGTGACCTTGAGGAACCGAATGATTGCATTCAATTGCAACCATTCCCCGTGTAATACGGGCTTAAGTTATAATTACAGTGCGTCGTTTAAACCCAATATGAAAAAAAAAATTGTTCACAATATTTATTGACTACAATAAGACGTTATTGTTTTTAACACGGGAAGTGAATAATCAACAATACAAGTATGGTCAATAATAAGACAAAGAAACCATAGATACTGGGTAATTTTGGAGTATTAAATCATTCTAAATTTGTCAAGCAAACGATGCACATGTTGCACAGTTCTGCTCATGAAATCTGCGCGTGGCTCGAGGGCCCGCAAAGGTTTCGTTGAGTAAGAGCTTGGCTGCCTTCTCAATGAAATCTCACTGGCGTGGCTTAAAAACCCGTAAAGCCTTCATTGGGTATAAGCTTAGCTGCTGCTCAATGAAATCTCACTGGCGTGGCCTAAAAACCCGTAAAGCCTTTCATTGAGTAAGAGCTAAGCTTATAAAGGTAGCCAGCGGTGAAATGACACGTTCCCTTTTGGAGCGGGTCATTGTCACTAGGGCTAGGTTCAATCCCTAGCCCAGCTTGTTGGGTCTCCGCCACATAGAGTCTGGTTCACGGACTCTATGTGGACCTCTATCCCGGGCTTGCTATTTGGCTTAAAGCAGGCCCACGAAAGAGGACTCCATTGATGGTTGGGACTTTGACGTAGTAATGGAGCTTTAAACTAACACCAACCAGTGAACCTTTAGATCTACAGTCATCAGCTAAATAATATACGCTGATGACTGCAGATCAATCGTACAAGCTTTTAGATATTGTGAAATATCTCAATTCTTTCAAATAGCCCTATAAAACAATGTGATGAGGTTAATTGGCTTGTCATATTATCTGCTAGAGAAACCTTAGACCAAAAGAACATTGGAAACGGTCATATACTTTTTAATAACCCTATCAATCAGAGATTATCAAAAACATTGAATGTTATTTGGCTCTTTGAAATTCATTTGTTCATTTGTTCATTCATTTTTTCTTCAAGTGATTAATAATTGCTTATCAGTATTATGATGGAGTACAAATTTGAATCATGACAGTTGAGAGGATTAGAAAAAAAGACTGCAAAATACACGCAATATTAAAATCAAAATAAAAAACATGTTTGAGACATAAGTAAATGGTGGATGCTATTTTTTTTCTTAAATATCATAGCAACTGCCAAGTTATATATTAAAATAAAGAAAGTTGAAACTTGAAAGTCAACTGGTCAACAGTTCTTAAATAAATTTAAATGAAGATCTTGAACTTTAATTAGTAAGTTCTTTTAAATGTCATCACTGCTAGTAAGTTTGCAGCATATTGTATACCGTACTCTTCACTATAATTATGATACATTTTTTTTATGGATCTCTTCAAAGTATTCTTAAACTGGTCGAGACTATTACTACAATTCTAATACATACTGGTACATATAGAGCTGTTGCCCGTAGGAATATAGAATTCACATTCAGTTTTGGTAGTCTATTTTTATATTTTTTTTTATTTAATTTTTTTGTAGAATTAAATTTTATTAAGAAACTACTGAAAAAACAGGAGTTGCAAACTCTAGACATGCTCTAGATCAACAACTACGGCATTATCAACGGAAATTCTGAGGTAGGAATTAGGAAATAAATAATATTATAATTTAATATAAATAATATTATACAGTTACCAAGTTGGATAAAATAATATAGATGACCTTGGTTTAACGTGGGAAACATACCCCCAGTGAAAGAGCATTTTCAGAACTGAAAACAAAGACCTTAGTATCTAACTTAATTAGATACTAAGGTCTTTGCTGAAAAGGACCTGAATAAAGAAGGCGGTGCTTAAAATGGCTGCCGAACCATGAAAAAGGTGTTTTGAACTTTTGAAGTGTGGAAACCAGTAGTAAAACGTGGTAAAATGGCAATGGAAACCATCCACGCCGGCATTTCCTTAATAAAGAATACTAACCTCTAATATGGCGGACCCCACCCGACCGTGTTCCCTAATGTGGACAATTAACGTAAGCTATATTACTACATGTAGACCTAGACATATAGACCCTAGACCTAGCCCTACCTAATTTTACAAAGGGGCATGCAGTTATAGCATTAGAAGACATGCCAAAGACATGAGATGCTGCCACGGTCTATAAGTATGGGTCTTGTATCAGGCTATCTCTGTGCCCTGGAAGGCTGATGCCAACAGTGCTGCTAGTTCCATCAAAATTCATGCAGAACGCTAGGTGAAAAGTGGCCTTTGACAGCTGACGTTGTGCCACCAACAATGATGTACATTTGGTATGCGTATAGCTTGGCCCACTGGCCTCTTTCATCTAGTGTTCCGCACGGATTTTGGTGGATCCAGCAGCACTGTTGGTATCAGCCGCAATAGCTTCGATACAAGACCTACATTTATAGACCGTGGATGCAACTGTCTTCTGGCTTTATAGAGGCCTAGTAAATACTATATACTATACCATACCATTGAGCTATTGGCTATACCATTGAGTTTATAACACTATAAATTCAATGCCTATACTACGTCTTTCTACGGAGACAGTTTTGAACTTTTCTGGCCACAGTTCTTTTTATTGACACTCAAGTCCTTGAACCCTCAAGTAGGCCTACAAGTAATTTATATCTCATCATAAACTTGTATGAAAGTAAATGGAATTTATTATTTGTTCATATCCTATGGCTAACAAGCTTGAAAAATGATGTTTCAATTGGTTCTGTAGGCCTATGTAACAAGACTGAAAATATAAATGTATGGTACCGGTACCATACTAAATGTTTGTTTCACTACATCTTCATCTTACAGCCATCATTGACCTGTCCAATTCACTTCACAACTGTTGTCAATTCCAGGTGTTTGACGAAGCGTTGGAGAGTTGCAATCTTGATATTAAAGATAGCAGCACTGACGGACAGCACAGCTCAACTGACTCGAGTCAGTGTGAAGACCCGTCAACGGCAGTCGAACGTAATTACGAGTCGGACCATACGAACCCGCCTGCAGTCATCCGAATCAAACCTCCGAAATCTCATTGTTGTACCGAGTGTAAGGAAACGTTTCCTAAAGCTAAGCTTTTACAAAGACACATGAAAACACATGATGCGGGAAAACGTCAACATCATTGTGATAAATGTAGCAAGGTTTTCAAACGAGCAGAACATTTGAAACTCCATATCCGTTCACACACGCAAGAACGACCGTATGTTTGTAACCACGAAGATTGTGACAAGTCGTTTCTTCGTGCGGATCACTTGAAAAATCACATACGTATTCACACGGGGGAGAGACGTTTCTCGTGCGATACCTGTCAAAAGAGATTCCTTACGAACGACAACCTCAAGCGTCATAAACGCACCCACGGACCCAAGCCCTCCGCCAAAGTTAACTTCTCATTCAAATGCGACGTGTGTGGAAGGTACTTCTCGAGAGCCGACACGATGAGAATCCACGTTAAAAGACATTTCGTTGATGAGAGAGAGTTCCAGTGCGCCGTGTGTCCAAAACGTTTCAGCGTCGTGAGTAATCTGCGAGCCCATCTTATGGTGCACGCGAGAGAGTATCCATATAAGTGCGTTCACTGCGACAGGACTTTCATACGGAAAGACAAGTTGATTACACATTTGAGACAACACACAGGTGAAAGACCTTTCTCGTGCCCTCGTCCTAATTGTACGAAGACTTACACGACATCGAGCCATCTGAAGTCGCATTCGAAAACTTGTACGGTGTAGGGAACGCCGTGTAGACGTAGGCCTATGCTTTATTAAAGACTGACTTCTGTATTCAGCTAATACCAGCTTGATGAAGTATGCTTCAACGAAGTGATCTGTCTAGGCCTATATAGAGAAGAAGATGACATGCCAGGAATATTATATTTAATAAAAAATGTCTTTTTGGACTATTATGCTGCCCAATGTCAAGAAAAGGTAATTTTACTAATTGACGTACCATGGCCAATTTTTGTCCTATGTTTGCGTTTTTGGTGTTTTCTGATAGATCTTGTTCATATCTATGGTGTGTAGTTTGGACATTTTGTATTATGTTTGTTTTAATATGTTTTTTACTCACTTGAAGTTGATGCTTTGTGATCTGACTAAGATGACAAAGGTGGACAGTAGGTTAGGTTAGGGTCAGGTTAGTGTACAAACCTCGCGTATACCGCCGGCAGGCGAAACGGAGCTTATATATACTTGAAAAAAATGAAGAAAAAATTGAAAAAAATTGAAAAAAAATGGCGTGGTACGTTGATCAGTAAATTTACCAAAAAATATATTGATAGACCTACATGAAGAAAAACAGTGATATTTTGGAGGTGATCGATCTCCGTGTTAAGGCTGGCTGGCAGACCAACTTGAACCAACTTCTGAGGTGTCACTATTTTCAGCCATTTTGTAGGCCTATATATTGAGGTCCATAAATCCATAATTGAGGAACAATGATTTTGTAGCTACCAAGTTTCGATGTTGATAAAAAATTAAAAAATGTTTGAAGTTTGCCAGCTTAATCGTTTGTGTAGTTATTTCTATTGAATGATACTCTCAACGGCGTGTCAGAATTATTATTCTATAAATTAAGTGGCTGTGGTTAAATATTGCTCTCTGTAAGACTGTACAGCATGCTATGGCTGTCAGATTTAAAAGGTCTAGAAAACATTCTGTAAGACTACCGGTATGCAAATAGTGCCTTCCATAAAATATCTCTGCTTGCCATCAGACAAATCCCTACCCATCGTCGCGGCCTGAGATTATCCTTAGCAGAATGCTCGACAACATTGTCTTGATCAGGATAGTGGACGTATATTTTCAGAGTGAGCCGCATGAGGTTAGACTGAACGGCGTGGATTTGAACCTGTACTGTGGCTAACCGAACACATATAAAATCGTTGGTCAGCATTTTCATGGCCATGCTAAACCAGTGACCAGATTGTCCGGACATCAGCTAACGTCATGCAGGCTCAGAAACGGTCCGGCTTGCGGACAGAACAGTAGGCCTACCTGATCCAGACAACCTACTCACCAATATGGAATTACCCTGGTGACGGCCATCGGCTTGCGTGCTATCGGGTATAGATAAATCTGGTCGAAGATCAATGCTGTCTTCCAAAATATTGATTGGCCAGTTGATACTTGTTGGTAGGTAGTGTGAAACATTACGACACCGGGTAGGCCTAATCTATCAGTAAAACTAAGGAATGTCAATTTATTCTCTGGTTCAATTCTACGTCAATTATTTTATTACATCTTGTAGACTATGGAGGCATAATTTTGTAACTTATTTATTTTTCATAGTCATCAACGGTCAACCCATTCATATCTCATCAGTCAGTCGATACAAAATCTAGAGTAGGTCGACCATAATGTATATTTTGTGTTTTTGCTCATTTCAAAAGAAAACTAAATCTTTAATATAATCGTAGTTTTACATGACACGAGTCCTACCATATACTATAATCTTAGTTGTTATTATTATTTTTATTTAATCTTTGATTATATTTTTTAACAAATTTTCAATGGACAAATTTACCAGTACTATTTGACTTGGAAAATGTTGATACTGCAAACAGTATCTGGTTGAAAGGACCCTCCAATCCCTGTTTTACATTACTACCGGTACTACATATCGTCGTTGCGAAGACTATTAAAGTTTGATTTCTGCCCTGGTCGACCATATTGACAGAGGTATTATGTGGTTTCCCGGTATTGTTACAGTGAATAGCATTAACCACTATTCTATTTTTAGACACATTCGGACAAGAAATGTCCGAAATCGGTCCTCTTGATCAAAATAGGTCATTAAAACTTACATCGAAGGATCTCAAAATTCGATGTGGCTCTGATATTTGACGTCATTAAGTGGGTAATTGTGGTTAATGCTATTCTGGGATGGTTCTTAAGAGTGCATGTGAGTCCAATCTTGTGAGGAAAATAGGCCTACGGAATTTCAGGTTTTTATTGATAACTTTTGAGGTACAACTATGACCAAGTACTATGTGATATCAAAATTATAATACGGGAGAAACACAGATAATTGTAATACCTTCGAAACGATGTGAAATAAATATATAAATATTAACCTTGGTTTCAATATTTCCAGATGTATTATCTGTATGTACGGTACCATAGAAAATCATGCAATTTAAGTTGGATAGTTTTTACTTGTACCATCATAAAGATATTATACATTCTATCTATGTTTTTCCTACAATAGAAAATTTTGATATCTCATACCGTTTGAAAGTCATCATAAAAAATGATATTTACCCAAATTGATTCTCATGTGACGCTCTTAATAGCCCGCATCTTAGCTGAGAATGTTTATCTTCGAAATGCTCGACCCAAGTTCGATTTGCGTTGAAAAGTTTGGTTGCAGGTTGAAAAGTGGAAAAAGGATAATATCGAAAGAGTTTCGAGTAACCACCGCTAGATGGAGGAGTTTTCCATTTTATAATTTGGACAAAATCTAGTTACATCACACATTTTGACCTATGAGACTGGGAAAACTGTAAAATTACAGGCAAATCAGGATTTCAAATATTGATAAGCAAAGTTAAAATTGAAGATGTGCATTTGTAATTTATTTCTACTATTATTCGGTAACTGGGAATTAAGCAATGAAAACCATCAAATTGGGCACACTCAGATTCAATTATTGCTCCATTATAAAATTATTCTTCAATTTTTGATTAAGCATATCCAATTGTGAGGGTATTATTTATTTATTGCATTTTACCGCAAGTTCGTAGTGTTTGTGGTTCTTGAGATGTATGTGGCAAAAGTCCACCCTGTAAATCTGTCTAAAATGGGGGCTCAAAAATGTATACTTCTAAATTTTATGAGACACAAACACATTATAATTAGGTCCTCATCTCATTCATCATTCACCAAAGCCAATTCAGATATATTTATTTGAATTTTTTTCACTCTGGTAGTTTGTAGTTTATAATTTATATATTTATACATCAGGCCTAGTTTATATATATTAATGTACCTGTACATACAGATGAGAAAAAATAACCTATTGTGAATATTTATTATGTATTGACAGTATTTCAGGAGATACTTGAAACTTTGAATGGTGTGAAACAGTTCAACTACAATATATGTTCATCTGGAAGGTCGATACAATCATTGATATGTTATATTGATACTGAAAATGTTACGCTGTGGATAAGTTCCCCCTAACGTAGGGAATGATCAAGACTTCCGATAAACGTTGTTCTGGTCATTCACTACGAGGGCTAGTTATAATAATTGTGTCGGTAAAAATTACAATATTATGTATTCTTTGTATTATCTCACTATTTTGTGAAAGTGGAGTGAATTTTATGTGCTATAAATTATTCATTGTTTTGAATGTAAATAATAATTCATTATATATTGTGAGAAGTAATTAATTTACAATTATTTTGTTTCTTTGGTCAAGTGTAACCGCACTTTTATAGGTTTGAACTTCTGGCTTGAGCGTGGCCATTGACTTTATAATAACTACAAACTCAATTGCGTGGCTGTCGTTGGACTAATATACTGGACCCTTAAGGTACGTTCATAGAGCCACGGCAACACGAATTTGCCGTGCCGTCAAAATGAATGAGCCAATCACAGACTTGCCGGGCTTGTCGTTCACTGTGGCCTTGAAAGTTGAATGAAGTTGAACATTTTGCCGGACGACAGACTTGCCGTGATGACGTAGACGACATCACGGTCACGTTTATACTCGAACTGTGTGTTCTGCGTACGAACTATCGACTGTCAAGCTCGATCACTATCAACGTTGCCATGGTTATCGCATCGATTCGACATATAATTGCCTTGAGTCGGCGATAGTTTGCCGTGGTAGTATGAACGGTACCAATCATTTGACGTGCAACGGCACCCGACAAGATTGCCGGCCGGCAAAAATGCCGTGGCTCTATGAACGTACCTTTACTGCAACTGCCACTTGAAATAATGTCCCAGGTCCAGCTAGCTCTAACAGACTAAAGACTTTGATTGATTTCTATTCACTAGTAGGGCTAAGTTCCATAGCAACATGTCCAGTATTTGTTTATTTCCACTGTTGGCACAAAATCCTAGCACTGCTCTTGAGGTGTGGTGGAAATAGGTCACACTTTTGCATTCCAAGAGACCGTGACTTTGATAATATCTCGTATTGTCATAGTATTTAGCTCTATTAGAGAACATAATCCAATAAAATTCCGTAGTCTCTTGGAGCTATAGCCAGGCCTAGGACGTTATTTTAAGTGGCAGTCGCGGAAAGGGTCCTGGTTCATGGACTTCAGCAGGGTAATGTTTCTGGGGGGGGGGGGGGGTCCCAGTATATTTTCAGCTTACCACAATGGCAGGATAATCTCCCTCTGCCCCTCAGAGAAGTGTTTGAATTTATAATATTTTATACCATTTTTTAATGCCGTTTTGATCATTTTAGTTGGTTTCTTATTCTTATAATAATGTTATAAACATGTTATAAATTTATAATGTTGAATTAGAGAAATTGAAATGGCTAAATTCCATTTATCACATAGTTATTTCCATTCAAGTTGAGGAAAAATGTATCACAAAACAGCAGATTTTAAGTGGGTCCAGACTGTACAAAATGTGAAAGAAGACTTTGGTAGGTATACTAATAATTTTGATACATTAGTGGGTTGAGCTCCCATTTTGGGAAAATACCCATTTTCTGTTTAGATTGTTGCTGAAGGGAATATCGAAGGAAAATAAATAAACCTATTTATTTATTGATATGAATTGTTATTCACTGACTAGAGATTGTATTTTGTAAGTATATTTGTACTTTGTATTATTTTCAAGAAAATAAATGATGTGCAAAATATGCCTTTTTGTAAGCTTTATTTTTAGTGCCAATTTTCAGGTTAACAACATTTTGAAATAGAATGCAAGCTTGAAATTGATTTTATGCGATTGATTTTACTTTTTAATATTTTAGTTTTTCGACAACAGCATTTTGAGGTTTTCTCCTGATAAATTTGGCTCTTGATACCTTCAAATTTTAAGTGCACAATTTAAATTTGAATGTGGTTTATGACTATTCACGTGTGGGAAATTTTATGGAAAGGACAATAATTTTGTATGATGTTTTGTACCTTTTTTGGCGGGGATAAGGTTATTTGACATGAAAAGTTGTGTTCCGAATCCTTTCATGTGAAAATTATTAGTTAAAGGGTAAAGACAAATTTCATATTTTCAAGATTTCCTTTTTGGTTTCGTTGTTTTTCCCCAAATAGTAGGCCTAAGCATTATCCTCACCACAACCTCCTCTATTTTTTTTGTTAACACATGCTCACATTTAAAAACAAACAGTAATAAACGAAACATACATTATCTAAATATATTGTATATTCGGCTTCACAAACAACAAAATTAATTCATGAATGATCTGAGTTGAAAAAATATGGAAAATAATAAAATATTTCATATCTATTGATTTAATTTTGAATTAAGGACTTTAGTTTGAAGATCATTTATGTGACTTTGATCAATTTTCTTGTTGATATATATTTCATTTGAAATATAAAATAATTATTTCATTTTTCTCGAAATACCGTAGTTTGTATTTTAGTTTTTGGTTGTAGTGCAAACCTACAGAATAGTTTTATAGTCGGTAGGTAAAAAATAATATTATTATTTCCAAGATGGCAAATGTGTTTCATATATTTTGAGGGACACAACCTGTAGAAATAAGAAAACTACAAAATTATTATTAATATTCCATCAAAAGATGGAATTACAAGTATTTTGAATGTGACAGCCATGAAGTAACTCATTGGATACTCTCTTCCTCCAATGGTGGTCCACCTAGTTCAAGGACACGAAATCTACTTGCCGTTCAGATCTGATATTATTCAGGTAAATAGTGATTATTTTCAATTATTTATTCATGCATTTATAGGATTGTATAGTTCAAAACCAGCTGCATATGCTGCAAGATATCATTCAATAATGATAACTGATATTCTTTCAGGATATAGGCATAGTCCAGTGACTTGACTGGTCAAATGTCAACATAACCTGCAAATCCTATTTTTGTATTACTTCATCTAAACTTTGATCTAAACACAATAATACAATTTTATTATAACTGTATTCGATACGAAATTATACAATTGTAAAATCTTTTATTTCGGAGAATTGCTATCCTTTATTACCATTGTGAATCAACATGTAAACACAGTTGGAAAACTGACAGCTGACAGTATTTTGCGTTTCAAAATTCGAACGTACCGTAGTGAATAGAAATTACCAGTATTTTGGATTTGTATAGGTCTATACAGGACTCGACATGTAAATCCATAAAGTCCAATTTTCAAAGTTTTTGTCCATTTGTATTCCAGAAACTAAAAGTCGGAATTTATCTCTCACTTAATAGGTGTAGGCATGTAGGCCTAGGCCCTGGACCGAGACGGCACCGTTTGTCAGAGAGGTTATAGATGTGTCATATAATTATATAATTTTCACTTCTTAAAATTATTTATATGAAGGGTGTTTGATTGACGATTTGAGTGTGACGGGTGCATTCGGACATTTAAGCAACAGAAGACCTGTCTATTACTCGAGGCTGGAAAAACTTTCCCATAATCTCAAAAGCAAAATTATCGATGAATGTGTCATTTCTGCACCTCTCGTGTGCTCTGATGGGCAGATATGATGCCTTCGGCTTATTATGCTCAGCAATGTAATTTCTCTTCGACGCTTCTCACGTCAAGTCATTTTATTGAAGGCTGTATTTCTGCTTGGTTAGATTGAGCTAGTCCATTTTAATCCAATTTAACCTTCTGTGGAATTGAGTCTAGTTTGTTCGTGGACAAGTTTTAAATCTTTGATGACACTGCCTAGAGAAAGTATTAACATACCTTGGCTATGTTCATCTTGTTGTAGTTTTTTTATAGATGTATTATATTTTCAATTTTTCATCTGTCGTACCGGTACTGTATTGCCAGTACATTGTATAGTGTAGGCCTATGTACTACTTCAAATATTTTTAATATTCCAGGTAATTTAGAAAATTACAACAATGTCTTCGTCTGAAGAAAATCTACGGTACTCATCCAATGAAGATGCGAGTGGTGATGACGACGTGGAAGAAGGTTCAAACCACAATTCGTCAGAATGCGACGAAGACGATGACGACACTGCCGAAGGCAACCATTTGACCGAGTACGCTTTTATTAAGATTGAACCGGAAATCTCAATATTGGATGACCAAAGTGATTCTCAAATGAACAATCCATCTTTAAATAACAGTTCTTCATATAGCGATTGTGACCAAACTAATAATACTGATTCTAATCAATCGAGATCTCGAGAAGATCGAAAAGAAGCGTCGGTTAGCGTAGGAGGCAAGATGTTGAGAAAAAGAAAACCTCGTGTCCCGGCCGTCAACGATACGGTGCAGCAAGTAGTAATCGCAGCCCCGAAGAAACGTAGAAAACGTATAATTAGAACGACGTCGGATGTGAAAGAGTTTATTTGCTATTTGTGTAAGCCGAGAAAGAATTTTCTGAATTCGGAGGAGCTCAAAGCGCATGCTGCGTGCTCTCATCTGGATAAACCGCGCTGTACGGAATGTAACCGACCGTTTCCGGATTTGTCCAGTCTGAAGAGGCACTCTGTGGTACACACGGGTGAAAGAAAATTTAAATGTGCGGTATGTATTTCTTCGTTACAAAGATAACACTCACTTCATTATTTTCATTTGGTCTATATTTTATAATCATAATAATTTATGACATTCAATCTCATTTTATTGCAAGCTTCATTTATTAGTTACCGTATTATAGCCTAGTGTAGATCACATAGACTTATTAAATATGACTGTCAAAAAGACATTAGTACAAACCAGTTTTGTAGGCTTAGATAAAATTAACTGTGTGTAACAATTTTTTATTTTTTTATACTGTAGGTCTCTACGGTATTGGGTTCAACGATGCACTCTAATGATAACTAAGATATATTGGTGCCAGATGAATGATTAATGAGATGATGGGATTATGGGATGAAGGTTTCTTAGGTATTGGGAAGGATAGTAGAAAGCAAGCATACCAGGCCTATATTGTAGGGAGTAGTTAACCATCTTGACAACCTAGCCTGGACTACAGCTAAGGAAACCACGAAAAAAAACTGTCAATATGGACGGTAGCACGGATCGATCGAATGTAACAATATTTTAATACGAATCTATACAATTTTAATTTTCTGTAACAGAATACTCTTGATACAGCCATGATCAAGAGCCATAATCATTAGCATATTATAGTACAAAGTAGCACATATTACATACTGAAGGGAAATATACTCGTACTGTATACGGCCAAGTAATATTGGGTAGATCACCCCAACATTATTTTTCTTCCAAGAAGACTATATATTAATAGAATCTGTATAATATATGAATTGGATAAAAGGGAAAGAAAGAACAGCAGCTTACCGAGGTTCATAAGTAGATAGGTGAGAGTGGAGAGCCGTTGAAAGAACATAGAGATTATTCAACACGAAAAGTAACAATAGAATGCGCTTCTAAATGCTAATATGGCCGACGAATGGTTACAAAAGTTCAGTCAACAATGTAATATTCCAATTAATGTCATTGTTGAAAATATGCGCGCGCTTCATTTTGTGGCTTTTCTCTAGCTCTACTTTTTATCACTAACAGCGTACCGGTACCTGCAACTTTTTCTGGCGTATATAAAGACACACGAGGTTTCGACGTTTCGGCTATTGTCTTGGTCACATTAGAGTAGATGGTAATGATGAAGGCTGCTTGTTCAGGTAGGTAGGTAATGGAGTGGGAAGGGGGAGGGGAAAAAATGAAAGCAATAGGGCCCAAGTTGAAATTGAAGTTGAGGGGTTCATAAAGTGGTTGGATGTAGTGAGAGGGAGGGAAGAAGCAGTGTAAAAAACCGAGACACATGGCCGAGTGGTAACACACTGAACCGTCATTCGGGAGACCGGGATTTGATTCCCGCCATGGTCGACCATCCTGACAGGGGTTTTTCGTGGTTTTATTCTGTCGTCCAGGTCAATACTGGGACGGTTCCTTAACAACAGGTCACGACCGACTCCTTCCCACCATCCAAAACACCTAATAAAATAACCTTTCATCTCATCATCCCATCATCTCATTCATCATCCACCGACGCCAATAGATCGTAGCCATCAGTATTGTGCGTCGTTTAAACCCAATATAAAAAAAGCAGTGTACAATTTAACAAGTTGAAATGGGTGCATGAATGGGGGGGGGGGGGGGGGAAATTCGATGATTGTGGTGGATGGCTCAGTCAGAGGAACACAGTGAGGTGTATAATGATATATGATTGTGATGATATAGATGTAGAGATGGAAAAGAGAGATAGAAAACACTAGGAGAACAGAAGTGATTGGGATGGATAAGTATTCAATGATGTACATACCAAGTCATATAATGAGTAGGTGTGTGCGAGTTTGAATGAATGAATGAATATTGGGTTTTAATGGCGCGTCAACGAGGGGGTTATATTGCGCCGGTAAGGAACTAACATTGATTCAATTAATTTCCAGTTGAGTTTGAGAAAAAATTGCGGTTTTCAGTTCAAAAAGATGAAAAATGAAACAAATCGTTGGGCCAAGATTTGCATATCAGTAGCATACTCTGGACCCTGAAATTTAAAAAAAAATAATCACGTTTTATATTCAGGACAATACAAGTTGACCTACAGAAAAATGATGAAAAAAAATCAAACTAGAAATTTTTGAGTTCAGCTAAATTTGAACTCGAACTCGAAATTCAAAAATTCGAGTGCTCAAAGACCTCTAAAAATAAGCATACGGTAACTAAAAAGTCACTAACTGCGTTAATCTGTAACAGTTATGCGGCAAACGTTTCACCACGTCCAGCAGCCTGACTGACCACATGGTCACGCACACCGTTCAAGAGCGCACGTTCCAGTGCACGTACTGCAACAAGAGTTACGCCAAGTCGAGCGTGCTCAAGACCCACGTCAAGATCCACCTGGGCGTGCGCGGCTTCCCGTGTCCCGAGACCGGCTGCACCAAGAAGTTCACCTCGTCGAGCAGCCTCAAGGACCACATGGTCACGCACACGGGCGAGCGCAAGTTCATATGCAACATCTGCGGCAAGACTTTCACGTGAGTGCAAACTACCAGCTCATCTTGCTCTGACGAATATATATTTTTAAAATTTATATTAGGTTTAACTACGCACTATACTGATGATTAATATATATTAACGTTGGTGAATTATCTTGGAGATACTGAGACTAGTGGCCGAGTGGTTAATACACTGAACCGTCATTCAGGAGACCGGAGTTTGATTCCGCCATGGTCGACCATCCATACAGAAGTTTTTCGTGGTTTCCCTCTGTCGTTCAAGTCAATAATGGTATGGTTTCTTAACAACAGACCACGACCGTCTTCTCCAAATTACCGGTACCGGTATCGGTATCTAAAAACACCAAATAAAATAACCTTCCATCTCATCATCCATCCCATCATCTCATATATCATTCATCAACACCAACAGATCATTGTCATCAATACAAAGTGTCATTAAGCCCATTATAAATTAATAAATGAATAAATAAACAATCTTGCCTTGCTCCGACAAATATTTTTTCATTTCATTCATAGCAGGTTTAACGACACGCTGTAGGCCTACTGACGGTGAATAATATATGAGATGATGGATGATGGGTTGAAAGGTTATTTCATTAGGTGTTTTTGACTTTTTGGATACCCTATTGGTAAGCAGATGGTCATGACCTGTTCTTAAGGAACCTGAACAAGAGGGAAACCACGGCAAACACCCGTCAGGATGGTTGACCATGGCGGGAATCGAACCCGGTCTCCTGAATGACGGTTCAGTGTGCTAGCCACTCTAGCACTCATCTCAATCTGTCAGATAATAGATAAAAACACATACCATTTCACCATTTTACCATTTTCATGTACCATTTTATATGATAATCAGTAAGTAAAAATCGTTGTATCCATTTATGTTTTCAATTCTCATTAAAAAATGATTGCTTGAGGAATTATTGAAGATATACCCTATTGCAATATGAACTTGGTTTGATTTATGATAAGATCTACCAAGAGGTACCGCTTCTAAATGGCTGTATCAATTCATCCTCAGCTTCAACAAGGAAATAATTTCGAATGTATATCAAGATTTCTATCTGGGTCAAAAAAAATATACAAGGAAACTTCTATGCATCTTTCCTAGATCCAGCATTTTCCTGCTTGTGTCATTCATCTTTTCTCACCCCACTCCCATATAATCAATATTAAATTCTCCTGGATGGATGGTTTTATTTTCCTAGACCCTTGAAAAATGATAGTTAGACATTTTACTGTATATTATGCCTAAACGTTGTTGAAATGCGATTCAATTGTATCAACCATTTTGGAAAAAAGCACCTTCGTCTCGTGGTTCCAAATCTGATCCACAAATTCTATTCACTCGCACAATAATAGAAAAACAACGATATTCATATGAATTCGAAAAACGCTAAACTTTGCCACTCGCATTCTTTTTCAATTAACATCGACATATAACACGAACTACCAGATGAATTGAAAACCATTCATCATATTCCAAATTCGAAAACTTTCGAAAACTTTCTAGGGCAGACTTCTTATATCAATCAGTTCCTGCCAGTTCCGACTTCTTCCTCCTCTCCTCTACTACCGTACTACTATCCTCTGCTTCTTCTTCTCTTCCGACGAGTTCCCTCCACCGTTCTCTATTCTCCCACCATCTCTCCTCTACCACTTCCTCCCATTTTTCTCTTCGGTTGACTACACCGAACTTTACTCCCTCCTGCCACCTTTTTCTTGGTTTTTCAACTCTCCTCTTAGATCCATTGTTTTCAGCTATATCAAACATCGCTCTCGGTATTCTCTCCTTTTCCATTCGCCGCGTATGTCCGTACATCTAAGACTCACCCTTTCCATTCTGAATTGTAAGTTCATTATATTGTTACATAGGGCTATTTAAAAGAATTGAGATATTTCATAATATTTACAAACTTGTACGATTGATCTGCAGCATCAGCGTATTATTTAGCTGATGACTGTAGATCAAAAGGTTCACTGGTTGGTGATAGTTTAAAGCTCCATTACTACGTCAAAGTCCCAACCATCAATGGAGTCCTCTTTCGTGGGCCTGCTTTAAGCCAAATAGCAAGCCCGGGATAGAGGTCCACATAGAGTCCGTGAACCAGACTCTATGTGGCGGAGACCCAACAAGCTGGGCTAGGGATTGAACCTAGCCCTAGTGACAATGACCCGCTCCAAAAGGGAACGTGTCATTTCACCGCTGGCTACCTTTATAAGCTTAGCTCTTACTCAATGAAAGGCTTTACGGGTTTTTAAGCCACGCCAGTGAGATTTCATTGAGCAGCAGCTAAGCTTATACCCAATGAAGGCTTTACGGGTTTTTAAGCCACGCCAGTGAGATTTCATTGAGAAGGCAGCCAAGCTCTTACTCAACGAAACCTTTGCGGGCCCTCAAGCCACGCGCAGATTTCATGAGCAGAACTGTGCAACATGTGCATCGTTTGCTCGTCAAATTTAGAATGATTTAATACTCCAAAATCACCCAGTATCTATGGTTTCGTTAACTTATTATTCACCATACTATTATTGTTGATTATTTACTTCCAGTGTTAATAACAATAACAATGGTGTGACATTGTTGCCAAGAAATATTGTGAACAATTTGCTAACAATTAATGGCAAACAATAGATTTGATGGATTTGGTTCAAATAGGGCTGCCAATCGATCAAGAAAATGTAAACGATACCAAAATGTGCTATATCGAAAATATCAAAATATTAGGAATTCCATTCGATTCGATATCGAATCGAAATAATGATATCAAATATTGCTCGATTTTTTTTAGGCCAGAACCATGTTTATTCTAGTCGTCTGTAATCAATTTGTGAGGCATTGTGATGATCATCTGCCATTGCCTCCACACTCCCACCTCAAGCGTCAACAAACGTATACTGACGACCGAAAACCGTACAGAATGGTGACAATTATGGGGAGACTGCTGAGGGCAAACACGCGATCGATCGTTCAGCCAAAGTATTTGTAATATGAAGTGTTTATAATATTTGACAAGACTGTTTATGTTAGCATATCAGATTACTTCATCATGGTACCACTTCCACTTGATTATTGTCACACAATACCCCCCCCCCCCCCCTCCACCCCAGTCCTCAACCTTCCTCACCCAATATACTTGCTGAGAAAGAAGTTTGTGTTAGTGTTTTTGAGATTTATTTTGCCAGATGTGTCAACTCATAGGGGGGGGGGGGGGGGAATTGCGGAAATGGCTACCGATTGATAACCTTTCCACTTCTACTTCCTTCTTTATAATCCTGCTTTTCTTCTTCTACAACTTTGATACTCCTGCTATGCTCCCCACAATCTTCATTTATGCAGCCTCCATTTTCTTTTCTTGACGACATAAAACAATATAATCCTTAATAAAAGGTGAATGAACTTGAAAATGAAAAATCCCTACATGTATGCCCTTTGCCCTGAGACTCTCCCACACCCTTTCTCTGGGAAGATGGTCGTATGCTTTCTCCAAGTCTTATAATAAAAATAAAAAT
The DNA here is from genome assembly GCA_964007535.1 of Brachyptera risi. Taxonomy (NCBI): domain Eukaryota; kingdom Metazoa; phylum Arthropoda; class Insecta; order Plecoptera; family Taeniopterygidae; genus Brachyptera; species Brachyptera risi. Next base: position 11,480,108 of record OZ023338.1, on the reverse strand, counting down.
ACGAACGTAATTCCAGCGTGGCGTGCAGTCTCACCAACCACTTGCGCACCCACTCGGGCGAACGCCCGTACCGTTGCGATTATCCGGACTGCGATAAGTCGTTCACCCGGCCGTACTACCTGAAGGTCCACGCGATGACGCACACGGGCGTGCGACCGTTCCAGTGCGCCGACTGTCCAAAGTCGTTCTTGGCGTCGAGCAGTCTCAAGAACCACGTCATCATTCACACGGGCAAGGGGCCCGTCTCGTGTGATCGCTGTAACAAGCACTTCTGCAACACGAGCGCTTTGAAACGGCACTCCATCACGCACAGCGAGACCAGACCGTGAGTCGTCATTTAAACGTTTGACAGACGGGTTACGAAATCACTGCTCTATCTTCTTACCACTACTTCTTAATTGATAAATGATTTATTACAGTCAGCTGTTATCTCAGAATCTAAAGTAAAGTACAGGGCCCAGATTCACAAAAGGTCATAACTTTGATCCGGCTCAAAGTTATGACAATTTCTAGAGATAATACCATATCTGATCTATTATTTTTGATTTTTTAATCATAATTTTTGAATAAATCCATCATTATCATCAATCTATCATTTAATAAAATAAAAAAATCAGAAATGATAGATTAAATATGGTATTATCTCTAGAAATTGTCGTAACTTTAGGCCGAATCAAAGTTATGACCTTTTGTGAATTCAGCCCCAGTAGAACCTCTTTAGTAAGTTTCTCGTTGGTACATTTTTCACAAGTAGTAAGTTTCACTCTTTGATACCAACTATATGCTCCCACATGTTGAATTGTTTTTTTAGTAAGTTTTTCACTTTTGTAAGTTTTTTTGGTCTTGTCCCCTGAAAAACATACTGAAGAGGTTCCTCTGTACATCATTTTGTCATTTTTTCAGTTTCGAGTGTCAACAATGCGACAAAACGTTCAAGCAGTCTGGCCACCTCCACAACCACATGAAACTCCACTCGATCATCGACTCGAACGCTACCGACACCCCCCTCGACAACCCGTACTCGTGCCCGATCTGCCCGAAAACCTTCTTCTGGCCGGGCTCGTTCAGCCGCCACGTCAAATCCCACAACCCCGTATCGACCGAGAAACTCGAAAAGTGTCCCGTCTGCGTCAAGTGCTTCAAAACAAAACAATTACTAAAACAACATATGGTCGTTCATTTAACCGTAAAACCGTACAAGTGTAACAACTGTTCGAAATGTTTCTCGCAGAAAACTGCTTTAACGCATCACATGCGGTTACATTCCGGTCTAACGCCGTTCCAATGTACGCACTGTTCGCTTTCGTTTCCGCTCGCGAGCTATCTTCGTAAGCACGTCATCTGGCATCACAAAGAACGGCCACACGTTTGCGACTACTGCGGGAAACGTTTCGTCGAGCTGCAACGTCTCAAGAACCACCAGTTGACGCATTCGGGCGTGAAACCGTACCGGTGCGGGATTTGTTCGAGGACGTTCGCGTATAAGAACAATCTGAGCACCCACATGGCTATACACGGTCCCGCGGGCGATACGCCATACCAGTGTATCATCTGTAAGGAGGCGTACGCGGAGGCGGCCGAGTATAAGAAACATATCGCGGTGCACGCGGAAGTCTGGCCGTTCAAGTGCACGGCGTGTTCAAAGTGTTTTATGAATAGGAGGAATCTGCGGAATCATCTGATGGTTCATACGGTAAATAATATTCTTGATATTCTTCGTATTGATAAGTTAGTGTGGAGCTTATGATAATTAAGGCCGCCGTTTAATGACCGAAAGTGACATCCATTAATTGAAATTTGAATCGATTATTCTACGTCTCTATAATAACGAGTCAATAAAAGATTATATGGTCAATAGAAGAGATAATTAGGCTAGGCCTATAGGCCTACATATCAATCACAATATGTTTGTATAGGTATATATACATATTTAATATAGGCTATATGCCTAGGTCTATATAGGTATATACAAATATGTGCCTACAATTTATGTATATATATGTGTAATATGTATATCACACATAAACATGTAGGGGTATAGACCTAGGCCTATACAAATAGGTCCAAAGAATAATTGATAGATGAATAATCAATTATTTAATCAATCAAAGAAATATTTTACAAAAATAAAAACAAGTACATAATTAGAAATTAAGATGAGCCTATCTTTCACTATGCAAATATGAACAGTCGGGTGAAAATAAAAACAGCAAATGGTGCATTGATACCAACCCTCAACTGATTGTCTTCAAGCCTAGCACCAGATTTTTCAAATAAAATTGCTCATCAACTGAAAATAAATGCAAATCAAATAGAAGGGAAACATTCAATCTCCAATAGATCAATTCATGTATTTTATTCAAAAAAAAAATCAATTAATCAATCAATCTACAATTGGTGATGATTATTGTCTGCTCAATGAACTCAAGCACAACTGGGTTATTTGGGGATATGAACGATTTAATAATAGATGAATGATGTTTATAAAAAATAATAATAGGAGACTCAAACCCGCGGCCGACTTGACTTCATTTACACAGCAGTGCCTTAGCTGAATGAGTAACGAATTGAAAACAACATAAATTCAAGTTCAATCGTACTATTTTCTTTTTTCTTCTATTCATTTTCACATCACTATCTACTCTACTGTGACCAAGGCAACAGCCTAAACGTCAAACGCTCATGTGTTTGTATATTATCAATCTAGCTGTGTTCTATCAATGGGCTCGGTAAGCTGCTCTCAATCTCGGTAAACTGCTGTCCTTCCTTTCCCTTTCACCCAATTCATATATCTAGCCAGCTGTCAGATGCAGCAATCGGATGGCTGATTCATAAATACTGATTCAAGTTTCCTATGCCAACGTTGAGTAGGCCTAGGAATTGCCGCGGAGCTTGGGTATCATCTTCATCTTCACTAATTAATACCGGTACATCATTATTGTTGTCGATACCAAAAGCGAGATACTAACCGGTGTCATCTTATATTCATGTGTCACGATAAATTTCTCATCATTGGTCGAAAAAAGCATGTTATATCGCCGAGTTGGTCATTCAACATCCACAATTTTCACTTGACTCTGAATCAATTCAATTTTTCAATTCAATTCAATTTCAATTTTTAAATCATTTTATTCATGTTTTGTACCTCTGAATTTGTAACACTTTCACACTTTCACATTTTCATATAATAAACCAAAACAAGAAGCCCGCGTAAGACAAAGTCTTGTGTGCGGGCTGTCGTATAAAAATATAATAAGAGTAAGTTGGTACAAAAACTATATAACTTATATATGATTAAACCTAAAAAAAGAAAAACAAATGCAAAAAATAATGTATCGGCCACTATTACAATATTGGACACAAAACAAACTCCTCCGGGGAAATCCCAATCAAATCAAAGCGTATAAACCTTTCGACACACTTACAGCAAATCAGTTTGTTCGTTACCAAATATTCGTCTGAATAAACGCTACTATTACAAAATAAATCAAAGGTCAACGTTATTTCGAAGAAGTACATATGTATAACCCATAGATCGAGCAAGAGCAAAAAAAAAAATCAGGTCGATAACTACAGGTTACAGTCCAGTAGAAAATAATAAATATAGCGCGGAATTTGAAACGACAATTTACATGTGTAGCAGTTAAAAGGTCAACCAGAAATAAAATTTGTGTTTTTTATGTTTCCAGGGTGAACGACCTTACAAGTGTGACAGGTGCGCCAAGTGTTTCATACTGAAACATTCGTTGAAGAAGCACATGCACGTTTGCCGACGCAACAAACCGTACCGTTGCATATTCTGCGACGATTCGTTTGCGGTACAAGCCGGTCTCGAAGAGCACGAACTACTGCACACCGACGGCCAGTAGTGACTGTAGACACTCGTGAGTGACTCTAGACAATCTGATCAGATATTTATTCTTGTGTGATAAGCCAGTCAACGGTTGGGTCATTTGCGTGACGTAGAGGATAAAGACAGAGAATTGCTGATGCCACGTACGTATATAGTAAATGATTAGGGCTGTGCAGAGCTTTTAATTAGAGCGAGAATAGCTGGAGGCATGAAATTATAGTATTATTTATTTTGTTCTTTAGCATTGACAATTTTAAAAATAGCATTTTACAGCACCAAATCAAATTTAAAATTAGCATTAATTTAGCATCAATAACTAATAAGTCTTACGACAAACGTAATGTTTTGGGATATAAATCATGTACGCATATATTAGAAGCTATTTATGATGAATTATTAGCTTGAACAGTTAGTAAGTTCCGAAAAAACAGTGTACGTATACACATTGACGTCAATATGTCCCATATTAAAACACTACTTGAATTGACGACTCGCAGTCTCCGCCCCCTTGACGTCACAAATCATACCGTCAAATCAACAGGGCAGTTAGAACTGTAGTCAAATTCAAATATCCAATCAGGGTATCTTGAAATGACTATAAATGATATAGATCCAACTGGCTGATTGGTGAAGCCACGCCCATTTCGAGTCGTCAATTGAACAAACTAAAAGAGCATATAGTAAATGACTGTCATAGTTCAACAAATGTTTGTCAATAAATATTGTATTCAGAAGAATTGGAATGAAAGATTTTTGGAGTCTTATAGAATTTACATTTGTTTTGTTTTATTCTAAAGGAATGTAACTGTCAATGTTTGTCCTACAAATGGTATTATTCTTATAAATAGCACGTATTTTGGGTAAATTTTGATTTATCGTTGTAAAAGGCACATTGCTTTGAATAGCGAAAAAGAACTTTGACCTCAAATGGTTTTTAACATCACAAAACATGAAGAAAACACAAAAAATTATGGTTTCTGATGACTTTCCATAATATTGCGCTTATAGATAATGCAAAAATTTCATGCCTCCAAGGATAGTGTATTTTGAGCAAGTTTTGAGTAGGATTTTTATCATGATGAGATCAAGCGAGCTCAAAATCTATTATAGTTTCGACAAGAATAAATTAAACAAAACCAAAGAGCTTATTGCATGAGAGGCAAAACTATTGATAATTCATTTCTATTACCAACCTAACTGAACGAAAATTCTATAACTTCATGGGTCGCATGCGTTGATTTGATACCCGAAATAATTTCGAGACTCAAATTTCCAATCGCAAAGAAGCCGAGATCCAATGTCGATCTCGACTCGACCGCACTCCAGTTAATTTTTCGAGTGTTATTCAATTAGTGTAATGTTCACGACCTTCCAGTCGCTCGTGACCTTCCAGTCATTCGTGACCTTCCAGTCGTTCTTGACCTTCCAGTCGTTCCTGACAGAATAACGGAGTATTTTTCTGTTGAATTTATCCAGCCCATATGTCCCTTCTTACGCTGAATAATTGTGCTTGTATTTCACGAAGTGAAATTATCATTTCATCACCATCATTGATAATTCCTAATCTTACGCAGGCGTTGTTAATTCAAAACAATACGCAAGTTTTACATCTCAACAGAAATGGTTCTCACGTTTGGTAATTCGTTACAGTCTCTTAGCGGCTATATGCGCTAACTTGATGGGACATGAAAGTGTGCACTTATTTCAACCTATTCAAGGTTTTATAGGCCTATAACAAAGGCTGGAGAATGTATATAAATATATATACTGGTATATATCATAGACTATTATAGCTAGGACTATAGCTATCTACGATGGATACGCAACTTGGACTTCTCCTATAGCCTCCCAGCTGACGATCATCTCAGGTGCTAAGAAACTTTTCAACGCCACCTAGATATGCCATCGACGCCACCTAGATCTCCCATATAAGATAGTTACAGTCTCTACAGGGCTCTGATGGCCAGCAGTCGATGTAAAATCAAGATGGATGTCGGATTGGGCAATGATTTGCAGGGCATAAATGGTTTCGGTTGTGAACGACCTATGACTATCAATAACGTAACGGGATAAGAAATATGGCGCTTTCCTTTCGCACCATGCGTATATCAAAGGGATGCAGCCTCAAAAAATGTTATGATGATTTGCTGGTATTATTGTATGTTGATCTATTCAAGTGATAGATGTAATGCAATCTGTGAATCCAGCTCTTTCCAACTGCATTAAACAATATTGGGATAAATTTCATTTGAATTGGCCAATCTAAATATAAAATACGTCTGTAAAAGCAATTAGTCCCCTAGTCAAGAGCCCTACTGCTATATTTATCATTTGATAACTGGCAAATTACTCATCATCTACGAGAAAGATCAGAAACAATGCAAGTATACAACTATGTACTATACATTGAAATACGAACCTAATACGTACGATTTGATTTGAAATTGCGAATCTCCGAAATGTACACGAAAGTGCGCTGATTCCACCATGGTGAAAACGGCCCAATGTTAAAATGATATGACTTACGCCATGTTGCTCATCCCGTTACGTTATTGATAGTCATAGGCACGACAGATGAAGTTCAAATCATATTGTTATTTAGATTTCTGTTATCTACTAGTTTCATTTGATCACCATATGTTTCTTGTTTTTAATTAGTAAATAAGCTGTGCAGAAGCTAGATCACCCACAAATTTTCTGACGACCTGAGAAGTCGATCTTGGTGGCTTCTGTTGGTGGATCTTTGTGGTTTATGAAATCGGTTTCCACGTTGAGCTCAGTTGCGTATCCATCGTAGATAGATATAGTATTAGATATAGCTATTGTACCGATAGATATGCAACTGTGTCACCCACACTATTTCTAAAGCAGACTCTCTCCATACGTATGTAACGGTGACTGATTGAATCATTCAGTTTTGCATCATGTTAAAAGTTCAAGCTGTATTGTGAATCGAACTAATTGCAAACTTTGACTTTTTTCCTGGGTCGACTAGTACCGCCTTTTTGGTCTATTTATGTGCGAGATGCTCTATGAAGAAGCTCTCAATTTAGACAATTAAAATGCTGTTGAAAACCCTTGAACTTTGTTGTCTATGCATCGGTACGATAGCTATAATCCAAAATATAATCAACAAACTGAAAACAGTAAATACCAAATCTTGCCATTTTTCTATTCTTCAAAATGAACTGAAGATAGATTTTATTGTATATATAATATAGACCCTAATTGATTATTATAATTACCAGGCTATTATTATATCTGTTCAAGCTATGACTATCAATAACGTAACGGGATGAGCAACATGGCGCTTTCCTTTCGCACCATGAGTATATCAAAGGGATGCCGCCTCACAAATGTTATGATGATTTGCTGGTATTGTTATATGTTGATCTATACAAGTAATAGATGTAATGCAATCTGTGAATCCAGCTCTTCCCAACTGCATTAAGCAATATTGGAATAAATTTCATTTGAATTCGCCAATTTAAATTTAAAATACGTCTGTAAAAGCATTTAGACCCCTAGTCAAAAGCCCTACTGCTATATTTACCATTTGATAACTGGATAATTGCTCATCATCTACGAGAAAGGTCAGAAACAATGCAATTATACAACTATGTACTATACATTGAAATACGAGCCTAATACGTACGATTTGATTTGAATTTGCGAATCTAACAAATGTACACGAAAGCGCGCTGATTCCATCATGGTGAAAACGGCCTAATGTTGAAAGGATAGGACTTACGCCATGTTGCTTATCCCGTTATGTTATTGATAGTCATAGGTTCAAGGCAGGTAAAGGGCCAAGATTATTTCAACACAAAGCAATAATTCAATCAAAATTGTGTGCAATGATCACAGATCTGGTTGTCAAGTTTTCAAGTTTTATTGATTTATTCGTACTCCAGGACCTGGCTCTTCTTCCGAGTTGTGATAGACATAACTCGATTCTGTTCATGTTTCTATACAGAATCAGTAATGTCTACGTCACGACTCGTACATAGTCTCTCGAGGACAAAAAAATTATTATAATTTTTAATTTCTGAAATTGAGATGATGATTTCTAGTTTTCTATAAAATTAGGGAAATGAATAGCGTCATTATTCATTAAAATATAGTTTCAGCATTTTGCTGTCCTTCAAGATGAAATATTCAGTGAATAACTTGAGGTTTTTATTCACTATTGGATTGAAACATAAAGCCCCATTTACACTGTCCAATTTCCCATACAATTCCTCTGATTCAAGACTTGTAACACAGTTATTTGATAGTCCAATCGTAAAATTGTACCAAAACTAGCGCTTCCAATTTTCGTTTGAAAGGTTGGATAGCATTTTTCTCGTTTAGAGTATGTCCTATTACCATCAAAGGTTTTATGAGAATTGAGAAAACAGCTATGATGCACGGCCTCTTAGATACCAAACAAACGTCATCATTTGGTAAAATGTTTTGGATAGTCTAAATGACCTTCCAATATCTTGTAAATAATTTATTCGATACAAATCTTGAATTAAAGGAAATTGGACAGTGTAAAAAGCACTTAATACAGTACATGAATACATTCAACCAGAAACAGAAAACTTGGCAATTTAGGCTTACATACAATATCATAAATATGACTATATAATTTATATTTATAATATTTCTATTCTTATGTACTGTCTGACCTGTGAATATTGTTAATTATTATATTAGATAACGTATGTTTAGTGTATAAAATATTACCGCAATGTAATTGAGGTTTTTAATCCTATTAGAAAGATCTCCAAGGTCTTAATATATATAGGCCCATAGACTTGTTTTTAAATTTTAAGAGTGACTCTGTTAGTCAATATTTTATAAAGATTAATTATAGTTGTGTATATCATTATAATCGTACTGCATACAACGTGATTGATTGACGTATTGTCTGAATATTGTAACTCGCCAATGGAATTACGTATGTCAATTGGGGGCGCTGAAGAGCAAGTACTGGAATAGCGATATTACCAAGAGTTAAGGAGGGCTTGGCGTACTATAATGCCGTAGGAACTACTATTTCAGGGAATTGGTTAGAGCACAGAGGAGCTGTGGTTAGGGTTTTTGGGTCAGGTTTCGATCGTTCCCTCGAATACGCACATCCTCTTTGTAAGTTAACTCGCCAAGCCACGTTTTATGTTGTTAGTATCTCTATTCCAGTATTCTCTCTTGAGGCGCCCCATCAATTGGCGAATCAAAATGGGCGTGGCTTTACCAGTCAGCCAGTTGGATCATATCATTTGTAGTAATTTCAAGATTGGATATTTGAATTTGACTACAGTTCTAACCGCCCTGTTGATTGGACAGAATGATTTCTGACGCCATAGGGGCGGAGACTGCGAGTCGTCAATTGTTAGACGTAGCACGTCGATACACTCGACATATTTCCTACGTACGTCGATTTGGAATTTGAAGCTTTATAAAATGAACTGTGCAATATTCAGGGATCCTTTCGGGTATCAAATGGGTACCTGCCCAGAATGTCCGGGCATTATATAACCATAATTAACCATTTTAGATGGGGTAGTCTTTTACTTACTAAGAGCTTTGTATCTAGAAGACCATGTACCGGTATGTAATATACCACTCAACATTGGTTAATTCATTCTACCATTTCCTAAAATATGTTTGGCCATTGAAATTTACGTGCATTATGAAGCTAGGCCTACATACTTATACTGTAAGGGCCAGAATTACTTCATAGATGATTAATAAATTATTGATTGCTTAACATGCCCACCAACAGCTAGGTTATTTGGAAGTATAATGAACAGATGTTAGATGAAGGATGTTTACCAAAACCCATGGCTTATGCAGAACTCGAACCCAAACGAGATGAGCAGCTGTATTTGATAATTGTGTACTTAACGACCCCACCAACAGCTAGGTTATATGGGGGTAGCAGCTGTATTTATATGCAAAACTTCCATTTTTATAGTAGCATGAATACAGATATTGAATAGAATATATTGATTATTAATAACAGTGTCAATATAGATGACCAGTATAGAGCAAGGCATTCCTGCCAGGATCAGCTCCCTAGGGATACGGTGTACAGTTCTAGCAAAAAAAAAAAAACAATTCCTTAGCATGTGGCTAAAAAAATAAACCTTTCTCTAACCAAAAACCTTTATATCATTATTTTTCAAACAAAAAGTTGCACTGTGGTGGATTTGAACGCTGGTGCTATTACACTGTAGAACACGTTTCAGCGCTGCGCCACTGAAAGCTTGATTGTACATCGTGTTATGACAGTGTACAGTTCTAGCAAAAAAAAACAATTCCTTAGCATGTGGCTGAAAAAATAAACCTGTCTCTAACCAAAAACCTTTATTTCATTATTTTTCAAACAAAAAGTTGCGTTACGGTGGATTTGAACGCTGGTGCTATTACACTGTAGCACACGTTTCAGCGCTGCGCCACGCCACTGAAAGCTTGATTGTACATCGTGTTATGTCAACAGGTGATGTAAACGAGGTAGACGGCAATAGAGGCTTCTTCTGTCGCGATTGCTTTGTAGTACGGAACAGCGAGCGTAGAGGTGTGACAGTAATCTTCCGTTACTATACTAGCCTATAATTATCTGCCATAAATAAATTAGTAAAAAAGAATAGTTATTCTAATCGACAGAATTAGATGCAAAATTGATTGGTCTGGTGAGGCCAGTAGGGTTATGCAGTAGGTAGGCAATGTATAATTAATAAATATTGTATTTAAACTTATTTTTATTGATAACTGACCTAGGCCCTGAATATAAAATGCCACCAAAATGAAAGTATGAATGTGTAATTGATAATTATATTGTAATAAACTGATGTAGAGTACGGTAATGTTTAATGATTGTGACGATTTATTGTTATATGTCTATAAAACAATTGGTTAATTGTGTATGCCTGTGAAGGATAAGTAGAGAAATAAAATATAAATTATTTACAATTGAATCTTCACTCTGTTATATGTCCCTGTTCCGTGAAATCAAGTAGCTCTTGTGTATAATTTTCTTGAGTATACTTCGGAGAAAATTACATGTATGAAAATATAGTACGGTATACACTCCAGTAACGTTACCAACACGAGTGTATGATGTACTTTTTAGACGAGCTTTAGCGAGGATTCAATTTGACATACTGAAAAAAATGGTGTTCGTTTTTATGTTGTTTTTTTTTATGTTTTTTTTTCGGTTCTCCACAGATCAAACGGCTACAGCTATCAACTTCAAACTTTTTTTCATCATGGTTCCTCATCTAACTTAGATCTGTATAGTTTTGTGGCATTATCGGGTGATAACTTTTATTTTTATGAATTTTAGAAATTTCCAAATCACCCATTAAAATAACACGGCGGGAAAAAAATGAAAATATTTTTATTTAAAAAAAAAAAGAAATTTTGTGTGGACTTGAATTACATCTTGATACACATTTCTGGAAATTCTCAGCTTTATCGGGTCAGCCATTTTGAAGAAAAAATATGAAATGTGCTAAATTGGTACCCTCGAAGCCGTTTTTACCCATTTATAACTAAAATGTTACCCAATTGGCGAATTTAGGCAAAAGTTTGGCAAAGAAGTTGACATACTAATACTTTCCACTCGTCTAACAACGCTTTTGTAGCGTTTTCCTAGTTATTAAAAAATGGCAGATCTTTCTTGATATGCATTTGCATAGTAGCACCATATTCTAGTGAGTTTGAAACAATTACGTAAACAATAAAGATTTTTAATGTGCAGTGTTTTTAATCAATAATTCCATTCATGATCTATTATAAAATGACTAATTCAGAGAAAAAAAGAAAATTAGTTGCAACGTAGGCTCACCAGGCCTATATGACAATTTTATCTGAAATTTTGTTTTCTAGACTCATGGTGGAATCAAGAATTGAAATGAATGCCTTGCCTGTCCTAGATGAAATATTCACAGGAAAAAAAAACGCTATATTTGCCTTGCTGTAAAGTTGCCGTAAAGTAAATAGAGTGTCACTAGGATGAGTAGGTGCTAAATGACCTCGCTGTCGATGCGCCTTAAAGCCCTAATATTCATTCATTCATGAATAGGAAGACCATGAAGAATTTTTTAAAAATGACATTGAAACTTGATACAAAATCATTGTTCCCAATAAAGGCAATGGATGAAAGATAGGATCGTTTAAACAGGGCACCACTACGACGATCTTACCACCCCATAAAGAATTTTGGTAAATATGTCTTACGGTAAACCATTATTTTTAATGGTAATTTTTGTTAGGTTTCTAGTGATGGTTAGGGTAGGATGGGGTTAGGTTTGTGTGGACTAGACACTATGGACTAGACTTATTTGATGGCTCAAACCATATATAATTCAACAGTCGTCTTAGTATGAATGAGGTGTTCTATACTTTCTTTATTATATGGCGTCATCCACTGTCAACTAACATGACCTTAAATCTTGGAAATCGAATAACCTTGAAAAAGATTGGTTTAGCTCGGCCAGATTTACGAGAATCTTGAATCATTGCATGCCATTGTTATCATCTAATACAGTGGATAGCAATTGTTTGCAATCGCAAACATTGTTAAAACAAAAGTTATTACAGCAGTCCTACTGGAAGGTCAACTACAGCAGAAAAAATTATTCTTTACCAACTTTGAAGTTGATGTGATTTAATTTAAATATCATTGTACTGCGATAAGCAATGATGGCCGTTTAATTTTGCATTCAATTAGAAAGAAATCTTTTGTTGTTTCATTTTTTTGTTTTTTCACTCAAATCATGACATGAGCGACAGGCTAGGTTTCCGAGAATAGAAGCCTAGGCCTATATTATGACAAAGTAGACGCACTACTCTTCAATTGTAAATCTCAAAATATCGCGAAATGATAGGACAATCACTGATGACATTGTATCACTTTTAAATTGAGGATTATAGGTTTATTATCCCTATTTTGACGAACTTGTCACACTTGTTGATATGTTTGACAGCCATCTTTAAAATTACAGCTGATTGGCGAGTGTGGATATGGAATGAATTGGCAGTGCTGTAAACGTGATAAGTTATCAATATTATCAAGTATTTTAAAAGTAGATTCAATGATTGAAATAATTGAAAATTATCATGAAATGATATTTCATTCTCGAATATGCAAGTATACTGATTACTTTGTGCAACATTGTCAATCTTTGAAGAAAGTATACTATGAATAAATATCAGTCATGTTGGCTATAAGACTTATTAGTGCATAACTTAGGTACTAGTAGCGCTGACTTTTGTTGACTTTCAAATTCTCATTACAAGTGACCCGCCATACGCATTAGCCCGGGAATGAGCGAGCCGAAAAAGATGCAGTGTGATACTAAACGATTTTCAAAAACTAAAGTGAATAGTGTGCGGAAAGGCGACAAAATTAGCACCAGTGAAAGGTAAATTAATGCTCTATTTATTCTATTTTTTAATTTAAGTGATTTTGTTACATAGTTATACGATATTCCATCTCCAAAATGCCTTCTCTGGATAAGCCGGTCAACCTTTGGGCGCGAAAGCATGAGTAAAGCGTACGTGGATATTTCAGGATTTTTATGCTATATGCCTTATAAAATTAGTTTAGTTGTTATGATGTAGGTCCATTCTGACCACCTATCTTTCTATTTCATTCGATACATTTTTACCAACTTCCAGGTCTAGGCTCATCTCAAATGGGTTTATAGCCTGGGGGCATTGCCTGTGGCCAGCCTAGCCCAGCCTATTTAGGAAAACCTTTGCTCTAGGCATTGAGTGCTTTAGGGGTACTTGCAAGACTTGCCGTCCGTAGAAGAAAAGACTAGACATGGGCAGTTTCTATTTAAATTTTGCAAGTTATGCCAATTCTAGACCTAGACCTTGATGAGTAATCAAAATAACATGGGCCTGAGCTGAAGGGACTTTGGTCAGCCTGAACATTCAGGCAGTCCCATTTTCTCCAATGACCAGCTAACACAGTTCTCTATGAGCCCCGATAAATTATGTGATTATGCCTAACCGTGTGAGTCTGTCTGCAATGCACAATTCAAGTCTTGTATCACCTCACAGTCGGTTGAGTAGGCCTATGTAGTATTATGTAGGCCTACTTACGTATAGGGCCTAGTAGATTCACTTGTAGTTTGTGAGCCCATGCACGGTACTGATTTCCCACTCTCACGCAGATATGTACAAAATGCCCAAGTGAAAGGTCCAGGTAGTGTAGTGCCTATAAATAGGCTTGCTTATTCAATGTATATATTTTTTGTGACCTTGATAAATAGTATGAGCCCAACGGTATTTCGGATGCAGAAACTTATCTTCTCGACTTTTAATCTTCTCAACTTTCTAATCAACTTACGTTCCATTCTTCCAGAGAGGCAAAGCGTAGGAAAACAGAGGATGTTACTAAACCAGTAGAAAAGGAAAATAAACGTTGGTCGGTTGCTGATGCGGAAGTAGAACCAGAAATGCTTAAAGAAATGGGCGTTGGTAAACTGGTGGAAGAGTGTGTATGGTACAGCGAAACCTCGAGTGAATCGACCTGCTCGATGCCGATAGTTACCGGCCCGGTCGAGAAAAACGATTCAATCACCAAGGACGAAACGTCTTTCCAACGAATTACTGAGAAGCTCATCGAGATCAACACTAACAATGCGGTCCAACTTACCCCCGACAACAGCCAAGAGAAATGCCAGAAGAAGGAAGTGAAGAAAAAAGCCGACGCTTCGAAAGCGAAGCTCGAAACCATAAGCGAAGATTTCTTCGTATATCGACGGAATAAATATAGTAATCTACCTAAGGAAGACGTGTTTTCAAAATTGTCGGACGAGATTATACTGATGATATTTCGTTGGTTGCCGAAGAAGATGCTGATAAGAAACGCTCTTGTTTGTAAACGTTGGCACCGCATTTCGTACGACGAAACATTTTGGGTGCGTTTGGATCTCGCCAATCGAGCTGTCAGTTCGGGTGCCCTCGGATATATTCTTTCTCGCGGCACCACAATTCTTAGACTTGCACAATCTGAGGTAAGAACTGTACTGGTTGTTTGTGAATTTGTTTGGTCAAGTGACCCAAATGGCTAGAGGCAATTTCATTTTTTATTGTTAGTCATTCTATAATATCAATGTTTTGGTCATTGTAAAGGATACATTTCATAGCGTAAGATGTACCAGTACCAAGAAATGGCCCGATAATAACAGCGAGAGATAGTGGGCCCACGTGAGCCTCTCGTTTAGCCATTCATGATGGCTATATCCAAGTAGTAAATTAGTACTGACAAGCGATGTTCTTAGAAACATGCAATCTCGGCATGTTGGTCAAAGCATTCCAACATAACCACGTATTGTATACAACCCTAGATCAGGAGGCAGAGATGATATTGTAGTTTAAAATGCCCAGTTAAAAATTCAAAATAAATAAAAATACAAAATGTAGGGTCTACCGGTATCTGTTTTCGTTTTTATCCAAATTCTATCAAAATCCAAAAGATACATTCTGAATAGACGTAGCCTAAATAATTTAGAAACATCACAAATGTATACTTCAAACCAATTAGACCTATTCAATATTGGTCAATTTAATGTAGGACCTACAAAAAACAATACAATTTGAGATAAAATATAATCATTAATCAGTTATCAATGCTGGGTATATTTTCCTAATTCAAATCCTTGGCTTGTTCACTATCTCTGTGATTATTAGTTCACTATTCAAAGTGTGTTGAACATGTTACGTTATTGGATGAGCGTAGCAAAGACTCCATTTCACCGTACTGGGAAAAAAAAATTCTTTCTTCACTTTTTTGTTTGCTCACTGCAGGTCAACAAAAGCACAAATTTTGTTGAAACTTGGCACACACATGTGTCAATATCTATTTTGATACTGTATAATTTTGAGGCACAATCTCTTGCACAAATTTTGAGAAAAAAATATCAAGAATAGGCCGAACCCAGAAGAGAAAATTTGGAAAATGTGTTTAATTTTCATCAAATTCAAATATGAGTTTGATTCACATTATCCTCATGCTCTACATGAATCGGATCAGCCGTTATGTACAAAATAATTTTCATTTAGATTTTTCAGATCAGTTAAAAAGCCAAAAATATAAAGAAATGAAACCAATCAAATTACAGTGTGTCATTGAACCCAATATAAAAAAAAAACATACCGGTATATAAAATGGTTGGCGTAACTTGAGGGCTGTCCATAAATGATGTCACACAATTTTAGGGTAGGCCTATATCAAACCTCCCCCCCTGTCCAAGTTGGTCACAGAGATGATGACCCCCCCCCCTCCTTTGATCTTTGATGATGTCACAATCCAGCCAATATTTACCCCCTCCCCTCCCCCCATGAAATTATTTATGCAAATTTGGAAAAACTGGGATTGAGATATTGAAAAAAGTTTTCCCCAATTTTCTAGTAATTGCACCTTTTTTACTTTTTTAAGCAAATTGTAATAATTACACTTCTTCTTTCAACAACATTGTATCGATTTGTAACATGAACAGGTGATTGATGGTATGAAACAGCATCAGTCACTGGTCCAGAGATTTCGTGACTACGATAATCTCGCCCACTAATGGGACAAACTTGGCCTCTAAACAAAAGCAATTGACGTGTGAGACTGAGAGATGCAATGCAATAAACTTGACAGAACTAAACTCTCAAAACTCATGGTTAAAGGGCAAAGAAGTTCAATAACAAAGATGAAAAGTATTCACAGCCACCTAAATTCTGCATTCAAATATAATTTTATACAAATTATATGCGCCAACTGAAAATTGAAAGCAACGAATAATATGTAGTGTAAATGTGGATGTCACATTAGTGTATACCCCTCCTCCCCCCTTGTCACACATTGCCACATGGTTGATGAGCCCCCCCTCCCCGAAATGTGGACGTCATTTATGGACAGCCCCTTGTTTCAATTGGCCACTGTAAAAATGTGCTCTTTCATTTTCAGTTCAGTGATCCGGTATTCCTGGATGACTCCATGGATGTGACCTTCAAACTACAGTTTCTTGACCTAAGCATGGCAGTGATATCCAAAGATGGTGAGACAATTTGCCATCTCCTCCAGTGATTAATTTGTACCGGAACGGCGCTCCGGCTCCTTTATATCAAAATCATTTAAATATCCTTTCTACCGGCACAGTAGCCGAGTGGTTAGCTCACTTGCTTCGTGTGATCCGGGAGGTGAAGGGACATATCGGACCCGGTTCGATCCCCGCCAACGTCCATCTTTACAGGGGTTTTTCGTGGTTTCCCTCTGTAGTCTAGGCTAATGCCGGGTTGGTTCCTGCAATATAGGCCACGACCGCTTCCTTCCCACTATCCTTCCCACTACCCATAAAAACCTTCATCTCATCATCCCATCATCTCATTAATCATTCATCCGACGCGAATAGATCTTAGTAATCATTACAGTGCGTCGTTAAAACCCAATATAAAAAAAAAAAAAAAAAAAATATCCTTTCTATCAAAATGATGAAAAACCAATGATATGGCAGATTGAGATTTCTATTCATTTATCAATACTTACAACATGCAATATAATTTTTACAAATGAATAAATATTTTCTTATTCTGAAAATGTTTTTTCTCTCTCATTTGTATGAAAAATAGTCTGGGATAGCTCACGGTATTCGACAGTATGGGACGGAAGTTAGATTGCGATCTATCGAAAATGAATAGAATTTTGAATATATTTTCTTGAAAACAGTTTGAGAACAAAAATATTTTTCAATTTATCAAGTATTTTTTCAATGAGATTTTTTCCGAGGTTGTGGTGGTGGGGGAGGGGAAAGATTTAAGATGGTTTACTTTGAGTTGCGTTCCGGTTCTTTTTTACTTACAAATGGAGCCGTGGTCATCTCTAGACTCTATAGGCCTATAGTATATGTAAATTTCGAGAAGAAACACATGTAGCGCAGTTGCTAACGCGCTCGCTTCAAGTGATCCGGGAGGTGAAGGGAATATCAGATCTGGTTCGATCCCATCCACTGTCCATCTTTATAGGGGTTTTGTCGTGGTTTCCCTCTGTAGTCTGGGCTAATGTTGGGATGGTTCGTACAATATAGGCCACCACCGCATACTTTCCACTACCGTTTTCTTTACCAGTACCCAAGAAACTTTCATCTCATCATCTCATTAATCATTTATCTGACACCAACAGACCAAAGCTATTACAGTGCGTCTTTAACACCCAATATATATAAAAAAAGAAAGAAACACATGTATGATACAATAACATTATATTTGAAAACCACGTAATATATCTACTAATATGAATATTTAGACGAGCTTTAGCGAGGATTCAATTTGACATACTGAAAAAATTGGTGTTCGTTTTTATGTTGTTTTTTTTATGTTTTTTTGTCGGTTCTCCACAGGTCAAACGGCTACAGCTATCAACTTCAAACTTTTTTCATCATGGTTCCTCATCTAGCTTAGATCTGTATAGTTTTGTGGCATTATAGGGTGGTAACTTTTATTTTTATAAATCTTAGAAATTTCAAAAATACTCATTAGAATAACACGACGGAAAAAAAATTAAAAATTTTTTATTTTCAAAGAAATTTGAATTTTGTGTGAAGTTGAATAACATCTTGATACACATTTCTGGAAATTCTCAGCGTGATCGGGTCAGCCATTTTGAAGAAAAAACATGAAATGTGCTAAATTGGCACCACTCGAAGCCGTTTTTACCCATTTATAACTAAAATGTTACCCAATTGGCGAATTTAGGCAAAAGTTTGGCAATGAAGTCGACATACTATTACTCTCCGCTCGTCTAACAACGCGTATATAGCGTTTTCCTAGTAATATGTAATATTCTTATCTACAGACCATATTTGGTACTAACATTATTTGAGAAGGGTCCCACTTATTCAGGCAACAGACTGTATAAGTTTCTTCCCAAATGCATTGAAGATTGTAAAAAGTTGGGTGTGGAAAAATTAAAAATTGAATTGAAAAACTTTCTTCTTAGCAAATGCTATTACTCTGTGAATAAGTTTGTTAATGACAAAACAAACATACAATTTTTAATTTCAACATTGGGTGCAATTTTAATTTTGATTACTTGTGATTTATAATGTGATGCATTCTATTATTTTACTATAACTAATTAATTGATGAGCGTAGCGAAGTCTCCATCCCACTCTTATAGGGCTTTGTCTGTTTTTTTTTTTTTTTTTTGTTACAAATAATATTTTTTTTTGTTTGTAAGCACTCCACAGGTTGCAAGGGTTGGCTGATCAACATGAAACTTTTTTTGTACACGCAAACTCATCCAACTTAGAACTGTATAGTTTTTGGGATGAATCGGTCGGACCGATTTTGAGAATCATCATCTCAAAGTTTCTAAAAACCCCATAAGATTTGGCTGGGCGGAAAATGTTGAGAAATAAAATCTCTCTAAATGGAATGAAATTCTCTCTAAATGTGTATACATGGATTTTACACATTATTACGATTTTTTAAGCAATTCTGATCAGTCGTTTTGAAGAAAACAAATAAAATGACTGATAATATTCATAAAATATATCATAAAAATTGTGACAGAATTAAGTTGTCGAGATTCACTGCTTTCTAGATTCAAGAGTTGACCAACAATGAAGTATTTTTTATATGCGTCAAGGTGTGTAGAACACCAGAGTCAATGAAGTGGCAAGAGTAGAACTACTTTAACGACTTTAATAGCTTATTCAGATATCAAGGTGTGTAGAATACCAGAGTCGATAAAGTAGCAAGGGTAGAACTACTTTGAGGACTTTTATACCTTATTGAGATATCTCGCTCATCTAACAACGCATATTTCGCGTTTGACTAGTAATTATAACAAATTTGTTACATATTTGGTATTTATATTGATATAATAGGCCTATATAACAATTCTGTGATACTTTGTTTTTGAATCTATACAGAAATAAAACAATTTGAATTTGAATTTTTGAATTTATATCAAATATCACTGTAATTTTTTTTCATAGGCTCTACGGGCTATTACTATTTTATTTTTTTCAGAATTTTGTGAAACCTGTGACATAATTTACGAACATCCCCTTTCTATCGAATTAGAAGTTTAAAGCTGGCCTTACATGAACATTTTCGATGCGATATCGCAACCGCATGCGGGAGCGATAACGCAGGTTGACGGCCATCTTGAAGTATTAGCCAATCAGCGACGACTGCGGGTCGGTGCGTGGTTTTGTCGCACAAGTACAACTCGACTCAACTTTTGGCTCGCGATGCAATAAATCGCATGCGGAATAGCCGGATGTAGCTTGGGTTCAGGTAAAATCTTCTTGAGGTCGCCGTCATACTGCTTCCCCTAGAACAGCTGTGTCGATTTTAGCGTGAATTATTTTAAAATAATTCCATAATTGATCAATTTTCCCACGTGCATACGACTTATTTTATTATATTTTGTTTTTATACGATTATGATGATTATTATGATTGAGAAGACATCAGCGATGTCAACAAAATTACAACAAACAGTCAACGAACTTGAGTCTGCCACGAAAAGCGCGGGACACTGTAGACACGCCCATCTCTTTGACAAACTTGCTTGAATTGCTACTAGGCAGCAGAACTTTTGTTTAATCGCACCGTCCCGCACCCGCATACGGGAGCGACATCGTATCAAAAATGTTCACGTAAGGCCAGCTTATGACTATTCAAAAAAGTCATCCACATGTATTAGGCCCACCATTGAACTGATAACCGAAAACATAAGCCTATATTGTTGTGATGGTTTCCAGGTCTTTGTTCCTTACTACGCACGTGTAAACACCTGAAGAAACTGAGCTTGGAACACTGCCAAGTGAATGACGACGTCTGTGACGCGATTGGTCGTAATACCCGCCTCGAGGTCCTGAACATGTCCTCTTGCTACGGGATCACCGACAACGGCCTGGAGAGCATCGTCAACGGCTGTCGAATGTAAGTAGCCAAATAGTCCACTCTGTATTACTAGTAGTTAGGAGACATGTAAGTTCATAGCTTCTGTTTTTTGTTTTCATAGCATTTAGAATATTAAAAGTAGCACTTTGGTGCATCTATTATTTTGAAAGTGTTTAGTATCGCAACAACGTTTTGTAGTATAACTAATGACCTCGCTGTCGATGCGCCTTAAAACCCTAATATTCATTCATTCAACTAGATGCATGAGATTATAGCATTAGTCATTCAGTTTTTTAGCATTAGCTATTCCAAAAATGGTATTTTTATAGCATTACTCAAATTTGAAATTAGCATTAATTTAGCATCAAAAAGTCTGGAGAAATGTGGAGGTTCCAGGATATAAATGATGTTCACTTGTATTAAAAGCTATTTTCTACATATTCTTATCTTGAGCAGTGAGCAAGTTCTGAAAAGACAGTAGCCTATACAAAATACACACATTGACGTCAATATGCCCCACATTAAAACGCTAATTGAGCTGCACAGACTGAAAGAACATCATAAGTGAGTGCCACAGGCCAGCAAATATTGATAAACAGGTATTTTATTCAAACGAATTGGAATTAAAGATTTTGAGTTTTCGTGGCACTTGAATCTAATTTGGAGAAAAATGAGTGTAACTGATACGTAATGAATTTTGAAAGATTGCTATTTTCTCACAAAAAGTGCTTATTTATTTCGTGTAAATGTCGATTTATCGTTGTAAAAGGCATATATCGCTTTAATTAGCAAAAAAGAACTTGGTCTTGGATGGTTTTGAACGTCACAAAGCATGAAGAAAACACAAAAAAATGATGGTTTCGGACGACTCTCAATTCTATAGCGCTTATAGTTTATGCTAAAATTTAATGCCTCTAACAACAGTATGGTACCTTTAAAACCATTATATAACGTACCCCAAATGATATTTTCAGAAAAATACTGTACGAATGGGTTAAAGCTAAGCCTGCATTTGCAACTTCACTTTTTACAAATTTCTCAACTAACTTCACCCGTTTACACCTCAATTAAAATAATTTTGGAGAAAAAACATCTGTAATGCTTCTAGCCCAATTATAGCGTCTATATCGCCAATACATTGAAATATAGCGGATTCAGACGTTTGTAGCGCTGTGTCGCCTTTTCAAAAACGTGATAGAACAACATCAAATGTATTGAAACGTGAAGAAATATCAGAAAACGTGTAAAAAGCACTTCCAGATTTCATTGCTTTTATAGCAGTCGCTGTTTCCACAAGTCTCGTGTAGTAGTGATGCCTTCAGGTGACGAATAAGGAACCGATTACCTGCCGAAATTACGAGCCCTAACATTATTGGATGAGCGAAGCGAAGACTCAATTACACTACGGTATACCGAAAAAAAAAGTGCCTGTTTTTTTTTTTTTTTTTTTTTTGTTTTTTGTTTTTTTGTTCGCGCTCCACAGGTCAGACAAAAATTAAAAATCAGTTGAAACTTGGCACACACATAAACCCCTATCTGACTTGATGCTGTATAGTTTTAAGGCGCGATCGGTTCAATAACTTCTGAGAAAACTCATTCCAAAGTTTTCAAAAATCCCATTAGAATAAGCCAGAGGAAAACATTCGTGAAAAATATTTCATCTGAGAGGATTCAAATTCTCAGAGAATTTCAATCTGATAATGATACACATTATTCCGAACTTTTACTCAAATCGGATCAGCCGTTTCGATGTAAAAAAATATATAATGTTATTTGTGTCAATTATTCAAAGCTATTAATTAAGATACCTATTAAATCAAAGCAACAAGTGTCACCACTTGATTGTAAACGATTAAAACAAAGCCTTCTTTATTATTATATAAATTATTAATGTAAAATAAGATGGCAGTGATGTAATGGTTTGGATCTCAAGGTGTATATATATATATAATAACCAATCCAAAGATAAGTTGATATGTTCCAGCTCATCCATCAACGCGGAAACACATAACGCGTTTGCCTAGTTTGAGATGATGGTGCCAAAAAATTCCTCTACTGACGAAGCACCAACAATTGGCATTCGTTCGAATTGAATTTGGCATATGTGCGGGGGCCAACTTCACAGGGGTAGGCCTATAAGATTAGGCTGGGTGGAAAAATGTGAAAAATTCAATCTCCAAAAACATTCAAATTCTCACGGAATGTAAACACATGAAATAATAAGCACTACAGTCGGACTCGCATATAACGAATTTCAAGGGGAATGAAAATCTGTTCGTAAAAACAGAATTTCGTTATAGAGATTTATTGCTTCTTTTCATAACAGCACTTGAATTTTAGAGATTTATAAAGATAGGCCTACATTTACGACTTAGGCCCTAGTATAGTACTGTATTAGGTGACATATTATCATCGCATCGTATCATCACTTAGTATGTTTGTAGAAAGTAATAGAAAACAACAATGTCCTTTCATAAAGAACTTATCATCTGCTATCACATGACACCACAACTCCCCACTTATTTCCTAGGTTACAGGACACTATCACGAATGGGGATGAAGGAATGTAAACAAAAAATAGATAAACAAAGTCATTGAAGATGTCACCATCACGTTATTATTTAGTGCGCGTTAAGCGAATGTTTGTTTATGGGCCGTTCCACTGTGCGTGTGACGTTGAGGGAGGGGGGTGCAGCAAGAGTTATGACCACGTGCTGTACGCGTCACCAGCTGCTACGATGTACAGTCCGTTCAAAATAAATGTAACCTGAAAATAAATTCACGCAAAATGCTCCGATTTTCGAACATTTTGTTGGAAATAGCTGAAAATAATGAGCAAAATATGCTGAAAAGTGACAAAAAATTCGTAATAACCGAATTTTGAAATATAAATCACTTCGTTATAGGTCTTTATTTAACATTGTAAGGATAGGAGCTTTGAAGGGGGATGGTAATTAATTCGTAAAAACCGAAATTTCGTTAAAACCGAGTTCGTTATATGTGGGTTCGACTGTATTACAATCTTGTATGCAATTCGGACCAGTCGTTTTGAAGAAGACAATTGAATAAACGTTTTTTATTCATAAAATAGATTGACATAATTAGGGAGCCTAGATTACTTGAAGAAGAGAGCAGACATTTTGAAGACTGTTTTCCATTGGCTACTGAAATATCTCTTGCATGGACGTCATTCTTTGTCCAGAACGTGTGCTGGATTGCATTTACATCGGTTGGGAAACAACTTCAGTTGGAAGTTCTGGGCGCAGATTTACAAAGAATTGTATGTATTAGCACGTTCTGAGTTAATATTCACGAAAAAGTTTAGGCAAAAGTTCTAAGAATAGTTGGCGGTGAAGCTATCACCGGTCCCGACTGATTTCAGTGGAAATAAAACACTCACCTCGCAACTGATTTCGATGATTTTGAAAATTTCGCTCACTCAGATTTAATTAGTACTGTATATATTTACAAGATTAAAAATGAAAATCCAGAGGTTGGGAGTAGAGACACTATCCTGTTCTCGAATGAATATAATGTTCAATATTGGATCCTAGCCTCACAGCTACGAATTTCAACTGACAGCTGACAGAATTGACGGTGAACAAAATGCAAAGCCTTTTTGATGATCAAGATCAATATTAGGGATAACTTCGGTTCCAAAAAATCAGAACCGGTTCAGAACTGATTCTCAGCAATTTTTTGGTCGAAAATGAGAGAAAACTTTCATCTAGACGCTCTCTCATATAGGCGCGAGTTTATTCCTTGTTTTTAGGCATCATCATATCATTCGGTTATCTTTCAGCCTATCAACATCTCTGGCAAAACAAAGCAGTAGTAGGACACATTTTGGGTTTTACTGCGCATGGAGAAGAAAAGACAAATATATAATGAACGCGTGAACTAGTATATTATGTCTACACAAATCATATTGCGACAACACACTCGTAAAACATCCATCAATAATACATAATGTCTCAATCAACGTGATGAATAATTGAAAAAATCATCACAGAAAGAATCGATTCTCTATTTCAGAACCGATTGAACCTGAAACCGATTCCAAACCGGTTTTCGGTTAACCGAAGTTATCCCTAATCATTATCAAGAAGTTGAACATATAAAATAAAAGTATATGCAACATTTTTTTCATTCATTTTGACTTTGAATATTATCTAGTTTGGGAAACAAGTAATTGATGTTCATATCGTGTTACTACAAACTAATTGACATGCCATTCTTTGCTCACGTCGGTTGACAGTCCCTGGCAACTTATTTACTAACTCGTAAGTTGCCGGCACTTTTTGACAAGAAATGGCGCCCTCCATGCGCGGGAGTTGTCCGCTCTCTTCTTCAAGTATCTAGGCTCTAGACATGAAAGCAGTATCATGTTGCCGAGATTCACAGCTTTCTAGATTCGATATTTTTTTAATGAAGAATATTTTATAGAGGGTGTGTAGAGTTTTCGATTACACTTCATATCTCGCTCATCTTAAAACGCATATTTATTGCCCAGAAAAAGTTACAGGTACGTTGTTAGTGCTAAAAATTGGAACTAGAGAAAAGTCACGAAATGAAGCGCGCTCATATTTTCAACAATGACATTGATTGGAATATTACATTGTTGTCTGAAATTTTGTAACCATTCGTCGGCCATATTGAGACTTAGAAGCGCATTCCATTGCTACTTTTCGTGTTGAACGCTGCGTTTTCCTAGTTATTTAGTACATTGTCTCTCTCTCCGTGTTTCAGCCTTACAAACGTGAACCTGGCGTGGACGGACCTGAGTCGCGCCGCGCTCAACACGCTAGCCGAGGACACGTCAGCCACTCTCGAGCGACTCAACATCTCCGGCTGCAGGAAGACGCTGGACGACGTCCGTAAGTCACCGACCTCGACTCGGATCAGTCTGATGATGCGATACGGGAACGATAACAATCCAGCAATTCGAATTGAAAAGAAAAAGTGCTTTTTTTGTGGATAAATTACGAAAAAAGAGTTTGCAGTTCTCTTTGTTAGGCCTAATAGTACAGTTTGAAAAACACCAACTTCGGAACTAGATTTGAACGAATATAACAAAATTAATTTTCCTAATTTTAGAGAGAAGTAGGAATCATCATCTAAATTTCAGAAATTATGATTTATTTTTTTGTCCTCCAGAGGCCATGAGTCGTGACGTAGTTAAA
This sequence comes from Brachyptera risi, assembly GCA_964007535.1. Taxonomy (NCBI): domain Eukaryota; kingdom Metazoa; phylum Arthropoda; class Insecta; order Plecoptera; family Taeniopterygidae; genus Brachyptera; species Brachyptera risi. The sequence goes on along the minus strand of OZ023338.1, from coordinate 11,454,165 downwards.
TTACTGATTCTATATAGAAACATGAACAAAGTCGAGTAGTGTCTATGTCACGACTCAGAAAAAGAGCTAGGTCCTGGAGTTCAAATGGAGAAATTATAATTTCTGAAATTGAGTTGACAAATTCTAGTTTTCTCTATGAGTAGTCATGTAAAATAGCAATTGCTATAAAAGTGATGAAATCTAAAAGTGCTTTTTTACATATTTCTCTGATATTTCTCCATCTTTCAATACGTTTGGTCTTGTTCTATCATGTTTTTGAAAAGGCGACAAAGTGCTACAAACGTCTGAATCCGCTACGTTCCAATATATCGGCGGTATAGACGCTATATTCGGAATGGAAGCATTATAGATGCTATTTTTTTCCAAATTTTTTTCAATTGAGGTGTAAACAGGTGAAGTTAGTTGGGGAATTTTGAAAAAAGTGCAGTTGAAAATGCAGGTGGCAGATGAGGCGTAGGTTTAACCTGCTTGTGGATACTATTTTTCTAAAAAATATCAATTGGGGTGTTTCTCTTGTATGCTATTGTACGCTGTTTAATGGTTTTACTGGTATCATACTGTTGTAACTCTACAAAACTTTGTTGCACTACAAAACACGATGTTTCAAAATGATAGATGCACCAAAGTGCTACTTTTCAAATTCTAAATGCTATGAGAAGAAAGAATAGAAGCTATGTTTACATGTCTCTATCTATGAGTAAAATAGAAACAAAGATCGTTGTTATTTGTTGAAATCTAGTCTCAGGGTTGTAATGTCCTTTGATTTTAATCCAATTGGAATCCTTTTGGTGATTGGAGTATATTGAGGTAGTATTAAAACTAGCATTTTATTTTATTTTCTCGTCACTTTTATCTTTCTTCTTCGTACCCTCCATATGCTTGAAACATTCACAAATGTTGACAACCATAGCAAAGTACATAAACATGAACATAGGTGCAAAATGAGATCGCTGTCAACGTGCTTTTAAACCCTAACACTTGATTAATTTTAATTTTGTTACTAGTTTGGCTTTTTGAACTGCCATTTTGTTACTAGTTGACGTTTTGAACTGCCATTTGGTTTCCAGTTTGACTTTACGAACTGCCATTCTATTACTTTTTGACTTTGAACTACCATTTTGTTACTAGTCTGACTTTTTGAACTGCCATTTTGTTACTAGTTTGGCTTTTTGAACTGCCATTTTGTTTCTGGTTTGACTTTTTGAACTGCCATTTTGCTACTAGTTGATGTTTTGAACTGCCATTTGGTTTCCAGTTTGACTTTACGAACTGCCTTTCTATTACTTTTTGACTTTGAACTACCATTTTGTTACTAGTCTGACTTTTTGAACTGCCATTTTGTTACTAGTTTGGCTTTTTGAACTGCCATTTTGTTACTAGTTTGACTTTTTGAACTGTCAATTTGTTACTAGTTGACTTTTCAACCTGCCATTTTGTTACTAGTTCACTTTTTGAACTGCTATTTTTGTTTCTATTTTGACTTTCTGAACTGCCATTTGTTTCCAGTTTGACTTTTTGAACTGCCATTTTGTTTCCAGTTTGACTTTTCAAATTGCCATTTTTGTTTCTAGTTTGACTTTTTGAACTGCCACTTGTTGTGAGGTAAGTTGTGAGTTTGACGTGTTGTTTTTGTTGTCAGACGTGGAGGTTCTTACGGAGACGTGCTCCAACCTGGTGGAGCTGGATATGAGCGACTGCACTAACCTGACCGAGGACTCCATCAGCTCCGTCCTGTCGCTTAGCCGGCTAGAACATCTGGCGCTGTCCCGGTGCTACGGCATTCCGCCCGCAGCCTACCGGTTAGTCCAGACAACCATTTCTCTTCCAATCACTCGTTTATTACCCGCACATAACGTGCTTGCTTCGTGTGAGCCGGGGCGTGAGGGGCATATCGAATCTCGGTTCTTTCTTTACAATCATCTCTTGTGTAGTACGTTTAAAGTAGAAATGCGGTCGTAAAAAAGCGCATATTGGTATACGGATACTTTCAAGAGTGAAAGAGGGCTTGACGTGTAATAATGCCGTAAGAGCTACTATTTCGGGGAATTGGTTTGGGTTATTTGGGTCAGGTTTTGATCGTTTCCTCGAATAAGTACAACTTCTCCACCCACTTTCACATCCTCTTTTTAAGTAAACACGTCAAGCCCACGTTCACTCTTGGTGGTATCCAAATTCCAGTATGCACTCTTCAGGCGCTATTGGAGAGCCTGATGATTGTATCAAGATTTTGATGTCAATTGAGAATAGTTTTTAGTTTCTATGGCTTATGCTGAATAGTAAATTCCAACGTCGCCAATAACGTGTTCTCTTTCTCAGGCGCTTGGCTGAACTTGACTCTCTCTCGTTCCTGGACGTGTTCAGCGCGATGGCTGACGTGTCTATCACCGCGCTTCAAGGCCACCTGCCGGCCGTCACCATCAACAAGTTCGTCCACTCGAGCGTCGCGCGACCCACGGTCGGCATCAGGCGCACCTCCATATGGGGCCTGCGGGTGCGAGACTGATGTGCGACCAATCGTTCCGCGCGACTGGGTCGTACGTAAGGTGTCGCGCAACCAATCCGTTCCGCGCGACTAGTTGCGCAACGAGTCTGTTCCCTGCAACCAGATCGTGCACGACTGGATGACTTTGATTCTCACGAGACTAGGCCTAGTTTTCAAATAACAGAAATGAAGCCAACGCGTTGTTGTAAAAGCAATCGTGCAAATTACACTACAGAAGGACCAGTTTTCAAGCAATTGATTGTACCGTGATTTTGAAAATGTTATACAAATTCTTGGATTTTAATACCTAGCTATCGTGCCGATGGATAGGCAATAGCATTCTATAGCTGTAATACCAAGAAACCAAAATTGAACGTTTATTGCGGTACGAAGTACATTTTCTTTTTTTTCTATGATATACAGTACCGTACTAAGTTTTCAGGTCCACTTAAATACTTCATAACGTTTTCATGCTTAAAAACAAAAATTGCAAAAAAAAAACAGGTTCACGTGATTTTTTTCGCGCGGCATTACTTCCGTCTACATTGAAGTCTTCTTCGTAAAACAAATCTCGCACGAAGCGGATAATCAGTACACTAGTCGCTCCAGTAAATGTCAATGACCACAATAATCCGATTTACATTATAATCTGAACTTTATTCACCATTCAAAATTGAAAGATCTGACGATAAATCCACATAACGTATTTCGTATCTCTGAAGAGATTGGCATCAGTTGCATATCCATCGATACAACAGCTGTAATCGAAGAAAAATGTAGCATCATCGTACATTCTTAGATCACTCAAAATCCAGCGGTGAATATATTAATCCTAATGTGTAGTCACTAGTAGGCCTATACGGTAACTTTGCATATTTAGAAAGTTCGTAAAAATTCATTTTAGATGTACAAACTTTATTTCAAACACTAACATTGAGTTTCATTGTATAATAATTAGGGATGACATCGATTAATCGAGAATCGATTAAGAATCGATTCTGATGTAAAACGATTCTCAAATCAAAAAATCGATTTTTAAAAAAAAAAAATTTTTTTTTCTTTTCATTTTGGTTCTGTGCTGTACTTCTTTACGTCGTAATAAGTGCTCATTTCGTTGTCTATATTATTCTGTATTGTTGAGATATTACTATCTGGACAAAAGCTATCCCTTCGGTTACGTCTGACAGCCGAACGTTGACGGAAATACCCAAATGGTACAGTACAGTTCAAAGAAGTCTCTAGCAGAAATTTTCACGTGAACGCCTTAGGAAGGTTGAAAAAAAAAGTTTCAAATTACACTACTTTTTTGAGAATAAACTTTTTTTCTTAAATTTTTTTTTTTAAATTTTTTTAATTTTTTTTTTTCAAAATCGATTTTTAATCGATTCTGGAGCATAGAGAATCGATCCCCGATTTTTAGAATCGATGTCATCCCTAATAATAATATAGGCCGTTGTAGTTTTTGATTAGTTTGCCTTGAAATTGATTCTCTAAGAATCAAAGTCTTCCTTCTCGCGTATCCCAAACTACGATGTCGAGTTCGATAGTAAGTCATAGCAGAGAATGCCTTTTTAGTTTTATTCGTTCTTGCTCACAGCTTAGAAAAATGATCGTCCGTGGCCGTCACGTTCTAAGCGAACTCTTTTCTTTCGTCAGTCGAATGGCTGTACCATCGGTGTTTATGTATCATTTTCGCCGTTTAATTACGCCTAGCTAGTTACGATATATTGTATATTTTATTTTTAAAGAAATCATATCATTGTAAATCTAGTTTTGTACATATTATGTTATGCCGTAGGCCTATTCCGTCTTGATAGAAACTAGGCCGTATATGTTGGCTTAGACTTAGAAGCTTGAATTTTGTTTTATCGCCAATTGATACCAGATTCATTTTTATCGGGGTTGTCGTTCGATTTCGATATTCTTTATCAATCTTATATTTATTTGATTTCGAAATGAATCCTTTCAATTACAATTATTTCAATATTAAAAATTGATTGGATATCACATAAATGAAAAGCTGACTGTCGACTTTCCTAGCAAACCATTATAGTAATTCAAGGTCAGGTCGTCAGTGGTTTGTTGACGCTAGAAGTTTGTATCCAAACGGAGGCCAATACTCACTGCATGTCACAAAATCATTACAGAAAGCTAAGCTAAAACAACATTTTTCGATAAAAATGTCGATAATATTGATTGGTGTCATTATTTCCATTTGATATCAAACAGATCTTCTAATTTTTCTATCGACTTACGATGTGGCATTCGGCAGTGAATTCTCGATCGAACGACAACCCTAGTTACTATCTATTGATGATGCCATATTGCCAATTGTTTTCATTACTTTAAATAAGTCTGCGTTTATGGAAGTCATGCGCCAGGTTTTAGTTTCTTTGTTACTCGTAAACTTCCTGTAGCATTAGTGAATCGTTACATATAAACAAATGTGTATCCTATTTTCTTTGTGTTATTGAATATAGGTATAATATTCTACACACGTATTGGGGTTACGGAGTCACGTTAAGCGAATGTAGGGCGTTAAAAGTTTGGTTAGTGTGATTGTTTTGGTGGTATATAATAATGATGATTTATATTTTTCGTGAGAAATGTTCGTGGTGAACGTGTGATGTTTTTACATATTATAAACAATGTTGTCATTTGTACGGTTTGCCACGCGTTGCTTTGTAGAACTGCCATTACGTTGATCATTCAAGGTGTCAATACAGACTGTCTTATAACTTGATATTTTTGTATGAAAAGTTGTGAAGTGATTGAGTGAATGAGAAGTTTTTCAGTTTGATTTTGTTTGTTACTTATTACTTATGAATTATTGTTGATTATTGATTTATAATTCAATTCTTTTTAACACTATTGTAAGTTGTAACTAAACTGCGTCTCATACAAAACTTGAAAATCCTTTTCTACCGAGCGCCGACATTCTGGTGTCCAACTAAAATGCTTACTCAAGATGATAATGAAAGTTTGCTGTTGCTTGTCATCTTATTGTGACCATGGTCATTAAGCTTATGCTCACCCAAACTGCTATCTAGATGTTTGTTACGCTAACCAATTTGAATTATCCATTGTTATCAGTTATATACTTGTTTCTACAAAAGAAGAAGATTTTCTACCAATGAAATAATCATAAAAACTTCGGTGATTACATAAACTTGCTGTAATTTTGAGGTTTCAACACTTGAAAGATGAAAGTTTCGTTTCTTATCGTAGACCTCGTCCTAAAAGATCAGGATACTCTGAAAATATCACGACTATTCAAATATAACGGTGATATTTTTGTTTGTTATATTGGTAGATGACCTTCATGGGCACGAGTATATTACCGCAATTGCCATTTCGCGTGCCTGGTTCGTAATGTACGCAATTCGAAATGAATAATCATCTTTGACGTCCTATTTAGACATTTTTCACTATCGTTATTCGTGATTGTCAACTTCTTTCCTATAAGTCCATAAATTTTGCGTTCTAAATACGTATCATCGCGTATCTTGAACCAATTGCCCATTCGGATATTAAAACAACTTATTAAATAAACTCAAAAGGCTCATAGGCTTACCTTGGTCATTAGAATACTTACTAGGTTATCTCGTTGAGGTTTGAGGGCAATTGACCACTAGTGATAGGCGTGGGCGTGGCTAATCGCCAAAGCCACCTGGATCTATACTTCATGTGGAAATTTAGAGATACTCTGATAGGTCAATGTGAAATTTCCCACATAACAAGCCCATTTGATTGAATGTTCTGTTTTGTGACGTTTATGGGCGGGTCAATCACTAGTCGTCAATTACTTTCTGAACTAGCCATGTGATGTTGAATGGTGACAGTAAACGGTGCGAATTTGAACACCTCTACGACTGACCAACCAAATCAATAAGTCGTTGAACAGCATTTTAATAGCCACACGGAACCAGTGGCCAGATTGCCGGAGCCTTGGCTGACATCATACAGGCTCGGAAATGCTCCGGACAGAATATTGCCTGATCGAGACTACTTAGTACCCACTTACCAACGTACTATATAGGTAGGCCAGTGCAGTGCGAGCCTCGAAATTATCCATCTTGTTCGAGACTCGGAACTCGGAACTAAAATATTCTTTCTTCGATTGAAATTCCGAATCTCGAACTCATTTCATTTTTTCATTTCTTTGTCATTTTTTAATTATATGTAACAGTTTTGCTTTTTGTTTGAGTTTGATTCGTTACAGACTCGCTTGCTCGTAATAAAATTGTGCTCAAACTTGCTCGAATCGAGCTCGGAAATAAGTCAAAGTCACTTGAATTTAAAAAGCTCTGCTTACACGACCGTAATATTATACTAACCTTAGTTTTTACTTAGTTTTAGTTTATCAAAGTAGGACTACATGTAATATGGTTTAGAAGATATCAGTTGTTAATAAGAAAGACTTTATTTAGTTATTAGATATTGCTTGTTGTAACAAGTCGGTTACTAGAGTGTAAATGTGAAATATGATATTGATACATCATTTGTGTAGAATTGGTTTTTGTATGAAATTATGTTGACGTTGTAGCAACGTGGTTTAAGAACGAAAAAATATTTATTTGTTCCTCGTAGAGATATTCTCAACGACAGATGGAGGGAGCGTACTATTCGAAGAGAATGTAATTGAAAAATGAACTGTTCCAATAATAATGTTGTAGGCCTATTACGGTATTTTTCGGTCTCCTTCAATGTTGGTGTTATATCACAGATTAGGTTATATCGAGTTCGAAAGTTGTACCCACAAATCAGAAACCTCTGATCGATAAAATAATCCAATCAGTGTTTGCAAATTCGATAAATGGTATGCCAATAGAAAGATTATGCCCCGAATATCAAAATACAGTGAAACCTTTATTGTTTCCAAGGTACCAGGAAAACGGAACCATTCATGCAGAAAACCCTTTCATCCGGCATAATTCGACATTGGAGTTATCGGAGTAGGGCAGGACAAAATGAATCATGTGGGAACGATGCATAGAGCTTTCATTGTACTATAACATTTTTATTCAAACAGTTTGTATTTTTTGAAAAATTAATAGCATCCCAAGTTGTATTTTGAATCATTCCAATTTCTATACGGAATATCTTGTTTATATCACGATGTTATTATGAGTTAGATACGCAATATAAATCGCCATAAAAATGTTCTATTCCCAAGTCATGTTTGTAAATCTTTAGTTAGTCATTTCAAGGTCACGTTCTTGCCGGATTGAAACTAAAACGTGAATCATATGTATGTTTAACGTCAGAGAATTGTGCATCGGGCGATACTACGAATGATGAATAAAAACGTGAATTGTATGAAATTTATTTTGTTTTTCCTTAGCATTAGTGAACCATTAGAGTGATTAGATTGCCTTTGTGTTGCCTCGTCGGAACGATCCTACCTTTCGTCCTTTGCATTAATCGAGAAACAATGGTTGCTGGTCCAGGCCCGGACTTAAGAATCCAGCGCTCCTAGGCTGAACCTAGTTTAGCGCCCCTATACTTACTTTCAAAATGTGTGTAAGACTAGTGTGAAAAATAAAAAATGAACGAATAAAATTTAATTAAGGAAATATTTCGGTCAATGTGAAAATCACGTGGCACGACAACGTATTTCCGCTCGTTACTCGACATTACCAATGATGACTTTCTAAGTAATGGAATATTTATACAACAGGGTGTGACTTACCCGGGGTGAAGTTCTAGAAAGAAGTACCAGGGCATATTTCAGCAATATCTCAGTCAATCCAATAGCCCCGCAGGGAATTTTTTGAAATATCATTTTTTTTAGATCATATTCTGTAAGTTATGTAAGTTATGAGTAGATATTAGCCAATGTTGTTGTAATGTTAATGAGAATATGAATGGGAATAATAATGAAAATAAGTTCGTGATACTTATGGTTTCATTTTTAACTACATGATATAACTTCGTGTTGCATTTTTGATGCGATTTCATTCCATTTGAAAAAAAAATATGGAAGCCCTGAAGAACCCAAGCGCCCCCTGAGCTCTTGCGCCCCTAGGCTTCAGCCTTGCCAGCCTGTGCGTAAATCCGGGCCTGTGCTGGTCGTCTGACCATGGAGTTATGTATAGTAGTACTCTCGTACTGGAGGTTTTACTCCGTGTTATAAAGTCATACTACTTGATATTAAATAGTGGGTAATGGTGGCCATGTTCACTGTTCAAGCTGATTCATGTAAAAACTTGTTCTATATTCAGTGCCTGAATTCAATGCCTTCTTTACCATTATATAATATGCAAGGTCTGCTTTATCTCTGCCTAGTGGACAGACGGTAAACCTACTTTTGTGAATTGACAGTTCACCGTCTGTCTGCTAGGTGGAGATAAAGCAGACCTTGATCACGATGTGATACCAACCTATTTCATCATGATATAAAGAAGGAGCTCCCAACTCCCATACTGATAACGTGGACGGTATTTGTGGTTTCTTGCTGTCATTTCAGAGCCAATCGTCCTGATTACCTGTCACGATTTAGCGGATCCCTTTGTGAACTAGATGTAAATAATAGTGGCTACGGTATCGGTGGTATTGTTGAACTAACAAAATCTATAATTCTCGTAATCTACTGGGCTGTTTATTTGTTGTTATAAATAGTTCGATATAAAAGCGATAGTTGCGCTACAGGCAATCGAGACGATGGACTTGGATTCTGACCCCGGAAATATTTCACTTTCAAGACCCGAGTTGGGTCACCTTCTTTATATTATGATGAAATAGGTTGGTATCAATACATCGTGCCTTGATAATATGTGATGATAAAGAAGGTCTTGTTGAATGACTAGTGTGGAAGTGGCTCCAACTGGCGGTTGAAACAAGAACATGGCTGCCGTTTTGAAAGTAACTGAAAGTACGGGTTCTAGTACTCGCCTCGTTGCCGAGTTGGACCTCGATAGTCCATATATACAACTCCACGGTCTGACAGTAAGTCCGACCAGCACTCATCACGCGCCAAGCCAAAAGGCAAGGCTGCCTCTTCGAAATCGAGATTTCGACAAAGTCATTTTCCCAATGATCGGGTTTTGCGACGTCCTTGCGATTAATACCGAATCTAAGACGGCAGATATACTAATGTTAGCGATTTGTATTTTGTATTTAGCAAGTTTTATAAGGTTGGCAGCCTGTGAAAGAAGAGACGAAGAGTAGAGGGTGAGTTGTCCGTATCCGCACTTTTCCGTTGTATCCGTTAGACCTAGAATACTTAATTAAAATGAACGCCTCAAAGTATAAATATATCCGATTACATCTTGAAGTGTGAAATTTTTTATTTTTTTTAATAACATCGAAACTTGATATAAAATCATTGTTCCCCAATTAAGGTTATGGATGAAAGATAGGATCGTTTGGCCGGGGCACCACAAGGGCGATCTTACCACCCCATTTTGATTATTTAAAACTAATGAACTTCAACACCAGGACTGCACTGTCTGTGACCATAATAATAATAATAATATGTTTATTGGACAGATTGATCATACATAATGATATTGTCAATGTCAATTAGATAATGATAATATTATAAAAATTATTCACTGTACATTATTATAATTAATTTACAATATTCACAGTACAGAGTCAGATACATGTATAAAATGTACATAAATGCATTTACTTGAAAAAGTAGAAGAAAGAAAAACCAGATGTCGTTTTCAGAGTATAACATTTATTCAATTTTTCGCCGTAGATAAAAGTCTTTCAGTATAAACACACAAATGTTGATATCTTCCACTTTGAACTAAGTCTCTTGGGCAATGATCACTTCTCCAATGAAAACATTGATTTATTAAGAAGCTTCTCAGTTCACTTTGAAATCTTCAATTATTGTTATACAGATTTTATTGATGGAGGTAGACATTTGAATAGTTTGACACTCCTATAGTTACTGGTCCATTATTATACCCACCATGATTCAAACGAAGATCTGAATTGTGCCTAGTATTGTGGCTATTTATGTCACTGACCACTAGCCTCAAGTGCTTACATTCTAATAAATAACCCCGTATAACACTAAAGGAAATAATTCAAAATCGATAGATACCATATTCACCTTTTTAAGATTATTGAACCTATTGGATCTCATTTGACAGGCTCGTGCATCTGCGCCGTTGTATGCGTGTGACGACAAAGTTGTCGCGTCAACAGTATCATTTTTCAAACTTCCGCAATTAGGCTACTTATGTCTGATTAAGATGACGTTGGTTATTTAATCATCTTTTTTCGGTATTTTTATATTTGATACTCATTCTTGATGTCGATCTCTTGGGATAGACATCAGAAATATTTTAAATCAAACCATATTTCAACATATATCGATTATGGTTTGTTGTTCCTCCACTCCTATTTGAGCGCGAGTTTGAACTGAGAACAAGTAGTAAAACGTTCTCATCCTAGTCCCATGGGTGTGACCCTTTACAGCACACACATGTTCGGTTTTAACAAATTAGTGTATAACGTCTTTAGTAATAGTTTAGTCTTAGTTTCACATGGTGTTCTCATCTAAATTTCACTTGCACCTTCATATAACACTACTTACCTTTTGGTTCAGCAACTTATTTTGACAGGCGCTAAATGACCTCGCTGTCGATGCGCCTTAAAACCCTAATATTTATTCATTCAACACTAGATCTAACCGTAGGGTTCGAGACGTGAGGGTTGAGTAATAGTGAATCAATAAAAGATATAGATATTCATAAACCAACCATGACTTATACTATTTGGAGAAGTAAGACTTTGGCTTCGTATTGGTGTCCGAGAGAATATTCAGAAATTCATATACGCTGATGAAATACGGTATTTCTTTTTCATTATTAGATGAACGTAGCGAAGATTTCCATTCCATATATGGAGAAAAATTGGGCTTAGTTTTTTTTTGGAAATTCTGTGTGCGGCATAAAGGTGAGGAAAAATAGACAATCAACTCGAAACTTTTTATACATATTGGTGTCACACCAGAATAGGTTGAGATTGTTTTTCCAAAAAATTTATCAAACGGTTTTTCCAGAAAAAAATCGAGAAGTTTGAAAAATATCCATAAAAATAACCTCAATGGAAAATACTTGATATCCAAAAAATTTTCAAAAGCTTTAATATTTTCACTGAGTACGAAAAACTCCATCATTCATATTTTCAGTGGTTTTCACATCATTCGAATGAGAAATAAAGAGAACGCTATAAAAGTATAATTTTATTGAGTATTGGGATCAATCGGTTTTGTGAAGTTCCATATGCGACAGTTTGCAGTACTATAAATATCAACAAGTTGCAGGTAAGTTTTTTGAACGTTTGAAGTAATCCAAGATCTGTAGAATGATGTAGATCAAGGTGACAACATTTTTCATTCTAGATTTCCATACTTCTAAGCTCATCTCACAACACATATCGTACCTGTATAGTGATTAGGATGCAACTTTTAAATAGAAATAATTTATTAGATGAGCGTAGCGAAGATTCCATTTCACATGCCGAAAAAATGGGCTTGGTTTTTATGTTTTTTTTGGGGGGGGAATTTTGTGCGCTGCATACAGGTCAGGAAAAAATACTGATCAACTTGAAACTTTTTCTGAACGTTGGTGTCATACCAGAATAGGTTGGGATTGTTATTCAGAGAAATCAGTTGGGAGGTTTTTCCGGAAAATAATCGGAAAGTTTGAAAAATCCTCATTAGAATAACCAGGAGGAAAAATTCTTGAAAAACAGGAATTTTTCAAAAGCTCTCAAATTTTCACCAAATATGAACAATACTATTATACACCTTTTCAGAGATTTTTGCAACAATCGAATGAGAAATAACAAAGAAAACGCAATAAAAGTGTACATTCTATTGCATATTTGGATTAATTGGTTTTGCAAAGTGATTATGCGACAGGTTGCAGGTTACTATAAATATCAACAAGTTGCAGGTAAGGTTTTTGAACGTTTGAAGTAATCCAAGGTTTGTAGATGTAAATTGAGCTGACAAGTCATTTTTCATTCTAGATTCCCATACTTCTAAGCTCATCTCACAACGCGCATCCCGCGTTTTCCTAGTTAATAATAAAAATAGGGAAACCCTGTGTTGTAGCTCAGTCAGCTGAGGCACTGTTTCCGAAATTGAAGTAATTGTTGGGCGTGGGGTTTGAATCCTGTATAAGGCATGGGTTTTTGTAATCGTCCTTTCACTTATCATCTCTTCATATTTTCATAATCACCTGCTCAGTTGTACCCCCGTATAACCTAGCTGTTGGTGGGGTCGTTAGGCAAACAATTCCAAGACTGTCATAATAAGAACACATTTCGGCCAAAGAAAAAATCAAAATTCATTAGTAGAAAAAGGAATTGTCGAATGGAATAGAATTAGAGTAAATATAGAGCCTCATATATTTAGAAACATAAATAACTTTAGAGCTGGAATAAAAAGACTACATATCAATTAATTTATCATCCTAATAAAGTTCCCAATATTATATCATAATGTTAATTCATACATTAACATTCATGCAATGCATGTATATTATCATGGACTCACTGGTATCATTGACAAGTTATAATAAAAAACTCAATGCCGGAATAATGACATTATAGGAGTCCAAAACCCCCTCTGCAAAATTATTAACTGTCATAAAATTATGTACTATTTAATAAATTTGTGAATAATTAATGTATATTGATAATAATTATACAAAATAATTTAATTTTGATCAAAGTATCGTAATATGAGACTTATATTCAGGAAATTATGAATAATATCTATGACTATCAATAACGTAGTTATAGATAATATACGCAGATATATTTTTTCTATTTGAATTTTGGACACAACCAATTACAGTGTTGCCAAATGCCAACGCCTGAGATGCGAGCGGTGACACGCAGTCGCAGTGTTGTTTACCTACAGCCTTCTTCATAAAGAATAAATAATGAACAAGGCTGTGTGTTTACCAAATCGTCCAGTTATATAAATATCTTTGGGGTGGGTGTTGGACTGGAAGTTCTTTGAGTGGAAGAGATTAGAGAAAAGAAACGTGGTTGACAGCTGAGAATTGTTTGGTAATTTTTCCAGTATTATTATTTGGTATTATTTGTACACAGTAGGCCTACTTAGAAAGAAAACAATCATTTCCTGTTAGTGTCCCTAGGCCACTGTGAACATATTGCATCTACTCGACCTGGGATTGAGTTAAATAGTGAACTTAATGTCAAGACATTATCAAAATAGGTTTGGTTTGGAGGCCCAGGTCCTAGGTCTCCGCCTTGCAAGGCTTGGGCTTACTTTTGTCAACAAATGTTGAGATTATGAGAGTTGCGTTGGTTTTCCGCCGAACCGGCAAACCAACGCAATCTTTAATACATCTTGGACTCAATGGTATACAGTTGAAATACTGAGAGAATAGGATTCCTACCGTGGCGCATCCTGGTATCACTTTGGTGCACTGAATAATTTTCAACATGACGACACTAAAATCAGCTGAGCATGCTACACACCAATAGCGGCTCTTCTGATTTTTTGAATCTAATATACATGGCTATATATAGATATAGCCGTTAATATATGATAATATATAGATATAGCCGTATATAGATAATATATAGGCCCAGATATGTTAATACACAATTAACATTGTTTTTAGCGGATTCACATAGACACATTGCTTGTTCCCGAACCTGTATGGTTAACAGAACCACCAACCATCTTACAGAAAAACGATGAAACACAAATAAAACATACCCGTATTTTCGAAGTTCCTTTCGCTCAAGTGCACAGGATACATTTTGATATTGCAAATATATTCATTTTTATTCATTATGATTATTAAAAACAACCATTAACGAGTGAATTTGTGAAATATCTCATTTTTCTATATCGATGCAGTTTTCTTGTGGTGGCTGCACGAATCCTATTCTCTCAGTATTTCAACTGTAAGTGTCCCCACTCATTGGATGTGTCAGTGATACAAACTCATTGATGGGACTTAGATCCAACTCTGGACAAGACTCTAATTTTCCCCAGTTGTTGACATTTTTCTACTTTTCAAGTCCCCCTAATCACCAGTAGGCCTGATTGACCGGCACAGGTAGCTGAGTGTTTAACGCACTTGCTCTATGTGACCCGGGAGGTAGTGGGCATGTTGGACCCGGTTTGATCCCCGCGACCGTCCATCTTTACAGGGGTTTTTCGTGGTTTCCCTCTGTAGTCTAGGCTAATGCCGGGATGGTTCCCACAATATAGGCCACGACCGCTTCCTTCCCACTATCCTTCCCATTACCCGTAAAAACCTTCATCTCATCATCCCATCATCTCATTAATCATCCATCCGACATCAATAGATCTTAGTCATCATTACAGTGCGTCGTTAAACCCAATATAAAAAAAAAACAGTAATTGACACTGTAGGGACCGGCACAGTAGCTGAGTGGTTAGCTCACTTGCTTCGTGTGAGCCGGAAGGTGAAGGGACATATCGGAACCGGTTCGATCCCCGCCACCGTCCATCTTCACAGGGGTTTTTCGTGGTTTCCCTCTGTAGTCTAGGCTAATGCCAGGATGGTACCCACGAGATAGGCCACGACCGCTTCCTTCCCACTATCCATAAAAACCTTCATCTCATCATCCCATCATCTCATTAATCATTCATCCGACGCCAATACGTCTTAGTAATCATTACAGTGCGTCGTTAAAATCCAATATGAATACACTGTAGGTCTACCAGTAATTGGCACTCCGTTTTTTTCTGTTTTTCTAGTAGGCCTAGTATTTGACATATATCTGACTTATGGTCTTATGGAGGACATATTTAGAAAGGTGGAGGTGGAAGTTGTGATGATACGAACATATTTTGATTACGCCAAGCTCGGGATTTTTTTTCGCCGACAGCTCCCGCCATTTTACAACTTTACGACTATAGAAGTAATTGACTATGTGCATTATCAGTTAATTTTTGTTATTTCTCCTAATCTTGAGTTGATTTTCAATTTCTAACAATGTTAGCGCACTCGTGACACATTGTGTCTTGACTTCGTAGGCCGAGGCCTATATCATGTACACGTTTCATTTTCAATATTAAAGGTGTCAATCGAGGTAACATAATTAAAAACGAAGAAAACATGAACCACGAAAGGCTGAGCTACGTATATGGCATATTTACACATCATATCATAATTTCATTATCGCCTTCTCATTCGTACCCCCGAATAACCTAGCTGATAGTGAAGTCGTTACACAAACAATAATCAATCAATATTTTACAGGTTGTGATACGAGTGAAGGACCCTGGTCTCGAGCTTATTACTATGGATTCGAAGGAAAGCGATGACATGGACATGGACACGTCATTTGAAACCAAACATAGTATTACTGCTATCGATGTTATGTCAGATTTGGATCAATTGTGTGCGATTGACGTCAAGTTGGAAACAATTGAAGGAAGTAACAATGAAGTTGATCCCTTGAGTTTTCATGAAGAAGATATTAAATCAGAGTCAATGACAGAAAACATTGAGAAGGTTTTTATAAAAATGGAGCCGATGGTCGTTGAATCAAGTGACATAATGAACCCATTCATAGAAGAAATTTACACAGAACTGGACGTAAAAGTAGAAGGCAATAGTGATTCACTTGCAGGCAACACTTCCAGTGCATATGATACTAAAGTTGATGCTTTACTATCTGGAGATTTGATTAATGTTCACAAAATTGAGAATGTTTCCATGGAAAAGGAAATGATCGTACAAGTACCAGAGAATAAAAAGGACCAAAAGAGTAAAGTTCAAACATCAAAAACCAAGCCAGGTCGGTCAAAGCGTACTCTAAAAGTAAATATCCCTAGCAAATGTCCGAAATGTGACAAAGTAATCGTTAGCGAAAAGAACATGCGTGAACACGATAAGCGTGTGCACTCGGAAGATAAACCAAAAAAATTTGCGTGTTCCGAAAATGGTTGTGATAAAACATTTTCTGAAAAGAGATATTTATTAAAACATTCTGCCGTTCATACCGGCTTACGCAGTTATAAATGTAAGCATTGTGATAAATCTTTCAAATATCATAGTGATCTTAGTAGACATATGCTGGCACACTCAAGCCGTGCCCGCTTTGAGTGTGACATTTGCTTGAAGACATGTTCTAGGAAAGCATCCCTGAAAGATCATATATTAAAGCATTTGATTAGAAACCAATTCCAAAAGTCCCAGTCCGAGCATATTTGTAAAATTTGTCACATGTCGTATCCGACTGCAGGTAATTTGTCCGAACATTATTTAATTCACATAGACGTGAAAAATTTTGAATGCCAAAGTTGTGAGTCGAAGTTCTTGACTAAAAAAGCATTTCAACATCACAGACTGACTGTCCACGTCACGAAATCGTTTCCTTGTAAGCTCTGTCCAAAGTTGTACGCGAAGGAACAAAATATGTTGAAACACATGGCAGCCGTACACGCGGACATGCAGAAAGAAGAGAACCTAATTCCCTGTCCACATTGTAATAGACTAATTAGAAAAAAAGGCATGACTAAACATATAAAAATGAAACATCCTGAAGACATTTCAGAATTATTCGTGCACACCTGCGACGTGTGTACGAAATGTTATAAAAAGCGTGGTGAATTGAAAAAACACATGGAAATACATGCAAGAGATGTGCGCTCATACGAATGCGAGATTTGCGAACAGGAATTTTCGAGCATTACTAAACTAGAGGGCCATTTAAGGTGTCATGTACTAGGTTTAGTGGAATAATGAAATATCTCATGTTGAAAAAATTGTTACGATGAACGGTAGTCGATGTAAATGAAATAAAAGAGTTTTTGTTGTAGCGTTTATTTATATCAGTAATAATCGACTTGGCAATTTATTTTTGGAATAACCCTTCATTTAAAATTTCTTCCAATTGTTTTAATTTAACCATTTATTACAATTCCTGCAGAAGGATACACAACTCCAATTATAGCCGTCCATACATTATTAATGTGTGAATTAATTGATTATAACGATGAATAACTTCCATACTCATCTTGAGAATAACACTCATAGCTAAGTCGTTGGAATATTTATTTTTCAGATCGTAAAACTGTAGGCTTAAGTGTAGCTATGGATTCAGCAGAAATTAATGACATGGATGGCACGCTAGCTACGAAAATAAGCCCCGTTGCCACGATTGCAATAGATTCGGAACTATCGTCCGATGTTGATAAGAAACCAGTACCAGGAGGTGATGTTGAAGACGTTTCTAGCCGACACCAGAAAGAAGTTGCTCATGTTACGCCAGAAAGGTGGTCAGAAATCGATTTCAAATGTGAATCTATGCAGGTTTTTGTAAAAGTGGAACCAATTGAAGTTGAGTCGAGTGAAAATACTGACCCATTCAAGGAAATTCCTACAGAAACAGTTATAAACGTTGAAAGCGACGGCGACGCAATTGGTACACTTGCCGACGATACTTCCATAGAATTGGATACAAAAATCAATGTTTCTCAACAAACAGAATCAGTTGTTTACCAAAACAATGAAAAGATTTCCTGTGAAAATGAATCTAATTTACGAGTACCGGTAGCTGAAAATACCTCAAAAATGAAAGTTTGTACGAACTTAAAAAAATTGGAGATGCATCGTAAATGCCCTAAATGTGATAAAGTACTGTCCAGTAGAGCATGTATGCGCAAACACTTGAAACTTGTGCATTCGAAAAATAAACGTACATTTCCTTGTCCTGAACCTGCATGCGATAAGACATACTCTCGCCAAGGAAATCTGAATTACCACTCCTTAGTGCATACAGACGTACGCAAGTACAATTGTACGCAATGCGAGAAATCTTTCAAGTGGAACGGAAATCTTGTTCGGCATATTTGGAATCGCCACGATAACTATTACGAATGTGACGTGTGCTCGAAGAGGTTTGATAATAAACGGACCTTGTGGTATCACTTGATGCGTCACAACAGTACCGTGAACGCATCATCTTCACACGCACATATTTGTAAAATCTGTAGTAAACTGTTTCCAACTGCATCCACATTGACTCAACATTTTGAGTGGCACATTGGTGATAAAAAATATGAGTGCAACATCTGCGATGCAAGGTTTGTAAAAAAGTGGTCATTAAAAAACCACTGTAAAAGTCACGTCAATGATGAGAAAAATTTGTATCCATGTAGATTGTGTGACAAGTGGTATGGAACGGAAGAACAGTTGGCCAGACATGTTTCCACGAGACACAGGAACGAGCAAGAATTTCCATACCTGATTGATTGTCCTTATTGTAGCAAAGTGGTGAAATCGAAAAGCGGCCTGGCCATTCATATAAACGCTAAACATCCTGAGAAGAAATCTAAATTGTGTCTGTACAATTGCGAAGAATGCAACGCAAGCTTCAAAGCCATGGCGTATTTGAAGATGCACATGGCCAAACATGCTAGAGAAGAAAAACAGCTCGACTCGTACGAGTGCGAGATTTGCGAAGAGACGTTTTCGAGTACGACAAAACTGGAAGTCCATTTGAAATGTCATGTTTTAGGATTGGTCAAAATTTCGTGATGAGTGAATAATTGTGTTGAAAAGACGTGTCTCAAATCTCTTTGGTAAAATATTGTAAAACTGGAAATTATTGTTTAAAAAAAAAAGTTTTCGAATCAACGTTTTCATATTTACCATCCTGACCATTTTTTAATCATTCGTCCTTCATTCCATTGAATCTACGTATAATAGGTGCATTGAGTTGTTCAAGCACTGCACACAAATATGAGAAGACTTTCAGCCAAGATACCATTGAATGTACGTATAATAGGTGTATTGAGTTGATCAAGCACTGCACACAAATATGAGGAAACTTTTGAGATGACATTTCTCAAAATTGGTCTAACCAATTCATTCCCAAAACTATACAGTTCTAAGTTGTATTTTTTGCCCGTACAAAAAAAGTTTCATGTTGTGCAGTCAAACCGTGCGACCTGTGGAGTGCTTACAAAATAAACGCTCTATAAGAGTGGGATGGAGTCTTTGCTACACTCGTCTAAAAATCTACATTTTTTCATAGGTAGGCCTAACCATAGGCCCACAAATATACTTTATACTATATCACTGTATACTTACTGGCATAGCATAGTTGACCATAAACTTGAAAAAGTGATCAACAATAATAGGCTAACCAGAACTGAATAATTTGCTGGCCTGAGAAAATATCAAAGAGGAAAACATTAAATTGAACAACAAAAACAGAAGTCATGGTTCTAAATTCTTAAATGA
The DNA here is from genome assembly GCA_964007535.1 of Brachyptera risi. Classification (NCBI taxonomy): domain Eukaryota; kingdom Metazoa; phylum Arthropoda; class Insecta; order Plecoptera; family Taeniopterygidae; genus Brachyptera; species Brachyptera risi. The sequence goes on along the minus strand of OZ023338.1, from coordinate 11,434,443 downwards.
AATAACATACAGATGCTAATTGTAGGTATAAGTAGAGAACCTGTATTATTATAGGCTCTCTAGATATAAGTAGTCTACATTAAATGTAGTTATTTTATATGTAGTCATTTTATTTTATGTAGTTATTTATAGTTTTGCATAAATTTTATGCAAAACTTGACTTATTATCACAGTTTAAATGGTAGAAGAGGTGTAATTGTAATATATTATGTTTCTGGTCTTCATCTCAATTTTAAAATAATGAGTCTAAAATTCCGTTTGAATTAATACATTCTCTGATAATGGAACTAAACAATGAAACTGAATATAAATTATAAAATAAATACATTTTAGCTTGTTTTTGTGTTGGCTGTGTGTACAAATCATGATCTTTGCAGACTTGCAGTTTGCACCAAATAAGTTCTTTGCGCCAGGTCTGTTGTTTGTTGTCGTACCATAACTTATTATTTTCTTATTTCTAATGATAAGAAATGATTCAAGAGCACGAAACTCAGTTTTAAACATTTTATTAAGTAGTTTGGAAAGGTAAGGAAATATGTATTTTTGGTAATATTGCAATATAAACAGGAAATACTGGCCAAATTGAGCTAGGTTAGGTTACAATAACCTTCAAACAGAGCAGCAACAAGTGATCACCACAATTCCACACTATTTGTCTTATCTCAGATGTAATGTAATATTGGCATTGGTACCGGTTTGCATTTTATGAAATCATTTTGCTATCCCCCCCTTCGCAGCTAGAGCCTGGTAGGCCTACTCGGTGCTGCAGTTTACAAGTGACAACCCGAGGCCTAGCCCAATGCCTGGGCCTTGTCATTTATTTAGTCTCAGGGGCCTAGCAGATGATATCATAATCTAGATCCTGTTGATATTTACCATCTTTCTTCACATTTACAATATTTAAAGAACATCATCTTACATCACTCTTACATGAGTCGATGTGGTGGTAGGCCTAGATGTAATTTTTGAGCGTACGCCTCAGCACTGCGATTCTCTGTCTTCATTGAAATTCGTTCGATAGCGATCCCGATCGAGACTAAAAACGATCGAGAACTCACTCAAGGTTAACAGTCTATTCTCTACGCACACACGATCTCGATTGCTAGTGAACGTCGATAAGTCTTGAGTCGACAAATTCGTCACTATATACGTCATATGATGTCAATTATTGGCCAATAGGAGGCCTTTGTGGTGCAACTCTTACCAGAACCGCCAGTGCGCCGGCGCGACATGATGGGCTGTATACTACGCCAATGCAAAAACAATCATAACCTTAGATTTTAGCGTCAAATTGATGATACAATGTGGATTACATTTACATAGGTTAAAAATAGCATTTAAAATGAACTCGTGTTAACGTATATTACTGTATTGAAAACAAGAAATCGGTATTAAATCATATTATTTCACGATTCAAAACGGTGGAATGAGGTTTTTTTTTTTGCCTGGGATATTTCAAAACAGAACGACCGCCGCCATTTCCAACTAAACCTGACAGTTCTCGACATCGACAGTTAACGACAGGGTCTTGTCGGGTCGAGAAGTTTTGTCGATCAAGATCGTCAAGTTACCATAGAGAATCACACTAGGTAAAATTACCGATCGAAAACCTAGTTGTCGACGAAAATTACTCGATCGCGATCGACAATAGTGTAGAGAATCCCGCACTGCAGACTAGATAACTTGTGTCTGAAAATGTATGTAGGCCCTATCTGAAGCCACTGAGGTGAGAACCAAGACTTGTCACCATATTTCTCTTTGTAGTGTTCAATGGGAAGTGTTCAATGCGAATGGAATTATGGGGGAGGAGGAAGCAATAGAGGGGGATGGGGAGGAGGTTCTGCTTACAGAGAGAGAAGTGTGGAATGTATTAAGGAAACTTAAAAGTGGGAAGTCGCCAGGCATAGATGGGGTGCAAAGCGATCTACTGAAATTAGCGGGTAGGGGAGTTGTAGGTTATTTGCTAAGGTTGTTTCAAGCTTCACTCACAGCAGGTAGAGTACCGCAAGTTTGGAAAAAAGCGGAGGTGGTTCCAATTTCAAAGGGAGGGCAAAGGGGTAGGGTAGACAACTACAGGGGAATTAGTTTAACATCGCATGTGTGTAAGATAATGGAAAGGGTGGTTATAAAGAGAGTAGTGGAGAAGGTAGATGAAAGAAGGAGTATTTCAGAAGTGCAGCATGGGTTTAGGAAGGGTTATTCATGTGAGACGCAGTTGTTAGGTTTTGCAGAAGAGTTGGCTGGGGTAGTTGATAGGGGGGGACGTGTTGATGCAGTGTTTTTAGATTTCGAGAAGGCTTTTGATAAGGTAGATCACAATATATTATTAGGGAAGTTAAAAATGTCCGTTGGGAATGCTGGGTTGGTTAATTGGATTGGAAACTTTCTTCAGGATAGAGTGCAAAGAGTTCGGGTGGGTTCAGAGGTTTCAAGTGAGACTAAGGTTACGTCAGGAGTTCCACAGGGTAGTGTGTTGGGTCCCTTATTGTTTGATTTATATATAGATGATCTGACTAGTGTTGTTGATTCGAAAATAAGGTTATTTGCAGATGATTGTGTGTTATATAGGGAAATCATTACAGAGGAGGATGTAGTAGCTCTTCAGGTGGATTTAGCGGCAATTAATCGTTGGGTTCAGTCAAACAAGATGGGGTTGAATACAGGAAAGTGCAAGTTAGTCACATTCGGTAAGAGAAACATAAGGACAGATGTAGTGTATGAGGTAGGAGGGAAGACGCTGGAGTTGGTGGAAAACTACAAGTATTTGGGGGTGGTATTTGATAGGCGTCTAGGGTGGGGGAGTCAGATTGAGAGAATAGTAAAAAAGAGTATAAATGCACTAAACTTTGTAATGAGGCAACTTAGGGGGGCAGGTATGGAGATTAAGGAAAAAGCATATTTCTCGTTAGTGCGTCCCATGGTAGAATATGCTAGTTCAGTTTGGGATCCTTATAGATTAGGTGAGATAAGGGATGTGGAAAGGGTTCAAAGGATTGCTGTGAGAAGGGTTACAGGTAGGGTTAGGAGGTGGAAATGGGATGAGAATGAAAGGGGGGAGAGGGTAAGAATGTTGGAGAGTCCAACTGAGATGATGAGAGACCTGGGGTGGCAGAAATTGGAAATACGGAGGAAGGAGGATCGTTTATGTAATTTCTTCAGGGTAATGGAGGGAGAGGGGGGGGGTGGGGGGAGCTGCATGAGTTGATAAAAAGAAATAAGTCAGGGTATGGAGGTAGGCGGGGTCATGATAGAGCGGTAGTCATAAAGGGGGCTACATTAGATGTCGGTAAATTCTCTTTCTTAAATAGGACAGGTAGGGACTGGAATGGGCTTAGTAGAAATGTTTTTGAAGGGGATGAAATCAGGTTAAAGTTATTCCGTCAGAGGGTTAAGGAGATGGTGGGATAGGGGTACTTAGGGAACTTGCCACCGCGCATTTATGTGCATTTGCAAGAGTTAAATAATAATAATAATACACCTATTGTAGGCCTACTGTATCTAGATTAGGTAGGTATTCTCATATTTTGTTGAATAAATAGTACTGAGGGGGGTCGACCAGTGGTGGGCAAGCTGAACCAGCGTTCAGAAGACCAGCGCTCGATTGCTCTCAGGGTCGATCATTCTGACAGTGACAGAGGTTTTTCGTTGTTCCCCTTTGTCGTCAGTAATGATTCCTTAGGCTGTGACCGTTTCCTTCCTATAATCCGAAACACCTACCGGAAACAAAATAACCTTTCATCTCATGTTCCCAACACCTCATCTATTAACATCTTGATCATCAGTTGGCCTTCATTGTACCGTACCTTTAAAATTTTAAATATAAAATATATTTTTTTCAGATTGTATAGATTAGACTGTATACTTGAAGTGTGTGCATGAAACATAAAATACTAATGCACACTCGACGCCAGCTTTCTTTTTTATTCTTCGATAATATCGGCGGCAATAGGCCTAGGTAGGTAATTAGGCCTACGTACCGGTAGTTCGTGAGATTGGTTATAATACTACTAACATTCATCTGATTTCCTTGGAAGAGGGTGACATGAAATAATAAAATTGAAAATCTAAATGTAGTGTAGGTCATAACTAGGCTTTTAACTACCGGTAGTCTAACAATAATCACTAATCAGTATTCTTTCAAATTCCTCAGGTAGTCTTTCATCTTACGCAAAATTGCATACATGTAGGGTCTCTATTGTTGTTATAATGGTGCTTATGTGGAGGTTCGAATGAGCAGGTGATAATGAAACGATGAATTGAATCTATATTTGTGTTAATATATTTGCAAATACTTTTCCAGGTTTTAATGGAAGGAATTTTAAAACCAGATTCTTACGGTTTCTATTGCAAGATAGAAGTAGTCGAAGATGAATTTCCTGGTGATTTGTCGGGAGAAAGTGTCCCTCGCGGAAGAATACCCGTCAAGCGTGAATTGGATCCAGACGTACCCTCTACAAGCTTGAACCAAACGTCCAGTTCTATATTGACAAACAGTTCGTTTGAATTTTTACCTTCACCAAAAGTGGAGTCAGGAACACTTCACATACCCGGTGACACTACGAAGTCGAGTTTCAACGTAGATCCGTTGTCAAATATTTCATCACTTTTGACCATCAAAAATGAAGTCGATTTGGAGAGTGTTGAATCGAGTTTTGACAGTTTGAGTGTGATTGATAATGTCGCTAGAATAATCGAGTTGGTGAGTCGTGTTCCGTCAAATGAGTCGCTTGGTAGCTGGCCTTACTCTATTCGTTCTCATTCTCAGACGTCTAAAATACCTCGATTGAAACAAATTAAACAGTTTAAAAGAAAGAAAATCATACCGATTAAAAGTGCCGTACCGAAAAATGCAAAAAAAGGCTCACAGTATGAGTGTAACGAGTGCCGAAGGTCTTGTGCATCGAAGCTTGGCCTTATTCGTCATCTTTCGGTCCACTTTCGTCGAGTCAAGTCGTATCCATGTAGCACATGCAGCCAAACGTTTCCGAGTTTAGTCGAGCTAAAAACTCACGTTCGCTCTCATAACACATGTAGAGTTTGTGGACTGAATTTTATTGGTATCAAATGCCTCGATAAGCACGTGCTAAGAGAACACGGTACCGGTAGGTCTAATGGTGAACCGGAAAAGAAATCGTTTGAATGTGACAGTTGTAATTTGGTGTTTAAATCAAAATCGACCCTTATTCGTCACATCGCATCGCACTGGCCCACTGTTGAAGAAAAACTAGAAGACTGCAAACGGGATGAACCAAAACAAGTATTAGTGAGTCACAAGCGTTTTCGCTGCAATATTTGTAAACCCATCAAGAAATTCCACAGCTCGTTCACTTTTCACACTCATCTTCGTTCCCATAACAAATGCATCCACTGTGATCGTTCATACTTGGACGTGCAATCACTCGATAAACATACATTCGCTATTCATAATAACGGCAACGGATTCACGTGCGAACGTTGCGAAACAAATTTCGTAGATAAACGAAAACTAACATTTCATGTCAAGTTTGCACATTGGGAACTGCCATTTCAATGCGCCGACTGCGAGCGAAGTTTTTCTCGGTCCAAAACTCTCGATCGTCACAGGAAACGTCACGGCGACGGCACCGGTTGCACGTGTCTCGTTTGCGGTAAACATTTCGCGAGCAGCGGCGGACTAGAAGCTCACACGTCAGTTCACGACAAAGAACTCGGGACGAATAATCCGGTCCTGCGTGCAGCTCGTGTCAGTGGCGGCGCGTATCCGTGCAAACTCTGCCCTAAACGTTTCACTTCTAGAGAAGGCTATAGCGCCCACGTCTGTAGCGAACATGTCGGGTATGAACGACTGTTCCAGTGCACAGATTGTCCTAAGAGTTTCAGATGTACTTCTAGTCTACGTGCTCACTCAAAAATCCACTCTGCTAACGGTACAAACAACGATTATAAACACATGTGTTCGTTTTGCGGGGCATTTTTCAGACGACGTCACACTCTCGACAGGCACTTGCAAACACATCAAGGAAACAAAAGGTGTTCCTCGTTCAAGTGTAAGCTTTGTAGTAAATCATATTCGTTGAAGGGTTCATTGCAGCGTCATGTAAAAATGACACATAATCCTAATGGAGCGATACGATATAACTGTCAGAATTGTGATAAAAATTTCTACAGCCCTCATAGATTGAAAGAACACAGTTTAAAACACCAAACGAATCCCGAATACAGATTCAAGTGTCAGCTGTGTGAAAAAGCTTACTTTACAAAACATCAACTCGCTAATCACCTACTCTGGCATACCGGGGAAAAACCTTTCGAATGTGAATTTTGTATGAAAGTTTACAGATCTGTGGGATCGCTGAATACTCACCAAGCTATCCATCATAACGAGTGCACATTCGGTTCGATTCCTTCATTTTCGTGTCGAGTCTGCAATAAGTCGTACCTGAAATTGTTCGCGCTCAACCATCACCGGAAGAAGAAAGGTCACGATCTAGTCACGACAGATTCCGAAGCGGGTGCGCCGCACAAGTGCCACGAGTGCGACAAATTGTTTCCTTCGCAGAATATCCTGTCAAAGCACGTGGAAAGCGTTCACGCGAAAAAACAGAAAGCTACTTACGTGTGCGAGATTTGCGCCCTCGTCGTGTCAAAGTCGAGCGAACTGCGTTACCACAAGCGTACGAAACACGGCGAACGTAATTTTCGTTGCACCGAATGCGAAAAAGCGTTTTTCTCGCGCTACCACTTGAACGAACATTTGAAACGGCACGGGGAACCCGGATTCAAGTGTAACAAATGCGGGTTGACGTATTTTACTCCAAGACATTTGCGACAACACAGAATTCGTATACACTCGAAGATCAAGGAGTTGTTTATTTGTAACGAGTGCGGCCGTTCGATCTCGTCGAAAGAATCGCTCGTGATTCACTTGCGAACGCACTCGGGGATCAGGCCGTTTCATTGCCGCGTATGTTACAAAACGTTTATATCTAATGGGTCGTTGAAAGTTCATATGAGCACACATTCGTAGATTTCGTAGTTTGTTGAATTTCGAAACTGTTACGAACTTCATATGATTGTTTATGGCACAGAATGTGCAATCAGACATAATTGCAATAGGGCTACGGGGAGACAGTAGAAGGGTTTTGGTTCTCTACCCCACTATTTGATTCGAAAACCTGGGAGAAAACTACGCGGAAGAGGTTGATTTGGCTGGAGCTATATCCTCCCTGTATTCTTGACCTAGCAAAACGTAGAGGAATTCCTGAGAAATACTGGGACGTTACAGGACTCCTTCTTGGAGCAATAGCGGCTATTTTCACGTTTCACATTAATACTCTTTTGAAATGATACAATATATCAAAATCATTCATTCACGAAATAGTCTTTACAATCTTAATGTAAATCGTCACATATTCATCACAATCATCTCTTCGACGTGTCTTAATCAACTTGAAATCTAATTATTGGCCTACTAATTATTTTTATCGTTTTATCACCGGTACTAATCAAGTTTTCGATTTCATTAGGCCTTTCATAATTTTATTACCGTACTCATTTTTATTACTTTTGGCAATTATAGGCCTAATTCCAAATTTATAGTAAGCTGGACCTTCATGGTCATTCATTGTGAAGATGAACAGCCGTCATAAATAAATGATTTTCTCTCTCAATCCAGTGTTGTGAGGTTAGGTTAGCTTCGGTTTTATTTGATTTGGATTGTCAAGATCAGTTTTGATTGGATCATGCATGTTAGGTTAGGTTAGGTTAGGTTATTTTAGATTAATATTCTGTTTAAGCTGGTTATTTTCAGTATTTTTCTGGTACTCTCTTTGTGTCGTTCATGATTCTCTGAACCTCATTGACAGATTGTTTGAAGTCACTGTCTTCTGGAAAATGAATAATTTTCACTCATTTTTTCTTACTCGCAGCATTTTTCTTCATTTCAAAAAGAGGGTACAGTAATTGATGTAGTTTGATAAGATTGTGAAATAAGTATATTGGCAAGTAACCTACCGGTACCGTATTTACTCGCATATAAGTCGCATGTATATTTAGAAATTTGAGAGCTCAAAACAGGGGCACGACTTATACTCGCGCACAAAATCTCCAAAATGAAAGCCAATTGCATCAATCCTCATCACAGTGAACGTGCTATTTTCAGTGTTAATGCTATAAACCTGCTTTTTGTTGTTTATCTTGTGTTCGTAATGTATTGTATATGTATTTATTATATTGCACTTGTGGGGTTTCGACCCCGTTGTCAATAAAGAATTAATAATAATAATAATATATTACCGTATTTACACGCAAATAAGACGTACTTTTTCCCATTTTTAAGTCATCAAAAAGTCACATGTTTCTTATAAAGGTACCTGAGTGAGAAAAAACGTCACATTTTGTGATCAAAGCAGTTGCCGTGAAACACTGCCGGTCGTCCAATGTTGAGAGCAATGTGAACCCACAATCGTTGTCTGAACGATTGATGCACGGACGGTCGTCAATGTTGAGGCATATGGCCAGTGGAGCGTTTAGGCCTAGGCGCACTAGGCGCGCGTCTAGGGCCCCGGGTTTTAAATTACTTTTTTGATATATCTTTGTTTTTAAATTATTGAATATACCTATATTGATTTTGATGTACAAATTTACAAATCAACGCTTTCGCTAAACTTAAGTGCAGGAAAAAGCAAATGTAATATAGAGTTGTATACATTTATATTCAGATTTAGATGTAATCTTTGTAAAATAGATTGTATTAACTATTCAAACATCAACACATAAAAGCAAACGTTATTGTAGCCTACCTTCAAGTCCTTCTCATATTTAAATTGATATTTTTATAAAACACAGCTGTTCTGAATAGCTCTGGGTGAGCTATTTAGAACAGCTATTTGCTGTTATCCCATCAATGTTAAATATAAAATAAGTCTATTCATTTTTAGTAAATTTTTCACGAGGTATGAAATTATACGGTATACTATAAACATGATTTTTTTCTACTGAAAACGTCAAACTCCTCTATTTCTCCAAATGTACATGTAGTGGGGGGGGCTCAGAATCAGATTGCGCCTAGGGCCCCATAAAAGCTAAACGCCCCACTGCATATGGCAAACCCGCAATCATCCGGATCCGCAATCATCCGGATCCGCAATCATCCGGATCCGCAATAATCCGGATCCACAATCATCCGGATCCGCAATCATCCGGATCCACAATCATTCAGATCCGCAATCATCCGGATCCACAATCATCCGGATCCGCAATCATCTGGATCCGCTTGCCTTTCAAAGTCTCATGCTACAAGACGAACACTTCAACGAAATAATCTACAATGCTCGCTTGGAAGTGTACTATGAAATGTATGGGTGATTGATAAGTCTATAGGGGGCTACTCATTCAATGCTAGGCCAGATAAAAATGAATATAAACTTTAGAGATATTTACGTAATCATCGTGTGCTCTCGGTCGCGCTCGGGTATGTTCGGCAACCTGTCTTCTTCCTCCCCTCACTGTTTAGTTGAGGCCCCTCACAACGGTTTCTCACTCTCATAGCAAGCGTTTCTCTCATACGTGTCCCGAATAGAGCGCTGAACATTTCAATCGCGATGTATTTTTGATCAAACCGGAGACTGCAGGTGCGACTTTTACGACCGTTTAAATTTTTTTTTCAAATGGCTGTCAAAAACTGGGGTGCGATTTACACGCGGGTGCGACTTATATGCAAGTAAATACGGTACTCGAATTACTTTGTAGTAAGATAATAGTATATGTACCACATAGGTCGATTCTCAACTGTATTTGTTAGTCCTCGTCTTTGTCTTTGTCCTATTCATCTTTATTTCTCATTTTGTGAAAATGTTGGGAAATATATTGTTTTGAGTATATGTTTCTAATTAATTTATTCGTTGATTCAATGATGCTATATAACCCCACCAACAGCTAGGTTATGTGGGGGTAGGCTACAAATGAGCAAATGATGATGAAACGATGAAGTGTGCGTAAGATTGAAAAATCCGTGGTTTTTATGTGGGACTTGAACCCACACCCGACATGATCTAATTGTTAAAGTTGTGCTTTAGCTAAATGAGCCACAGGGGGTTGCTATTTTTCTAATGCTAGATGCTTTTTTTCAAGCATTCAAAAGTATTGAGTTATGTAATTGAATATATCAAATTCTGTGATCAAGAAATTTAACATCACAGTCATTTAAGTAGTAATGTACATTTTTTGTACATGAATTTTCGATTGATTCAATTCTGTCATTGTAACACCATAATTGGATGAGCGAAGCGGAGACTGAATTTCACTATACCCAAAAAAAAGTGCCTGTTTTTTTTTTTTTTTTTTTCGCGCTCTACAGGTCAAACAAAAATTCAGATCATGATGAAACTTGGCACACACATGAACCCCTATCTGACTTGATGCTGTATAGTTTTGAGGCGCGATTGGTTGAACCACTTCTGAGAAAACTCATTCCAAAGTTTTCAAAAATCCCATTAGAATAACTCGGAGGAAAACATTCGTGAAAAATATTTCATCTGAGAGGATTCAAATTCTCAGGGAATTTCAATCTGATAATAATACACATTATTCCGAACTTTCACTCAAATCGGATTGGCCGTTTCGATGTAAAAAAATATATAATGTTATTTGTGTTAATTATTCAAAGCTATTAAGATACCTATTAAATCAATGCAACAAGTGTCACCACTTGATTGTAAACGATTAAAACAAAGCCTTCCTCATTATCATATAAATTATTAATGGAAAATAAGATGGCAGTGATGTAATGGTTTGGATCTCAAGGTGTATATATATATATATAATAACCAATCCAAAGATAAGTTGATATGTTCCAGCTCATCCATCAACGCGGAAACACATAACGCGTTTGCCTAGTATATTACATTTGGGCTTCCTCAAATTCAGTGGCAGGCATGGGACTTTCTGAAGGTATAAGCTGTGAAAGCTATAGAATGGTAATGATTACTAATTGGGCGACCACCCACACCCAAAAAAGGTAATTTGGGGATTCTTGAAGGGATTTTTTTGTGGCTCATGAGCAGTTTTGTCCACATGTTAACTATCAAGTAGGCCTAATGTTTAAACTAGGAAAACGCGGGATGCGCGTTGTTAGACGAGCTTAGGGGTATAGAAATCTAGAATGAAAAATAATTTGTCAACCCAATCTACATCTACAGACATTGGATCACTCCAAACGTTCAAAAACCTTACGAGAATCAGTTATGTCACGGCCTTCCTCTTCATTCATTTCAATCGTTTTGAATTAATTGGTGACACTTGTTGCTATAGATTTAATTGGTTCCCGTAATAGCCTAAATTGATGGGAAATGCTTTATAAATGCGTTTTCTTCGTTATTTCTCATCCGATTGATGCGAAAAATCTCTCAAAATGTGCTTAATAGTTTCCTTTATATTCGGCGAAAATTTGAGAGGTCTTGAAAAATTTTGATTTTTCAAGTATTTTCCTCCGGGTTATTCTAATGGGGATTTTTGAAATTTCTAAAATTCATAAAAAAAAAAGTTACCACCCGATAATGCCACAAAACTATACAGATCTAAGTTAGATGAGGAACCAAGACGAAAAAAAGTTTGAAGTTGATAGCTGTAGCCGTTTGACCTGTGGAGAACCGACAAAAAAACATAAAAACAAAAAAAAAAAAAAAAAACATAAAAACGAACACCAATTTTTTTCAGTATGTCAAATTGAATCCTCGCTAAAGCTCGTCTAATTATGGAATACAATATATCATGTTCTTTTTTTATGGTGAAATGGCTACTGGTAATGAAATTGCAAATATAGTTATAGGCCTAAAAAACAGACCTAATCGTAAATGACATGATTTCTCACTCACAAGAAATTGTTAGTAACCATTTATGATTATTCATTGGATGAGCGAAGCGAAGACTCAATTTCGCCATACCCGAAAAAAAGTGACTGTTTTTTTTTTTTTTTTCGCGCTCCACAGGTCAAACAAAAATTCAAAATCAGTTGAAACTTGGCATACACAAGTATCATTATCTAATTCGATACTGTATAGTTTTGAGGCGTAATCGGTTGAACCACTTCTGAGAAAACTCATTTTAAAATTTTCAAAAACCCCATTAGAATAACACGGAGGAAAATATTCGTGAAATAATTTTCATCCGAGACAATTCAAATTCTCAAGAAATTTCAATATAATAATTATACACATTATTCCGAACTTTCACTCAAATCGGATTAGCCGTTTTTATGTAAAAAAATATATAATGCAATTTTTTTAAATCACTCAAAGCTATTAAGATACCAATTAAATCCAAGCCACAGGTGTCACCTCTTAAATGTAAACAATTAAAACAAAGCCTTCTTTATTATCATAGAAATTAATAATGGAAAATAAGATGGCAGTGATGTAATGGTTTGAATCTTAAGGTGTATATATATATATATAATAACTGATCCAAAGATAAGGTGATATGTTCCAGCTCATCCATCAATGCGGCAACACATAACGCGTTTGCCTAGTTTAAAAAATACGAGACAAAATGAATTTATATATAACATAATATGCTTTCATTTATTTTGGGCTGAAGGACACACTGTAATGATAACTAAGATCCATTGGCGTCGGTTGAAAGGTTAATGAGATGAAGGTGTCTTAAAGGTCATGGGAAGGAACAGTTGTGGTCACCAATATTTTAGGAACCATTCCGGCATCACCTTAAACGACAGAGGGAAACCACGGAAAAACAATGTGAAGATGGACAGTGGCGTGGATCAAACCAATGCCCGATATTCCTCTTATCTCCCGGATCACATGAAGCGAGGACGCTAGCAACTGAGCTGCATGTGCCATACTTGCAAATAAATCAAATGAATTGTAGCAAAAAAAGTAATACACTCGAATAAATACGTGAGCCACTCATTTTCATGATGTCGCGTTGGTATGGTATGGTATGGTCAACCATAGGATAAAGAATTAGTTCAACTTATAGAACAAAAGTATGCATTTAAGACGTAATAAAACATAATAATATAATGAAGATGAAAATGAATAAATATCAAAGGCAAATTGCATGCTGTAGACCTATTATCTGATCAAGCTGTATATGATCGAGATTTATTCCTAGTACTTTGTATTGTAAGTCGAAGGTTTTTATCAGAAAGTATCCGTAGAAAATATCATGACAGGCTGTTTGACCTCATTACATCGTTAAATACGACCATTTAAAAGAATTGAGATATTTCACAATATTTACAAACTTGTACGATTGATCTGCAGCCATCAGAGTATTATTTAGCTGATGACTGCAGATCAAAAGGTTCACTAGTTGGTGTTAGTTTAAAGCTCCATTACTACGTCAAAGTCCCAACCATCAATGGAGTCCTCTTTCGTGGGCCTGCTTTAAGCCAAATAGCAAGCCCGGGATAGAGGTCCACATAGAGTCCGTGAACCAGACTCTATGTGGCGGAGACCCAACAAGCTGGGCTAGGGATTGAACCTGACCCTAGTGACAATGACCCGCTCCAAGGAACGTGTCATTTCACCGCTGGCTACCTTTATAAGCTTAGCTCTTACTCAATGAAAGGCTTTACGGGTTTTTAAGCCACGCCAGTGAGATTTCATTGAGCAGCAGCTAAGCTTATACTCAATGAAGGCTTTACGGGTTTTTAAGCCACGCCAGTGAGATTTCATTGAGAAGGCAGCCAAGCTCTTACTTAAAGAAACCTTTGCGGGCCCTCAAGCCACGCGCAGATTTCATGAGCAGAACTGTGCAACATGTGCATCGTTTGCTTGACAAATTTAGAATGATTTGATACTCTGAAATTACCCAGTATCTATGGTTTTGTTAACTTATTATTCATCTTAATATTATTGTTGATTATTTATTTCTGGGTATAACCACAATGACAATGGTGTGACATTGTTGCCAAGATTTTTTTAATCTTCACATCTCTGCTTATATGCAACATGTACACAATATTCAATTATTAGTAAAAATGTTGAGCAGCTACTCAATATCAATGGATCTAGTTGAATTTTCCATTTTTTGTGAAAATTCTTTGTTTTACAAATTAATATATATATATCTCAAACCCAGATAACCAATTAAATTGGGCCAGGGGGTGTTTCTACCAGTTTTTCTAGGGCAGACTTCTCATATCAATCGGTTCCTGCCAGTTCCGACTTCTTCCTCCTCTTCTTCACTACTGCTAGGCCTATCCTCTATTTCTTCTTCTCTTCCTACGAGTTCCCTCCATCGTTCTCTGTTCTCTCACCATCTCTCGTCTTCCACTTCTTCCCATTTTTCTCCTCGGTTGACTACCCCGACCTTGACTCCTTCCTGCCACCTTTCTCTTAGTCTTCCAACTCTTCTCTTAGCTCTATTGTTTTCTGCTATCTCAAACATTGCTCTCGGTATTCTCTCCTTTCCATTCTCCGCAATGCCCGTACCACCTAAGTCTCTCCCTTTCCAATTTAAATAATATAATTATTATAATATAAATATATAATACAAATATAATTTATAACAATAAATTATGGATAATACAAAATTTTGTTGTTGTTTGTATTCTAGTAATATAATACCGTACAGTGAATATTTTCATTATTGTTGATGTCATGATATATAGGTATTTTTTTTTCATTTTTATATTTCATATTACTAGGAAAACGCAGTATGCGCGTTGTGAGATGAGCTTAGAAGTATGGAAATCTAGAATGAAAAATAACTTGCCAGCTCAATTTACATCTACGGGCCTTGGATTACTTCAAACGTTCAAAAACCTTACTTGCAACTTGTTGATATTTGTAGTAACCTGCAACCTGTCGCATAAACACTTTGCAAAACCAATTGATCCAAATATTCAATAAAATGTACTCTTTTATTGCGTTTTACTCGTTATTTCTCATTCGATTGTTTCAAAAATCTCTGAAAAGGTGTATAATAATATTGTTCATAATCGGTAAAAATTTGAGAGCTTTTGAAAAATTCTTGTTTTTCAAGTATTTTTCCTCCGGGTTATTCTCATGAGTATTTCTCAAACTTTCCGATCATTTTCCGAAAAAACCTTCCAACCGATTTTTCTGAATAATAATCCCAGCCTATTCTGGTATAACATAAATATGTAGAAAAAGTTTCAATTTGATAGGTATTTTTTCCTGACCTGTATGCCGCGCACAAAATAAAAAAAAACAACATAAAAACCAAGCCCATTTTTTTCGGCATGTGAAATGGTTTCTTCGCTGCGCTCATCTAATTATGCAGTTTTCTCTACCTAGCTCTAGCCCTGACCACATGTCTCTGATGATCACACTGGTACCGTGGTTAGAGCATTGGAACTTTGAGCAGGCCCGTACTTGAGAATCCAGTGCCCATACTTGAGAATCCAGTGCCCGTAGGCTGAAACTAATTTACTACCCCTATACTTATTACCAGAATATGTGCAACACTACTTTACACTAGATCTGTTTATTTGTCTTGAACTAGTTCTTCAGTTCTTCCACTTTCGTGTTTGTTTGTAACCGTGGTGCTGCATCAAAGCTACACTCTCGTGTTTGTTTGTGTCAGTTCACTTGCACTAGTTCAAGTAGTTCTACACCAGCTACGGAGCTGGTGTGCCTAGTTCAGTTCAAGATAGCAGGTGCTAAAATCAAATTGTAGGTGGACACTACGTTGGCTAACAAGTTGTTGACGCTTGAATACGTACCAATGAGAATGAAAAATTGTATATTTGAATAAGGGTTGTAATTATTTTCAAGTAAGTTGACATGCAGAATTACATCTCCGGTGATTTAACCCAAATAACTTTTCCCACTTTCAAAATTCGTGTCTAGGAACCGTTGAAATTGGCACTATTGTGTTTGTTTGTACCTCAACATTTAGGGATCATTTCCTGCACCAAACCCGTGATATGACGCATTTCCTTCCTGCACCAGCAACACTTTAGTTCAGGTTGGTGCAACACAAACAAACAGGCCTACTAGTATCACGAATGTGCAAATTCTTTTGGTCAATGTGAAAAGCATGAGGCACATTGACGTATTTCCACTTGTTACTCGACATTATCAATGACTTACTAATGAACGGAATATTTACACGACAGGGTGCGACTTACCTGGAGTGAAATCCTAGACAAAAATGCCAGGATGCAAAATATTTCAATCAATCCAATAGGCACACAAATAGGGCACACATAGCCCCGCAGGGAATTTTTTAAAATAACATGTTTTCAGATTACCGTATATTCTGTAAGTTTTAGATATTGGTCAATATTTTTCTAGTGTCAATGATAATATGAATGGGAATAATAATGAGAATAAGTTTGTAGTACTTTTGGTTTCATTTTTACCTATGATGTAACTCGTGTTGCATTTTTTGATACGATTTTATTTGATTTAAAACAAGAATTTGAAAGCCCACTGAAGAATGCAAGCGCCCCCGGGTCTCTCGTGCCTCTAGGTAAGCCTTGCTAGCCTGTGCGTAAATCTGGGACTAACTGAGGTAATTTCACATTCTGTTCACCTAAATGAAGGCTTGAAGTTTGTGATCAGCATTGATTTCAAAGTTGTATTTATTTGATATTATTAGTTTTCAATGTTATGATTTTAAATAATTCACATTCTATATGGAGAATTGAATTAACAGACTATCCCAGCTGATCAACACAACTTTTTTGATTTTGAACTGGTTTTTAAGTTTTATAGATCCACGTAATTTTGTTCATTGTTTCTCAATTGCGGCTGATAATGGAAAGTTAGGATTGTGAGGACAGGACACCATTTTTTTTTCTTTTTTTTTCTTTCGAAATTTTATTGGTCCCAGACCCCGTATGTACGAACGAGAGCCCCTATATATATTTATTTATTTTATTTATTTATTCATTAATGGTTTTTGGGTACATCATTTGAATGTTTAGGAACTAAACAATTGAGGTAATAAACCAGGTCATAACATCATGCAAAATTTGTGAAACTCAAAACATGGTAAAATATTATAGAGTTAACATTTAAACAATTTAATTTAAATAATTTGAGGAGTGATATAAAAAAGTGAATGCATTCCACAGGGGAATTCTATTATACTATAAAACGAGTTGGTCATAAGATGGTTTTTTTAGAGCCCATTTAAAATTCTTCATGTCTTTGTTTTTTAATTCGATTGGAAGTTTATCAAAAATCGCCTGCCAGCTGGCATCACCCCATTGGATGTTGACTTTAGTCGGCAAAACTCTTGTGGTAAATGCTCAGCTCTTCTGGTATATATCTGAATCCCTTTTGAGCCTTTTTATTGTTCCTTGACCATCTTAGAAGCATATTTAACACAGGTTAGCGTGTTTTCTGACAACCTTAAGTGGAGCCGGACTTGGGATTTTGATATATTTGTACTTTTTTATATTTTGAATCATCTTTTTCCTCTGAAGTGTGCCTATAACGTCAATAACGTTGGTATTTGTGTCAAATGATTTTTTTATAGGAATTATTTTTTTATTATTATTTTTATTGAATCTATTCTCGGTTTCCCAGTGGAAGGTTCAGTGGAGCGGGTACACATGCGTACCAAACTGCCACTGAATTTATACTGTATACAATTAGAATTATTATTATCTCTTTATTGACATATCATTGATGAGCGTAGCGAAGTCTCCATCCCACTCTTATAGGGCTTTGTCTGTGTTTTTTTTTTTTTTTTTTTTTTTTTTTTTTTGTTTGTAAGCACTCCACAGGTCGCAAGGGTTGACTGATCAACATGAAACTTTTTTTGTACACGCAAACTCATCCAACTTAGAACTGTATAGTTTTTGGGATGAATCGGTCGGACCGATTTTGAGAATCATCATCTCAAAGTTTCTAAAAACCCCATTAAGATTTGGCTGGGCAGAAAATGTTGAAAAATAAAATCTCTCCAAATGGAATGAAATTCTCTCTAAATGTGTATACATGGATTTTACACATTATTACGATCTTTTAAGCAATTCTGATCAGTCGTTTTGAAGAAAAAAAATAAAATGTCTGATAATATTCAGAAAATATATCATAAAAATTGTGACAGAATTAAGTTGTCGAGATTCACTGCTTTCTAGATTCAAGAGTTGACCAACAATGAAGTATTTTTTATATGCGTCAAGGTGCGTAGAACACCAGAGTCAATGAAGTGGCAAGAGTAAAACTACTTTAACGACTTTAATAGCTTATTCAGATATCAAGGTGTGTAGAATACCAGAGTCGATAAAGTAGCAAGGGTAGAACTACTTTAAGGACTTTTATACCTTATTGAGATATCTCGCTCATCTTACAACGCATATTTCGCGTTTGACTAGTATATAGAAACATACATAAATTCCTAGACTACTCTTACTCCAAAATTTGGTCAAGTTATAAATGTTTACCTCAACTTAAACCTGTGATATATCTCAATACTGGCTAATTTTGTACTCATTTTCCTTTTTCTCGGGAATTTCTGGACTAAAACTATTTTACAAAATCAGAGATATTTTTGTTATGAACATTACATTTTTAAGCAGATTTTTGATGGGTTGATATATTTTTTTCAAATATTTGTTAGGGCCTATAGCAGAATTTGAATGAAATTTAACATGATGGAATGAAGCATATATATATATATTTTTTTAAAATATCGTGATATAAGTTAAGCTAAGGTTTAAGTGGCATATATACCAATTTTTCAATATATATATATATATATATATATATATATATATATATATATATATATATATATATATATATATATATATATATATATATATATATACATATATATATATATATATATATATATATTGGGTTTTAACGACGCACTGTAATCATTACTAAGATCTATTGGCGTCGGATGAATGGTTAATGAGATGAAGGTTTTTATGGGTAGTGGGAAGGATAGTGGGAAGGAAGTGGTCGTGGCCTATATTGTGGGAACCATCCCGGCATTAGCCTAGACTACAGAGGGAAACCACGAAAAACCCCTGTAAAGATGGGACGGTGGCGGGGATCGAACCACGTCCGATACGTCCCTTCACCTCCCGGGTCACAAGAAGCAAGTGAGCCAACTACTCAGCTACTATGCCAGTCAATTTTTTAAGAATTATGCTCAGCCACTTTCCAGATTTTTTTAAACACTACCAGCATAGGCAGCTTGAGTGAATGCTTGAGGCTTGCTGTATTCTCATAGCTTGATACTTTGACTATATTTTGGTGAAAAGTCAGCTATTTTTCCTCTCAAGAGTAATTGTGTCATTTAATCTTAATCTTCAATAGAATCAAAATTTTGAGTGTATTTAAATCTTCTTCAATAGTAAATTGAAAAAAACATAAAATATGGAGATTGCATGTTGAATGGTATCGAAATTTCATCATTTGATAATTATTTAGTTTTTTTGGGAGGGGGGGCCATGTGAGTCTTTTGCCCCGGGGCCCAAAATTCCTAGATAAGCCACTGGTAAAATGTAAATAGTAAACTAGAAGTTTTTTGATAATAAACAATTTAATCAAATGTGTTGAGGAAAAGGAATATTCGTGATCGTCTTTATTCATCTTCATCATTCATCATTTAGACTGAGACGCGTGGCCGAGTGGTAACACACTGAACCGTCATTCAGGAGACCCGGGTTCGATTCCCGCCGTGGTCGACCATCCTGACAGGGGTTTTTTGTGGTTTCCCTCTGTCGTTCAGGTCAATACTGGGATGGTTCCTTAACAACAGGCCACGACCGAATCCTTCCCACCATCCAAAAACACCTAATAAACTAACCTTTCATGTCATCATCCCATCATCTCATATATCATTCACCGACGCCAATAGATCGTAGTCATAAGTACAGTGCGTCGTTAAACCCAATATAAATAAATTCATCATTTGTTCTTATATTAAAAATAGATTCATCATTTTGGGTAATCAATAAAAAATTGTAATTTGGTCTCAACATGAAACATTCAAGTTTCAATGTTACCAACGTGTATTTAACTGAACAACATAAAAATACATGGCATTTAACTAGTTCTATTTTTTTGTATTCCAAAAAACTAAAAAGTAAAACCCATTGTTATAGGCGTTTATAGGTTATGTATCGTGATAGCCTATGCTCAAGGCGTACCTTTATTTAACAATAGACGACAAGGTATGTCGAATATGTAAGGTCACATAGTTGACCTCTGCTAAGGTCACCAACAATATGAATGCACATTTTATTGCTATTTCATTGGTATTTCTCAACTAGATTTGCATCTCGTTATGACCTAGTTGTCGAGATAGTAGGTAGACTGTATTATCTACTCTTGTTAGATATTATTCTAATCTAGGTTAGGGTGAGTATTCATAATCATATAATACGTAGGTTATAGTGGGAGGAGATTAATTTCTGCAATTAAACTAGGTAAACGCTATATGTTTTCGCGTTGAGGGATGAATGAATAGATCTTGATTATGATTACAGTGCATCGTTATAAATCCAATGTAAATACAAATAATCGAATGCATGAATATTGAGGTTATAGGATGCGCCAACGACCATGGGTTATTCAAAGTCCTATTAGTATTAGATGAATCAAGATTGGGGAATGATAAATACTACTGTACGCTTGTGGTGACATGAAATAGTTCAATTCGAAATTAAAATTTTAATTTAAATAAAAACTACGTTTTTTTTTGATATATCGAAACTTGATACAAATTGATACTTATTTGTAGTAGTAGGCCTAGTAGTAGTAGTAACTATAGTATTTTTTTTTTTTTTGGGAAGATTTTTTACTACACAAAATATGAGTTATTTACAAATATCGTAGACCCACAAAGTCAGTAGTATTAGTGGTATTTTTTTTTTCAGCATGGTTTTTTTTATTATCAAAAATATATATAATAAAATACTATAGACCCGCAAAGTCGAAAATTTTAACTTGTCTGCGGGTCTATTAACATTTCCAATACAACAAAATATATGCACTTAATTCAGTTGTCTGGATGATATGTAATACATATACATAGATATAACACATATACATATACATAATCAAAAATTGAATCAAATTCAATTCAATAATAAATTCCTTAATGAATTAAACAAAAGAAGTAGTAGTATAGTAGTAGTAGTATAGTACTGTAGTAGATATTTATTAAGCATTATTGCTAATTTACAAGATTGAATACATGTCAAGAATCAATAATTTTTCACAGCAAACAACAATTACACAATGGAATACATAACTATATAGAAATACGGTATATTTCAATCAAAACAATTTAATAATTTGAAATGATTTTATGATGTTTCAAACTGAACAAGGTTGAAGAAATGAAGTAATTGAAAATAACTGATTCTTATACTATATGCGTGGAATATCACAATCGGTACATTTTGTTCAGGCTGTAGTAGCTTGATCGACCGCCTCATGTGACCACAACCATACACATGAGGACGACTTGAACAGGAAATTATAAGGTAGTTAGAGGAAGAGAGAGACAGAGAGAGAGACAAGGAGAGAGAGGAAGAGAGAGAGAGAGAGAGAGATGGAGATAGAGAGAGGAAGAGAGAGAGAGGGAGGGGAAGAGAGAGAGAGAGAGCGAGAGTGAGACAGAGATAGAGAGAGAAAGAAAGAGAGAGAGAGAGAGGGGGGACGAGAGAGAGAGGGGGGACGAGAGAGAGAGAGAGAGAGAGAGAGAGAGGGAGGGGAAGAGAGAGAGAGCGAGAGGGGGAGAGAGAGAGAGGGGAAGAGAGGGAGATAGAGAGAGAGAGCGAGAGTGAGAGGGGGAGAGAGATAGAGAGAGAAAGAGAGAGAGAGAGATAGAGAGAAAGAGAAAGAGAGAGAGAGAGGGAGATAGAGAGAGAGAGCGAGTGTGAGAGAGAGAGAGAAAGAGAGAGAGAGAGAGAGAGGAAGAGAGAGAGAGAGAAAAAGGGGGAGAGAGGGAGAAAGAGAGAGGGAGTGAGAAAGCGAGAGAGGGATAAAGAGAGAGAGAGAGAGAGAGAGAGAGAGAGAGAGAGAGAGAGAGAGAGAGAGAGAGAGAGAGAGAGAGAGAGAGAGAGAGAGAGAGAGAGAGAGAGAGAGAGAGAGAAAGGGAGGGAGAGTGAGATGTAGAGAGAGAGAGAAAGAGAGAGAGGTACACACACACAATTAATATTATGGAGAAATGAGTAAGCAATGGGGAATTGACCACTAGTGATAGGCGTGGCTTATCGGCAGGCCACCTTGATCTATACTTCATGTGGGCATTTAAGGATACTCTGATAGGCTATGTCAATCTTCCCACATAACAAACAGCCCATTTGATTGGATGTTTTGTTTTGTGACGTTTGTGGGCGGGTCAATCACTAGTCGTCAATTGGAAAGGATTTTTGTAGATCTAGGAGGCTCAGTATTGTGTCGTTCACGAGCCCCTATCTATATAATTGTCAGCTTTAGTAAAAAGGGAAAAATAGTGGTTAATGATCCAGATAGCGCAGGTGCTATGGGAATAACTCTTATTCTCGAGATTATGAGATTATGAGATGAGATTATTCAGGTGGAATTCTGGTAATCTCACTGAAAATGGCTGATTGGTATTCCCGAAACAACACTTATTTCACATTTCATGGCATTACACATTTCACTTGAAAATCTCACCACCCATTTGGTTAGTGAAATGTCAAAGTGAGTTGTCAAATATTGTACATAGCACTCGAGAAGGCTCTGTATCACTGTCACTAGGATAATTAACTAGGGAAGGCAGTGCATCCTATTTGTTTACATTTTCACGGGCCGCTATTGGCTATAATCCGCTAGCCTCCTAAAAGGTATCTTTCATATAATAAAAACAATGTCATATTTCACGATTTTTCAACTCGGGAATAGCAAAACGGTGAGAAGTGAGATAAAAAAGTGGAATGAGATAATAATCTCATCTCATTCCACTTATCTCATCTCATAATCTCATAATCTCGAGAATAAGGGTCCTGAAGCGGAAAAAATGTGCGATATCGTGGGGCATGTAGGGGTTCGTAGTGAGAAGAAAAAGGTAGATTCAAGCGAACAAGCAGCGTGGGTAACCATGGTGATAATAATTCTAAACTGCCAATTAGAGCTACTTGCATGTTGGTAATTCTGGTACCAAGTACAATATTGATAAAATAAAATAGATAATCACGATTAAGTCACACATAATTATTTTACACACAAGATATTTGATGTAATATTTAACTAGAACTAGAGTACCTGTATTCACGAGAGATGAAGGTTCCGATTGATCGTCCCCCCTATCCCACACCATTATCGCACGGATGGTTCGAGCCTTCATCTCTCGTTACTACAAGATAGAATTCCTGACATTGTTGTAGCCAGCCAGTGTATTGTTTGCGTGCATAATTGCGTGAACTTGTGTCAGATATTTGTGTAGATCGTGACAGCAGCAAGGTCACAGGTTCTACGTGCCTATCCAGCCACACCCACACCTTAAGGTATCGACGCGGCAACGGTGGATTCGGCAAAAAATAGCACCTGCAGGGGGTACGAAATTATATGGAAAGGTGTCGAACCTGAAAACAGTGGTGTGTGTGTGTGTGTGGGGGGGGGGGGGGGGGGACGATGACTCTTATAAACAGTTTCGTAAATTGCGATCATTTTTAAGCCTGAAATATTAATTTTTTTCTATCACTAGGAAAACGCGATATGCGCGTT
This sequence comes from Brachyptera risi, assembly GCA_964007535.1. Classification (NCBI taxonomy): domain Eukaryota; kingdom Metazoa; phylum Arthropoda; class Insecta; order Plecoptera; family Taeniopterygidae; genus Brachyptera; species Brachyptera risi. The sequence continues at coordinate 11,410,801 of OZ023338.1, read as the reverse complement.
GTGAGATGAGCTTAGAAGTAGGCCTATGGAAATGTAGAATGAAAAATATTCTGTCAGCTCAATTTACATCTACGGACCTTGGATTACTTCAAACGTTCATCAATCTCACCTGCAACTTGTTGATATTTATAGTGCTGCAACCTGTCGCATATACACTTTGCAAAACTAATTGATCCAAATATTCAATAAAATGTACACTTTTATTGCGTTTTCTTTGTTATTTCTCATCCGATTGTAGCAAAAATCTCTGAAAAGGTGTATAATAGTATTTTTCATGTTTGGTGAAAATGTGAGAGCTTTTGAAGAATTCTTGTTTTTCAAGTATTTTTCCTCCGGGTTATTCTTATAAGGATTTTTCAAACTTCAAGATTTTTTCCGGAAAACCTTTCAACCGATTTCTCTGAATAACAATCCCAGCCTATTCTGGTATGACAGAAATATGTAGAAAAAGTTTCAAGTCGATTGGTATTTTTTCCTGACCTGTAGGCATATGCCGCGCACAAAATTACAAAAAAAAACAAAAAAAAAAAAACATAATTCGAAGCCCATTTTTTCGGTATGGGAAATGGAATCTTCGCTACGCTCATCTAATAATTTATATTGAGTTAGTATATGAAGAAGTATTGAGAGAGTATGAAGAAATGAAGGGATGCAAAGGGAAATGGAAGGGATGAAGAAGGCGGGAAGACCGAGGATGAAGTGGATAAATGGAGTGGTAGAGGCCGTGGAACAGAGAGGGGAATGTTGGAAGACGATAGTAGAAGAGTGGTGGGAAGATAGAGAACGGTGGAGGGAGTTGGTCAGAAGACAGGAAGAAGGAGAAGAAAGAAATGAAGAAGGGGGGAATGCCAGACCTGGCGAGTCGACTCACCCCACCCCTCCCCCGACCCAATTCAGTTTGGAACCGGAGGCCAGATGTGTATTATTATTATTGGGCTTAACGGCGTGCTGTGGGCCTACTCATGACTAAGATTTATTGGCGTCGGATGAATGATTGATGGGATGATGAGATAAAAGGTTATTTTACCAGGTGTTTTTGGATAGTGGGAAGGAGTTGGTCGTGGCCTGTTGTTAAAGAACCATCCTGGTATCGACCTGAACGACAGAGGGATTTGCCATGAAAAACTCCTGTCAAGATGGTCGACCGTGGCGGGAATCGAACCTTGGTCTCCTGAATGACGGTTCAGTGTGATAACCACTCGACCACTTGTCTCACTGAAAAAAAATGAAAAAAACACTTGGGGGGTCCGAAATTATGTGGAGTTGTTAGAGCGGGAGGGAGGGTGGAGGGGGGCTGACGACCCCCCCATAAATAGTTTCAAAAAAATATGAACGTAGGAGAAAAGACCGAAGATCTTTTTTCCTCCTAAACAAGTGAATTTTCAAATGTAGAAGAAGCAAGCATAGTCTATGAAGCAAGGGAGATTTGGAAGGTAAGAAGAAAATAATAAAGAAGAAAGAAAAATTGAAGAAATAGAAGGAGAAGAGAAGAAGAAAGAGAATCAACATTCAGAAAATGAGATTAAAAACTTTTGAATGAATGAATGAATATTAGGGTTTTGAGGCGCATCGACAGCGAGGTCATTTAGCGCCTGTCGAAATGAGTTGCTGAACAAAGAGGTGAGCAGTGGTATATAAAGCTGCAATTGAAATTTAGATGAGAACACCTCAATATATGAAACTAATACTAAACTATCAACTAAGACGTTATACACTAATTTGTTAAAACCGAACATGTGTGTGCTGTAAAGGGTCACACCCATGGGACTAGAATGAGAACGTTTTACTACTTGTTCTCAGTTCAAACTCGCGCTCAAATAGGAGTGGAGGAACGACTAACCATAATAGATATATGTTGAAATGTGGTTTGATTTAAAATATGTTCCTGATGTCTATCCCAAGAGATCGACATCAAAAATAAGTATCAAATGTCAAAAAGCAGTATACTGGAGAAAGATGATTGCACAAACAACGTCATCTTGAACGGACATGGAAATGTCCTAATTAGGGCAGTTTGAAAAATGATACTGGTAACACGACGACTTTATCGTCTAACGCAGATCCACGAGCATGTCAAATGAGATCCAATAGCTTCGATAATCTTAGAAAGCTGAATATGGTATCCATCGATTTTGAATTATTCCCTAAAATTTTTGAAATTGTGTCTTCCATACGAAGCTGTCTCCTCAGAGCAGTATATTTCTGACACTCGAGTAATATGTGTCCAACAGTCAAAATCTTTTATCTCATTGAGACTTCTGAATTGTACTTTATTTCCTAACTTATCACTTTAATTTTTACAATGTGTTGAATGAGCTAATCTAACTATTTCTCTGGGGTGGTAAGATCGCCCTTATGGTGCCCCGTTCAGACGATCCCAAACTTTCATCCTTTGTCTTTACAGGGCAACAAGGGCTTTGTGTCAATGCTGAAACTAAAAATGAACATAAAGCGAAAATGTTTAAAATAAAATACGCATATATTTTATATATAAAATACTTTTTATAAAATACTTTAATAAAATACTTTATCTCGCTATCTAATATTTTCAAAATGTGAAAAATTAGCTTTGAATTCGCCTTATATTTACTGTGAAAAAATCTTCAACTCGTGATCAACATTAATTTGTTACAATATTTAAAAAAAATAAAATTGTGTTCAACGACGCACTGTACTGACGACTAAGATCTATTGGCGTCGGTGAATGATATATGACAAGCTGGAAAGAAAGAGAAAAGTAAGAGAAGATAATATAAAATAACATGGAAGAAAACGATTGATCAGGAGAAATTAAGTGACAATAAAATAAAATAGAGTACAAAGGCAAGGTTCAGTACTTCCTCCAGATACTCCGATAACCAGGAGGCTTCCACTCGACCAAGACGGTCCGAACTTGGTCTGGAATCTCACTGCAGACCTTATCGCCATGGGTGACCCTTCTGGGAGCAAATAAGTTGCTCCCGACGACAGCTCTAGAGATACTGGGCCACTCAAGCCCCCACACCAAGGTGTCCAGATACATCAGAGGGAAAAAAATAATGTGGGCCTCCAAAACGAAGTGCGCATTGTGAGATAAAGCAAGGAAGAGCCATTCCCGTAGGTACATTTTCGAAAATTCCTTTTTTTCAATACGATTCTATGGGTCTGGGAACTGCACGAATTTCCTGGAATATGGATTTTTTTCAGTAAACATGGGTACGAGGCTAATTTGGCCAAGTGGCTATAGCCAGTTCTCTGCAAACAAAAAGCTCAATTTTCCATCTTCAAATAATATTGATATTTATCAAATAATATCCATTTCATCCACTTACGTTTACAAAATATAATTTTATAGAATATTAATTGGATGAGCGAAGCGAAGACTCATTTTACCGTACTCGAAAAATACATTTTTTGTTTGTTCGCGCTCCACAGAGGACAAACAAAAGCACACATGTTTTTGTAACATATGCACACATGTGTGTGCAACTGTGCATTAATATAGGCCTACACGGTTCACTGTTCAAAATTTAGCAAATATTCATCAAATAGCTTGAACGACTTATTAGTGAGTGTTCAGTATCTTGCGCACGGTGATTCACGACTTTGTAGTCTTGACTTGACAGTTTTCACCAAGGCATGTCAAGTTCCTCATCGAAGTCATAAAGTGTCTATAGATTTTTCGAGCAGACTTCATACAAATAATATATCGCCCATCTTACAATGCTGCGTTTGCCAGTTGCCTAGAAACGATTACAATAACAATAACGAATAAGAAATTAGTTTATAAAAAAATATACACTTTTAATTGACGACTAGTGATTGACCCGCCCATAAACGTCACAAAACAGAACATCCAATCAAATGGGCTGTTTTCTGTTATGTGGGAAATTTTACGTTTACCAATCAGAATATATCTAAATTCCCACATGAAGTATAGATCAAAGTTGCCCTGGCGATTAGCCACTCCTATCACTAGTGGTCAATTAGAAGACTCATCGCATGTAATGGTTACAGGTTCATAACAATTGTCAATGCTCTTGTGCATTCTCCATATACAGCGAAAGTAACAGCATGTTTATGAAGAGATTGAGGTTCACTCTACTCTTTACTCTTTAGTCATCAGCCTTTCGGCTTTCTGGGAGTCTTCACTCTTCACTTCTAGTCTGACTGTTGAAGGCGTAGGTTTTATTTTTAATTCTTTCTTCCATTCTTGTCTATTTGTTATACAGTAATTAATTACACATTATGCAATGCTTACTTCTCCATGATAATTATTTATTTATGTTCTTGAGAATTCTTAACAATCGTGTCAGTGAATTCAACAATGTAACAGCGCGTGGTAATTGAAAGGCACAAGCGCTAGGCCGCTCGCCGGGGTTTTCTTATTTGTTTCTCTCTTGTATCCTTGTCCGAGATTCATTGTCGTTAATCCTTACAGCGTAGTGACAAATTTCCATGCTTTCGAGTATCTTCCATATCAGTGGTGTATGGAGATCGGTATTTCTCCCACAAAGTACATTTATACAGCAGGTATACATGGCTAGAGGAGAGATAAGATTCGCGCGTGACAAAAGTGGCTGGGGCTCAGCCGACATACCACGTTACGTCCAAGACCTAAACAAGCCTCTCCCTCTCGTAATGTTTGTATTCGTAGAATTGACGCAGAATAGTGATGTCGGTGACAAGGGCCTAGTAAATACATTCCTTTCTAAGGTAGTACAAAAAATGTTACAAACTGACTACACTACATTACAAGATTCTGTCATTATTGTAAAGTCTGACGTTGCAAATGAATATTGGCAGATTCCATCTATCAGGATGCATCATTTTTAACATTGGAGTTTACAAGTTGGCTGGTTCAAGTTAGCTTTATATGTCTTCAAATATGGTTTTCAAGAAAAAAGATACCAAACAAATTGAAGTTCTAGGGCGCCGCCCCGGCCCGAATACACCACTGTAATCCACATTCATCTGCAATAAAAATAGTATAAATTAATTCGTGTATAGCAAGGTACATACATTGTTGTAGAATACGTCAAATGAAAAGATAATACATATAGATGTTGGTAAAGTGACTTACAATGAATTAGGCATCATTTCTGTTTTACTTGTCTTGTATATTCAGAAAGGTTTGGAGATAGATTTTAGCTCTCGTTTGAATGGTACATTACTATAGTCACAATGTATTTATCCTGGGAGTTTGCTGTACAGATTGGCGCCAGGTTTTGATGTACAGAGCGAGATTGTGAGGCTGGTATAGGGTGAAATTATTCTTTGTTTGCGTCTGTGATGACCATGAACTTCGCCGTTAGATTCATGCTTAGCAAGGTTCGTTCTTGTAATTTGTAAACGTAGTCAACAGATTCAGAACCAAGTTCGGACCGTCTCGGTCGAATGCCCTTTGGTGACCGGAGTGTACGGCGGGAGTACTGAGCGTTGCGTTTCTTTTTTTTTTTTTTTTTTTTTTCTTTAATAACATCGAAACTTGATACAAAATCATTGTTCCCCAATTAAGGCTATGGATGAAAGATAGGATCGTTTGGACGGGGCACCACAAGGGCGATCTTACCACCCCCTTTTGATTATTTAAAACTAATGGTCTTCAACACCAGATTGCGCTATCTGTGACCATAATTTTCCGCCGTAGATTTTAAAGTCTTTCAGTATAAACAAACGAATGTTGCGTTTCTACCTCATTTTTTTTCACTTTTACTGTCACTTATTTTTTTCTCATCTTCACTTACTTTTCTCTTTCTTGCCCGCTCTCTTCGTATGCTCCAAACATCCACAAACGTTGACAACTGTGGCAAAGTACACGGATATGAACATATGACACGCCTTTAAACCGTAAGTCTGTAACAATGATTCAATTATCAAACTGAATATATAAAGGCTGAGGACTGTTAGTATTACAAGCTGCTCGAATGCGTGCTAAATACATAGAGGATGTGTTCCTCGAAGCTCCTACCATGTCTTCAATTGCCCTTTTTTGGATGATGACTAATCTCTATTCTTTTGACATGCGTCGGGCCGCTAAGTATATCATTTTCGAGGCATCGATTTTGGTTATTCTTTGAAAGCTTGATGTGTAAGGTAATAGAGCTCGGTAGTAAAGCTTTCACGCCTCACTTTTATTATGCCTGTTGTTGTTTTACAGTTCTCTTTTTCTTGTGTGGCATGGTTACAGCTACCGTGGCAATTGTTAATGGTATGGGCATCCTCCATACACAGCTAATATTACCTGAACTTCTGATATATTTTAACAATATCTTGGCTTTGTTTTGATGTTGGGTTATGTTTTTAGGTTCTAATTCAAGTCTAGTCATTGTAAACACTATATTCATTTCGATAGCTTATTCGATTCGTAGACTAGGTCTAGTTGTATTATATTTAAACATGGAGTCTACAAGGTTCTCGTCGGTGAATGCTATATGAAATTAATAAAAATGACTATAGCAATGAATTCGTTCATTTATTTATTCTCAATTCAATCAATGGTCATGGCTAAAGCTACTCTAGAATTAGAATCAGAGTTAAAAATGATATTACAGTTGTATGCAAATACATTGTCAAGTAAATAGTAAAGTCAAATACAGTGAATAGTAGAGTAGGAGGAGGTAACGGTCAGAGTTGGACTTTTGAGAAATTCAATGACGCTGTATAATGTATTTAAGTGGAGAAGTTTTTTAGATTAGTAAGGAGGATATTGAGTGTGTTACAGATTCAGTGATGTAAGAGAGTAGGTTATTGTGTAATGGGGTGCAAAGGTAGTGAAGGCTTTCGGTATAAGAAGAGTGATTGTGAGATGTGACATGGATGGACCTACTGCTTCTAGTTGGGTAAAAGTGAACGGTGAAATTAAAATAGTTCAGAATGGGAGGGTTGAGATTTTATTTATTGTCATAGGATCCACATTGTACATCTTGTGCATATACATAGGCCTATATTTAAATCACATTTTTTAAAAAGAACCTAGAATTAGCAGTTGCTCGAGCTGGTCTCGAGCTTATTCTTTCTACTGAATAAGTATAGAAAGAGTATGGCCTTGTTGCACGGGTTTGTGTTACCAGTATTATTGTTCAAACTGCCCAAATTAGGACATTTTTATGTCTGATTAAGATGACGTTGTTTATGCAATCATCTTTTTCCAGTATATTGCTTTTTGAGATTTGATACTGATTCTTAATGTTTATCTCTTGTGATAGACATCAGGAATATTTTAAATCAAACCATATTTTAATATTATGGCTTGTCTTTCCTCCACTCCTATATGAGTGCGAGTTTGAACTGATAACAAGTAGTAAAACGTTCTCCTTCTAGTCCCACGTGTGTGACCCTTTACAGCACACATGTTCGGTTTTAACAAATTAGTGTATAACGTCTTGGTGAATAGTTTAGTCTTAGTTTCATATATTGAGGCGTTCTCATCTAAATTTCACTCGCACCTTTATATAACACTACTTACCTAATTATTTAGCAACTTATTTTGACAGGCGCTAAATGACCTCGCTGTCGATGCGCCTTAAAACCCTAACCCTAATAACACGGGCAGTCCCGAGGCGTTCTTCAGGCACGCAGAATGCTCAATGTGAGGGACTCAGTACCTCTTCAGGAATTCTAGTCTTATTAGGGAATATTCATTCATTCATACACGAATTAGACCAATTATTCTACAATCCCTGGGATAGGGATGGGTGGGTATGGCTGGAGTTCCCCCAACAGTTTTAAACCTCTCTTTTCTTTCATTTTATTTCGTGTTTTTTCGCCCATTTCTTCAAGTTGTCAAAATTTGTTACGCAGGTCATCGCGTGTACGGGGGTAGGCCTATGTGTCACTGCTACTATTGAATTTGTTTGCCAATTTCATCCAGGCAAAATCTTTTTCCCTCCACGTAGCCGCGGCTGTTTTTTTACTCTCGACAACATCCTTATATTTGTAAACCAAATCCAATAATAAGTCTTCCACTGAACGTAAAAAATTCTCTGCCCGCGCCGTTTTACGCTCAAACTTCCTGGCAGACAACCAAAATACTTTGAGCTAGCTGCTGTCAGTTTACACTGCCACCTTCGTCGACTTTTCACTGCCTTCCAATACAAAATTTTGCGTACGAATTTAGCACCAACTAATCAGAATCGTCATGGTTCTCGTTAGCAAACGAACAGATAACAAGAAGATGAAAAACGATATTATCTTTATAACTGGTGGTTAGACATGGCCGTCGGTCAGCTAACGTGGACTGTGGACCTAACTAGGACAATTGAAAAACTGGCTCTTGATGTATAACAGAGCTCCGGGGAGGTATATTACATTATATGGAAGATGTATATGGTAACTTGAAGCTCAAGCGCCTAGATTTCTGAGTGTTATATGCAATGTTCTTGACTTTTGTTTCTCTACTCTATTGTTGTCTGATAATGTCTGTATGGCAATGTACAGACAATGTCAAAAATGGCAATACTCACAGCTTCATGACAATTGTTTATGCTTTTGTGCATCTTTCAAATACATCCAACAGATCACAGATTGGTAACTGGAATCCTCGTTTCTAATTTGGGAGCTTGTGTTTGAATGATTTTTCCTTATTGTTGTCTGGCCTTCAGTGATTATACTTTTAGTGACGCTTACAGTTTATTGGCATTGCTGATAATAATGATGACTCTTTCTTTAGCAAGGTATTGGTTTACATTTCATAGTACAGTACAAACAAATCCTGAAAGACACAGGATTCAGGGACAAAAGATGTATACATTCAATAATTGTCTCACTTTTATGAAGACCTAAAATCATAAATACTGGAATTTTACACACATTCTTCTATATTTCTGAATGTTTGTTACTTCTTTCACACCATTATCCAACTTATTATATAATCTAGCACCACTGTAGAAGACAGATACATTAGTACTTGATTTTGTGCATCTTCCATATACAGTTGAAATAACTTGGGAGGTTGTGATTTAGTTCACTTTTTTATTCGTTCTTTTTGAACATTTCCAAGTAGAGCCTATTTTATCAAAAGCGGCCGGTTGGTTCATGATTTATGAATATTCCAATGAGAAGTTGAGGTTTGTGCGCTCTAGATATGTCGTGATATCTATGACCATCAATAACGTAACTGGATAAGCAACATGGCGTAAGTCCTATCCTTTCAACTTTGGGCCGTTTTCACCATGATGGAATCAGCGTTTTCGTGTACATTTCTGAGATTCGCAATTTCAAATCAAATCGTACGTATTTAGGCTTGTATTTCAATGTATAGTACATAGTTGTATACTTGCATTGTTTCTGATATTTCTCGTAGATGATGAGTAATTATTCAGTTATCAAATGGTAAATATAGCAGTAGGGCTCTTGACTAGGGGACTAAATGCTTTTACAGACGTATTTTGAATTTAGATTGGTCAATTCAAATTAAATTTATCCCAATATTGTTTAATGCAGTTGGAAAGAGCTGGATTCACAGATTGCATTATATCTATTACTTGCATGGATCAACATACAATGATACCAGCAAATCATCATAACATTTGTGAGGCGGCATCCCTTTGATATACGCATGGTGCGAAAGGAAAGCATGTTGCTTACCCCGTTACGTTATTTATAGTCATAGATGATATTAGGCGTTGTGGTTTTCATTATATCTTCAGTAAGAGGTGGCGAAAAGAATGGGACCTACAAATTAACAAGAAATTAAACTAAATGTATACTCTTCTGGTGAAGGTTACTAGAAAGGAAGAAGTTATTTCAACTCGTTTGCGCATTAGTCATTCTCTGTTCAATCATTCTTACCTCTTTCACACCTGACAATTTACCTACCAGATGTTTTGTGATGTAATTTTAACAATTACTTACCTATTTGATCAAGCTTGATTCACAATGCGAACTAATGATTAGTGATCAATCATTAACTAAAGTTGGCAGATACGGAATCAGTGTTGACGTTCACATAGTGTTCAATATTAGTGACTGACCTCGAAAGTTAACTATAAACTTTCAACTTAAGTATTAATCATTAGTTTCAATAATTAGTCCCACCAATCAGAAGTCGTGAATTCGAAACGACAGGAAGTCAATGCAAAAGAAAGCTATCCCACTCGATGAACCGCTCGTTTACAGCCTTCTAACATGTAGATTTCAATTTAAATCCGTCATCTTAAGACAGCTACGACTCATGAAAATCAATTCTTATTTCAAGCCTATTTGAATGCTCAGTTTCTTAATTTTAGTATTTAGTATTAGTCAGTAATCATTAGTTCGCATTGTGAATCCAGCTTTCACCATCTTATTTCGACAGGCGCTAAATGACCTCGCTGTCGATGCGCCTTGAAACCCTAATATTCATTCATTCACAATAGACCATTGTAGATGGGCGTGACTTATACGAAGCAGGTGAAATTTTAGATACCTTGATTGGCTATTTCCCTATTTTCTCTGATTCACTGTCCACTTGATTGGTTTCTATATTTTGTGACATCACGAGGGCGGACAATCTACATCGGTCAATTGAACGTATTTTATTAGAATGTAATGAGTATGATTAAAATGGGAGACTTCCTCGATAATTCTAGGAAATTATGGTGAATCTTTGCCACCTGATTCTTAGGTCGCATCAATTTGTTGGATGTTTTAATTCTCGATATTATCTCATTCATTATATCGTCCTCTATTATCTGTATTATTCTGGACTTCGAATAGCGTATCAATGCAATACCTATGACCATCAATAACGTAACGGGATAAGCAACATTGCGGTTTCCTTTCACACCATGCGTACATCAGAGGGATGCCGCCTCACAAATGTTATGATGATTTGCTGGTATTGTTGTATGTTGATCTATACAAGTAATAGATGTAATGCAATCTGTGAATCCAGCTCTTTCCAACTGCATTAAATAATATTGGGATACATTTCATTTGAATTAGCCAATCTAAATTTAAAATACGTCTGTAAAAGCGTTTAGTCCCCTAGTCAAGAGCCCTACTGCTATATTTACCATTTGATAACTGGATAATTACTCATCATCTACCAGAAAGATTAAAATCAATGCAATTGTACAACTATGTACTATATATTGAAATACGAGCCTAATACGTACAATTTGATTTGAAATTGCGAATCTCACAAATGTACACGAAAGCGCGCTGATTCCATCATGGTGAAAACGGCCTAATGTTAAAAGGATAGGACTTATGCCGTGTTGCTTATCCCGTTACGTTATTGATAGTCATAGGCAATACTAATATAGGCGCAAAATGTCCTCGCTGTAGACGCGCCTCTAAACCTCAAAATTCAATTGACTACTCGAAATAGGCGTGGCTTCATCAGTAGGCCAGTTGGATCTATATCATTTGTGGTCCTTGGAAGATACCCCGATTGGATATTTGAATTTCACTACAGTTCTAATAGCCCTGTTGATTGGACGGTATGATTTGTGACGTCAAGGGGGCGGAGACTGCGAGTTGTCAATTGTTATTACATATTTCATTCCTTTTTTTTTAATTAATGTATTTGTTCATATTTATTTCATTCATTTCAAAATATATGAATGACAATGGATTTCATGCAAATTAAGAATATTCCATTAGCATTATCATCTTCATACCTTCCATTATTTAAAAAAACAAATGAAATACATTTTTTCAATTCATTTTATGAGTTCAACAATGAAAGATTCCAACTACCGTACTTTATTAAACTCGACTAACAATGACAACTTTACAATGACTTTATTGATTGTTGTTCAGAACTTTTAATGAGAAATAGTTTCCATTGTTGTGAAACAATCTGTCGAATCAGCTGTCACTCACGGGTTGAAATACGTACACCTCCATGTTTGTTGATTAATTCCAAGTATTTACGCCCGTACTTTTACTCAAGTCTGGTTTCGGTGAATATATTATTTTAATTATAAATATTCATGTTTAGACACTATGGATTATGGCTATTGTACCGATGGAAATGCGACAGCGTTCCAGAGTAATGCATGTAATATTATAAGTAATGTTAGGAAATAAAAGGGTGATGAAATTACCACACTGTCAGTGTCACCCAAAATAAGAGGGTTTTTATTCGGTGAGAATCCGATACTCCCAGTAATTCAACACGCAGCCAGGGTGCAGCCCCTCCTTAACAAAAACAAAGAAATATCAAAACAAAAATGTGCTGCTACCGCGGTACAAATTACACCGATCTCTTCTATATATTGAGCTTTATAGAGAGGGAAAGAGAGAAAGATAGATAGATAGAGAGAGAGAGAGAGAGAGAGAGAGAGAGAGAGAGAGAGAGAGAGAGAGAGAGAGAGAGAGAGAGAGAGAGAGAGAGAGAGAGAGAGAGAGAGAGAGAGAGAGAGAGAGAGAGAGAGAGAGAGAGAGAGAGAGAGAGAGAGAGAGAGAGAGAGAGAGAGAGAGAGAGAGAGAGAGAGAATATTCACCCTGAAATATTCTAATTTGCTCGCCTCTTTCAAGATTTCCTATGTCTTGATATCAATGAGAAACTAGATACAAACTTGAATTGTATAAATATTAAGAGAGATGTGAAATGTGCACCCTTAATCAGGAGTTAAAACAAAGTTATCAAATTTTTCCACGTTCAGTTTATTCAAATGTGTTCTATGTCTGGATTCGACAGAGTTAGCAAGCCATTATGACTAGATTTTGGGATCATCACTATTTTTCAAGTCATATGATGTTTGATGATGTACTGTCAAGACATCTCAGATCTATTGGAGTTGGTGAATGATGAATGAGATGTTGGAAAGAGATGAATGGCCATTTTATGATGTTGTATTTGATTAAATACTAGGAAAATGCTATATACGCGTTGTCAGACGAGCGGAAAGTGATAGTATGTCGACTTCATTGCCAAACTTTTGCCTAAATTCGCCAATTGGGTAACATTTTAGTTATAAATGGGTGAAAACGGCTTCGAGTGGTACCAATTTAGCACATTTTATGTTTTACAGCACACACATGTTCGGTTTTAACAAATTAGTGTATAACGTCTTTAGACACTTTAGACATAGTTTAGTCTTAGTTTAATGTATTAAGGTGTTCTCATCTAAATTTCACTTCCACCTTTATATCACACTTTTCACTTTTTGTTGCAACTTATTTCGACAGGCGCTAAATGACCTCGCTGTCGATGCGCCTTAAAACTCTAATATTCATTCATTCGTGTATCAAGATGTTATTCAACTCCACACAAAATTTCAATTTTTTTGAAAATGAAAATTTTTAAATTTTTTTCCGTCGTGTTATTCTAATGAGTATTTTTGAAATTTCTAAAATTCATAAAAAAAAAGTTGATATTCAATAATGCCACAAAACTATACAAATCTAAGTTAGATAAGGAACCATGATGAAAAAAAGTTTGAAATTGATAGCTGTAGCCGTTTGACGTGCGGAGAACCGACAAAAAAACATGAAAAAAAAAAAACATAAAAACGAACACCAATTTTTTTCAGTACGTCGAATTGAATCCTCGCTAAAGCTCGTCTAATCATCATCCGAAACTCCCCGCAATTGACCATTGCAGATGGGCGTGACTTATACGAAGCAGGGGAAATTTGAGATAACTTGATTGGTTATTTCCCTATTTCCTCTACTTGATTGGTTTCTATATTTTGTGACATCACGAGGGCGGACGATCTACAATGGTCAATTCAACACACGCGGGGTCTCGACACATATTACTCGAGTGTCGGAAATATACTGCTCTGAGGAGACAGCTTCGTATGGAAGTCACAATTTCAAAAAATTTTAGGGAATAATTTAAATAAAATCGATAGATACTATATTCAGCTTTCTAAGATTATCGAAACGATTGGATCTCATTTGACATGCTCGTGTATCTGCGCCGTTGTTTGCGTGAGACGATGAATTCGTCGTGTTACCAGTATCATTTTTCAAACTGCTTTTTTACATTTGATACTTATTCTTGATGCCGATCTCTTGGGATAGACATCAGGAATATTTTAAATCAAACCATATTTCAACATATATCTATTATGGTTTGTCGTTCCTCCACTCCTATTTGAGTGCGAGTTTGAACTGAGAACAAGTAATAAAACGTTCTCATTCTAGTCCCATGAGTGTGACCCTTTACAGCACACACATGTTCAGTTTTAACAAATTAGTGTATAACGTCTTTAGTAATAGTTTAGTCTTAGTTCCACATATTGAGGTGTCCACATCTAAATTTCACTTGCACCTTCTTATAACACTACACACCTTTTTGTTCAGCAACTTATTTTGACAGGCGCTAAATGACCTCGCTGTCGATGCGCCTTAAAACCCCAATATTCAATTCAATTCAATTCACCAGTAGGCCAGTTGGATCTATATCATTTGTGGTCATTTGAAGATACCCCGATTGGATATCTGAATTTCACTACAGTTCTAACAGCCCTGTTGATTAAACAGTATGATTTCTGACGTCAAGGGGGCGGAGATTGCGAGTCGTCTTGACTACAGTTCTAACAGCCCTGTTGATTGGACGGTATGATTTGTGACGTCAAGGGGGCGGAGATTGCGAGTCGTCTTGACTACAGTTCTAACAGCCCTGTTGATTGGACGGTATGATTTCTGACGTCATGGGGGCGGAGACTGCGAGTCGTCTTGACTACAGTTCTAACAGCCCTGTTGATTGGACGGTATGATTTGTGACGTCAAGGGGGCGGAGACTGCGAGTCGTCTTGACTACAGTTCTAACAGCCCTGTTGATTGGACGGTATGATTTGTGACGTCAAGGGGGCGGAGACTGCGAGTCGTCAATTAAACATACGAAGCAAGAAGTGATAGCTGTATTTTTCGACCTTGAGAAGGCATTCGATACCACCTGGCGCTTCAACATATTGAAAACCTTATCACAATGGGGTTTCAGAGGCCATCTTCCTAATTTTGTCTGTAATTTCATGACCAACCGACGTTTTAAGGTACGAGTTGGTAATGTGTTGTCGGATGATTTCATCCAAGAGAACGGTGTACCACAGGGTTCTGTCCTCAGTGTTACTTTGTTCGCCATCGCAATAAATGGTATTGTTCGAAGCGTTCCACCTTCTATCACTTGTTCCTTATTTGTTGACGACTTGGCTATATTCAGTAAGTCAGCGAGAAGTGCAACGGCCTCTCGCCAAATCCAACTTGCAATTAAGAAACTGGAAGCATGGGAAGATGAAACTGGGTTCAGGTTTTCTACATCAAAATCAACGTGCATGCGTTTCTCTCGTCTGAGAGGTCTGCATCCTGACCCAGATATATATCTTCGTAGAGAACTTCTCCCATTCGCAGTATCGACAAAGTTCCTTGGGCTGACGTTCGACGTGAAGTTGAACTGGAAATCTCACATTTCGCAACTCAGACTCAAGTGCTTCAAATCACTCAACCTTCTCCGTTATCTTAGTGGTACCAAATGGGGAGCGGATCGCACCACGATGTTGCGGCTTTACCGAGCATTAATACGTTCCAAATTGGATTATGGTAGTGTTGTGTACGACTCGGCCCGAGAGAGCTACGTGAAGCCACTCAATACAGTGCACAACACGGGCATCCGACTGGCCATAGGAGCACTCCGTACCAGTCGGGTGGAAAGCCTGTATTGTGAGGCTGGTGAGCCCTCGTTGAAGAGTCGACGTGCATATCTCCTTTGCTCATACGCTTCGAAGCTATTCAGCAGTAAGCATCATCCTACCTACCAATCAGTTATCAACCCTAGATTTCATGCTCTCTATGAATCGAAACCATTTGCAACCATACCAACTGGGATTCGTTTGAATCATATTTTGGTCGAAGAGTCATTTGTATACCCTCGAGTCTATCCAATTCAATTTAGTGATACCGCCCCTTGGTTGGCTCCACGTCCGGAGTGCTTGATGAACTTGTCATCAAGTACGAAGGCAACCACGAGTGCAGAAGAGTATAAGCAAAAATACCTAGAGCTCTGCACACACTACCCCGGACATATTAAATACTACACGGACGGATCAAAACTGAACGGCAAAGTTGGCTGCGCATTCGTTAGCGAATCCTCCACTGTTAGTTTTAGATTAGGTTCGATGAGTAGCGTATATACAGCCGAGTTGTTTGCAATTGTCACCTCTCTACAGCACATTCAACAACGATCTGAGAAGAGCTTCCTGATCTGTTCTGATTCTTTGAGTGCACTCCAAGCCATGACTCAGATCTTTCCAACTCACCATCTGGTCCAGAAAGTACAGACACTCCTGACCGCCCTTGCCTCGCAGGATGTCAGTGTAGTGTTTTGCTGGGTACCTGGACACGTGGGGATTGGTGGTAATGAGTTGGCGGACACGGCTGCCAAAGAAGCGACGGAGAAAGAAGATATTGATAACCCGAGAGTACCTTTCAATGATTTCAAGGCGTATTTCAAACTACTTTTCAAATCTCGTTTCCAAAAAGAGTGGGACAGGGAGACTAATAACAAGCTGAAAGAAATCAAGCCAACTGTTAGTGCTTGGGAATCTTCAATCCGAGGTTCACGGAGGGAGGAAGTGGTTCTCACTCGTCTGCGAGTGGGACACACACTTTTAACCCATTCCTATCTCTTCACTCCCGATAAAATCGTTCCCAGATGTGAGATTTGTAACGAGATTTTGACTGTTCGACACATATTACTCGAGTGTCAGAAATATACTGCTCTGAGGAGACAGCTTCGTATGGGAGACACAATGTCAAAGATTTTAGGGAATAATTCAAAATCGATAGATACCATATTCAGCTTCTTAAGATTATCGAAGCTATTGGATCTCATTTGACATGCTCGTGGATCTGCGTTAGACGATAAAGTCGTCTTGTTACCAGTATCATTTTTCAAACTGCCCGAATTAGGACATTTCCATGTCCGTTCAAGATGACGTTGTTTGTGCAATCATCTTTTACCAGTGTACTGCTTTTTGACATTTGATACTTATTCTTGATGCCGATCTCTTGGGATAGACATCAGGAATATTTTAATTCAAACCATATTCCAACATATATATATTTATATATTATGGTTTGCCGTTCCTCCACTCCTATTTGAGGGGGAGTTTGAACTGAGAACAAGTAATAAATCGTTCTCATCCTAGTCCCATGGGTGTGACCCTTTACAGCACACACATGTTCGGTTTTAACAAATTAGTGTATAACGTCTTTAGACACTTTAGACATAGTTTAGTCTTAGTTTAATGTATTGAGGTGTTCTCATCTAAATTTCACTTCCACCTTTATATCACACTTTTCACCTTTTTTTTTTTTGCAACCTATTTCGACAGGCGCTAAATGACCTCGCTGTCGATGCGCCTTAAAAACCCTAATATTCATTCATTATTTCGACAGGCGCTAAATGACCTCGCTGTCGATGCGCCTTAAAACTCTAATATTCATTCATTCAGCAAACAGAATACATTTCAGAGATTGATCTATGAAGCTTCACAAAATTGAAGTAATTATTCTATTTCTGGATGTTGTGCATCAGTTGTATTAGTCTCCTTCCGCAGAAATATCTCGAGATAAATATTTCAAAAAGAGTTGTTTCTCTTGAATTTAACGACATTGAAGCACAGCTGTAATCCAAGCATCATATATCGTTATATTATATCTAGCATTATTTAGAATTATATATTACTATAATAAAAAAGTAATTTCTTGTCAAAAATACTTATAGTCGCATGTCAATCACCATTAGGTATGAGTTTTTTCAGACCTATCACTATATTTACAATTTTATTCGGCCTTTCACCATAAACTAGAACATAATATCTTGCACCATATTTGATAATTAAAACATTTTGCCTACTTCATAATTATTAACATCTGCGAAAAACGGCTCGTAAACAACAAACATTGATTAAACAATTGAAACAACAAACAAATGAACAAACAATGGATTATAGTTGTTGTCGTTCCGATATGCGTGGACAACTGCATTCCAGAGCCGCGCAGCCAGCTGTGTATACTGGACAAAAAATGTGCAAAAACATCACAAATTACTTATATTAACATTGAAAACTTGACACAAATCCATTGTTTACGTATAAAGCTAGCTTTCCATAAAAAAAATGACTGAGAAACTTCGCGTGTCGAATTCGCATAGCTGTCTTCATGATGTGCGAAATAATTTCGCAATTCTGGCCCATCCCAGTGATTCCATTTTCAACTGAGTAGCACTTGATGTGCCGTGAACGGAAGTAGACACTAGCGATTGCGCGATAGCGATTTTCAACGAAAACGAAAAAAGTTGAGTTTGGTCCAACTCGTCTTGGCCGCCATGTTGCGAAATTCCAACATGGACTCCTAGTGGTTTTCGGGCCTGCGATTGGCTATCGACTGATTTTTTTCGTTTCGTTTCGTTTCGCTTCGCAAACATGTTTATGGAGAGGCAGCTCAAAGGAATAAATGGTTGAACGGGGCACAACAAGGGCGATCTTACCACCCCTGAAAAATAGTAAGATATAATGATTTAGCCATGTGCCGAACTGGCACTCACAACCAGCCAGGGCAAAATAATAAAAAAAAAGCTCACGGAGAGAAGGGGGGGGGGGGGGGGGGGAGGAGAATCTGCCCGTCTAGAGTGATGTTTTTCTCATCCTAGTCCCATGGGTGTGACCCTTTACAGCACACACATGTTCGGTTTTAACAAATTAGTGTATAACGTCTTTAGTCTTAGTTTAGTCTTAGTTCCACATGGTGTTCTCATCTAAATTTTTGATTAAGATGACGTTGGTTATTTAATCATCTCTTTTCGGTATTTTGATGTTTGATACTTATTCTTGATGTCGATCTCATGGGAAAGACATCAGGAATATTTTAAATCAAACCATATTTCAACATATATCGATTATGGTTTGTTGTTCCTCCACTCCTATTTGAGCGCGAGTTTGAACTGAGAACAAGTAGCAAAACGTTCTCATCCTAGTCCCATGGGTGTAACCCTTTACAGCACACACATGTTCGGTTTTAACAAATTAGTGTATAACGTCTTAGTGGATAGTTTAGTCTTAGTTTTACATATTTCGGTGTTCTCATCTGAATTTCACTTGCACCTTTATATCACACTACTCACCTTTTTGTTCAGCAACTTATTGCGACAGGCGCTAAATGACCTCGCTGTCGATCCTAATATTCATTCATTCAAATACAAATATATCACTTCCACGAGCGCAGATGAAATCGCTTTCAACTATGGGGGAACTATAACCTCTCCTAGTCCAATCTAATCTTATTTTCTTTTCTTATTACTATTTTATCAATGCTATTTTCTCTCATCTTTTTAAAATTAGGTCAATCCATAAATATATAATATGTAAACCATTTAACCACCGGAAATGATAGCCTAACCTACACTAGAATTTCCTAAGATGTTAATAAATAAACATTGAAACATATTTTTACATTTTTGGTTTCACGCGATCTTACCTCAAGATTGGTAGGCCTATAATTTTTGTTATTTTTGGTAGTTTTTCTAAATGTAATGGCCAAGAAATACCAGTAGCGTATTTTAATATTTAATGAAATAATACAAATTCAAATTGGAATCCATATAATATAACATCTATATTACACATTTTTAATCACAAATAATCGAATATTGGGCACGAAGAAAATTGGTGTACTCGTTGGTGTATTTGCTGCCATATTCGGAATTGGTAAAAAAAGCAACACAAATGACCGGAAATAGTACAAGAAAAGCGTTGATAGTAGAATCCATTCTCGATTTCTGGAATCAGGGGTTCAAAAATATTCTCTTACATAAATGGTGATCGGATATATCAACCAGTTGAACAGGAGAATATTGCAGAAAATACCGTAGCTATTTCTTCAATATTTGGCCTAGGCCCAGTATTACCACGGCCAGTTAGTATTTATCTGAGAGTTGGTGAAAACGAATAGCATAAGTAACCATGGTGATAACAAGTTTGAACTGTCAGATAAAGGCTAACTGGACTTGGTAATACAGGGCCCTAGTAAATCTTCTCTTGTTGATTATTTTTATTTCATTTTCATCTTTATGTATTTTTATCTTATCATCTTTATTTCATCTTTTTATTTATTTAATCCAAAGATTCGCACATTGAACAGATATGGGAAATATAAAAACTCACAATTATATATAAAAATGTTTAAAAAGATTAGATGTTCTGTTTGGATGTCAGTAATTGCACCGCCCCTTGGTTGGCTCCACGTCCGGAGTGCTTGATGAACTTGTCATCAAGTTCGAAGGCAAGCACGAGTGCAGAAGAGTATAAGCAAAAATACCTAGAGCTCTGCACACACTACCCCGGACATATCAGATACCACACGGACGGATCAAAACTGAACGGCAAAGTTGGCTGCGCATTCGTCAGCGAATCCTCCACTGTTAGTTTTAGATTAGGTTCGATGAGTAGCGTATATACAGCCGAGTTGTTTGCAATTGTCACCTCTCTACAGCACATTCAACAACGATCTGAGAAGTGCTTCCTGATCTGTTCCGATTCTTTGAGTGCACTCCAAGCCCTTACTCAGATCTTTCCAACTCACCATCTGGTCCAGAAAGTGCAGACACTCCTGACCGCCCTTGCCTCGCAGGATGTCAGTGTAGTGTTCTGCTGGGTACCTGGACACGTGGGGATTGGTGGTAATGAGTCAGCGGACAGGGCTGCCAAAGAAGCGACGGAGAAAGAAGATATTGATAACCCGAGAGTACCTTCCAATGATTTCAAGGCGTATTTCAAACTACTTTTCAAATCTCGTTTCCAAAAAGAGTGGGACAGGGAGACCAACAACAAGCTGAAAGAAATAAAGCCAACTGTTGGTGCTTGGGAATTTTCAACCCGAGGTTCACGGAGGGAGGAAGTGGTTCTCACTCGTCTGCGAGTGGGACACACACTTTTAACTCATTCCTATCTTTTCACCCCCGAAAAAATCGTCCCCAGATGTGAGATTTGTAACGAGATTTTAACTGTTCGACACATATTACTCGAGTGTCAGAAATATACTGCTCTGAGGAGACAGCTTCGTATGGAAGACACAATGCCAAAGATTTTAGGGAATAATTCAAAATCGATAGATACCATATTCAGCTTTCTAAGATTATCGAAGCTATTGGATCTCATTTGACATGCTCGTGGATCTGCGTCGTCGTTTGCGTGAGACGATGAAGTCGTCTTATTACCAGTATCATTTTTCAAACTGCCCCAATTAGGACATATACATGTCTGATCAAGATGACGTTGTTTGTGCAATCATCTTCTTCCAGTATACTACTTTTTGACATTTGATACTTATTCTTGATGTCGATCTCTTGGGATAGACATCAGGAATATTTTAAACCCAACCATATCTCAACATATATTCATTATGGTTTGTCGTTCCTTCACTCTTATTTGAGTGCGAGTTTGAACTGAGAACAAGTAACAAAACGTTCTCATCCTAGTCCCATGGGTGTGACCCTTTACAGCACACACATGTTCGGTTCCAACAAATTAGTGTATATGTCTTTAGACACTTTAGACATAGTTTAGTCTTAGTTTAATATATATTGAGGTGTTCTCATCTAAATTTCACTTTCACCTTTAAATAACACTTCTCACCTTTTTGTTCAGCAGCTTGTTTTAACAGGCGCTAAATGACC
This sequence comes from Brachyptera risi, assembly GCA_964007535.1. Lineage (NCBI taxonomy): Eukaryota > Metazoa > Arthropoda > Insecta > Plecoptera > Taeniopterygidae > Brachyptera > Brachyptera risi. The sequence continues at coordinate 11,389,209 of OZ023338.1, read as the reverse complement.
TCGCTGTCGATGCGCCTTAAAACCCTAATATTCATCCATTCATTCAGTAATTGCATAATCGCAGCCAACCCACTGTGAATGAATTTGCATTTTTTTTCTTTTCTTTTTTATTATCATCAGTTTTGTACATACAGATAAAAACACCGAACAGTCAAATACTATCCACAAAGTCTCCAAGGGAGACTTGACTGTGGGAAGAAAAAAATTAAATTATATCTGTATATTGCTTAGCTCTAGATTTTATACATTAGTTATGTATGGTGATTGAGAAAATATAAACATAATTGATAAATTGAATGGCAATGAAGAATATTAGTGGAAAAAAAAGAAACATGATCTACAAGATGGACTATTATTCACAAAAGAATGATTCTAAATTACACTGATTAAGAGATTGACTAAAATATCACAAAAGATACAATAACAAAAATACCAATGAAAAATAAACTGATAAATAAATGATAAATAAATGAACTACTATTATGTTGGTTTCTCGATCGGAATTGAGACTCAATCAGTATCATCAACATTTTCTCCGGCCGTCGTTTCATCCAGACATCGAACTATTGGGTCATTTGGTTCTTTTCCTAAAGAAAAGTAATCAAACGCCAGACAATGCTCGTGTCCTACTCCTAGACACAATCACAGATTTATATTATTTGGTACCTGGAATTTGGAAAATTCCGAAATGTGCTTGAAAGTGAAGTTAAAATTGTCACACCCTAACGGGGGTACAAGTCCCGCCCCGCGGGAATTTTTTTGAAAAGTCATGATTTTTGAGTGTATATTCTGTTAATATCAGTAGATGTCAACACTTATGCTTATTATTTTTATTTATTTATTTATTAAGACCTAATTTGAAGCTGATACAACTACAAAATCGGCGATATTCAGCATAAGTTCTCTACCATATAACCAAGTTACCAAGTAATAAATCTTAATCGTACTTTTTTTTTTTTTGAGAAGATTTTTTATTTCGCAAAATAGGCCTATAAGTTGTTTACAAATATCATAGACCCACAAAGTCAAAACAGACTTGTCTGTGGGTCTACTAATTAAGTTGTCATACAAAAATATACATCACAAGAAATGTCTGGATAGCAGCTAGTTGACTTAATATTACAATTTAAACAAATAAAAAACTTCTTCACTTCTCTTTTAATAATAAATAAAACATATTAATCTTGTCATAAAAGATATTGCTATGATATTAGCATTTGTTTTTTTAAATTTTAAGATGGTAATTTACTATAAGATACAACTTTGCCAAATCCATTTTTTTATCTAAATTTTTACACTGGATAGTTTTTGTAAATTTAATAAATCAGGTGCAAGTTTGTTATACAGGGTCGGTATTAGATATTGTTTTTCCTGTTTCCCATACGAATTAATATAAATTGGTGGTACAAATTTGTCCTTGAATCTAGTTATGTGGCCATGTTCAACTTTATTTTTGTGTTCAGTAGTAAAATAATTATTTATGATGAAGATTAACAGATGCAATTGCCTTACAGTGAACAATTTCAATGGAGCATTGTTTTTGTTTTTTGAAGCTATAATTTTGAATATTCGTTTCTGAATGTTTTCAATGTTGTTTAAAAAATTATTTGTGGTGAAACCCCGAGACAAAATGCCGTACTTAATTATGGATTCAATAAGAGAGTAATAAACTATTTTCAAAGTATCAAAATCAACATACGGCTTCAATATACCAAGGCTATACATTCCAGATTGCAACCTGTTACATGTTACTTGAATGTGCTCGTCCCAGCCATTTATACTGGTTATTGATTACTAATATAATAAGTGATAATTGTTAATAAAATTTGAACATTTAAACTTATACATGGAGACTGTGTATCAGGCATAAGGCGTAGGATTTTTTAAGGCTTTCTCAACTTACATACTTCCTTTTTTCCGACAGTCTCCTTTTCTCATCTGATTTTTTGTTCCAAGATTACATTTTTTGTTTTGACTTTAAATTGATACTGCGTCAACACTTTGTACTTTTCAGGCATATTATTAGATGAGCGTAGCGAAGATTCCATTTCACATACTGAAAAAAATGGGCTCGGGTCTTATGTTTGTATTTTTTTTGTTTGTTTGTAATTTTGTGCGCGGCATACAGATCAGGAAAAAATACCAATCGACTTGAAACTTTTTCTACATATTTCTGTTATACCAGAATAGGCTGAGATTGTTATTCAGAGAAATCGGTCGGAAGGTTAATGGTGTCCTCATCTAAATTTCACTTGCACCTTCATCTAACACTACTTACCTTTTGGTTCAGCAACTTATCTTGACAGGCGCTAAATGACCTCGCTGTCGATGCGCCTTAAAACCCTTAATATTCATTCATTCATTCAACAAGGAATAAACAATACACTAAATAATACAAAACAATATTGTATTGAGGTCGAATAGTGTTATAATTTCGCTTTCTCGCACAAATCAATATAAAAATTGAAAATTAAAAATATACAAACTATAATATTTTTTTCTCCCACATCAAGTCTTTCTTTGAGACTTTGTGGATTTTTTTTTACTCTTGAATGTACCGTATTTATTATTTATGTAAAAACAATGAAACAATATATATTCTCAGCGCCGGACGTATTGATATTACTGAAATCCAAGTATAACTTTTGAGTTTTCACTGTTCATTGTCGTTATGAGCGGACAATAATGTCCCCCAAATTGTGTTCTCCAATCACTATTTCAGTATCAGTTTGTTTGTTCCGAACTTTTCTAGTTGCTATGGTAACCTGACAAACAACCTTTCATGCGAGATTTCCATCTTCAGAAAAAAAAGTTACCATGACGTTTTTTCACGTGCCGTCCGTCAAAATATCGGACGGAATCGTATAGGATGTGCGTTTCCATACCATTTTTTCATGTCATTTTTTCATATGATTTTTCATGTCATTTTTTCATATGATTTTTCATGTCATATTTTTTCAACAATACCGGTTGTTCATTCAAGGTATGCGATCTATTGGCAGAAACTAGGCCGACGATAAACATGATGCCATTATTGGATAACAATACTGATTCAATGTAATACTATAATAAGTAGTCATTTAAAGATATAATAAATAGTTATTTTCCATGATATAGGCCTAATTATCTGATAAAAATAATTTAGATGGTGGAAATGACTGATCATTAAACCAACATTGATCTGTACTGCAAGTGCGTCGGTCGAACCACTATCAAATAGTATGAAGTGTATGGAAATAATAACGGTAATTTAAGTATTTGTCATTTATATAAATTTTGCAATTATAATTCATATATTCCAATAAATTCTTAATTCGAGTGTGTTTGAATTCAGATATCAAACCCACAACGTTGAAAAACGTGTTTTATTTAAAAAAAAAAGTCGAGTGAATTTTTCTCTTGTTGATTTTGTTTCTCTTCGAAAAAATGGATCTAACATGACCTTTCTTTTAACATTGCGTGTCTTTTCAAATTGGTATTTTTTTATAGACTGTTTGTGTTGCTGTCGAATTTCCTCACTGCGAGTGAGAAAAGTGAGCGATCTTTTCCTATTCTTGTCTTGGTGCCTTCCCATCAGAGTCATTTCAATTACACATGTTGAATGATCTTGAGCCGTTACCTGCGCAGGATACGAAATTAAAGAAATATTTCGCATTTTAAGCAGACATTATTGGTCAAAAATGCTAATAATTCAAATTCAAATAAATGTTTGTGCAATCATCTTTTTCCAGTATACTGCTTTTTGACATTTGATACTCATTCTTGATGCCGATCTCTTGTGATAGACATCAGGAATATTTTAAATCAAACCATATTTCAACATATATCTATTATGGTTTGTCATTCCTCCTCTCCTATTTGAGTGCGAGTTTGAACTGAGAACAAGTAATAAAACGTTCTCTTTCCAGTCTCATGGGTGTGACCCTTTACAGCACACACATGTTCGGTTTTAACAAATTAGTATATAACGTCTCTAGTAATAGTTTAGTCTTAGTTTCACATATTGAGGTGTTCTCATCTAAATTTTTCTCACACCTTTATATAACATTTTGATCTTTTTGTACAGTAAGTTATTTTGACAGGTGCTAAATGACCTCGCTGTCGATGCGCCTCAAAACTCTAATATTCATTCATTCAAATGTGGAAAGATCAATTATATGAATAGTAACACCAGATTTTGTTTCGATCCATTTCTATCAACTATTCAACGTCGAGATATCTCTCCAGGCTGGGAAACCAGTCATGGTCTTGAAGAGACAACGAAGGGCAGCTCGAGATCTTCGTCGATGCAGAAATTCCCACTTGAGCTGTAATTTAGTCTTGTTGATGCTGAGGCAAGGTTTATTAAACACTTTTGACCATTGACGGTGGTTGTTTACAACGTACCTGCTCGCTTTGTTTTGTACTGATTCTAAGGAGAGCTTCATGTTTTCGGTGTGTGGGTTCCAGACTGCACTCCAGTACTCCAGCAGGGGACAAATCAGTTATTTGTATGCAAGTTCCTTAGTTGCTGGCAAGCTCTCTTCTAGGTCTCGCATTACAAAATGCGATTTCCTTTTGGTATTTGACTGAGTAAGGTTAATGTGGTTATTCCAGGATGAATTATGATGCAGGTTAATGCCAAAATATTCACATGGTTTACTCTTAAGGAGACATTGTAAGCCCTATCCCTTCCATGTTAGAAAAACAAATTTTATGTACCTTCATCTCAGAAACTGCTTTACCTAGGAAACTCATTTTTTTTATACATGCACCTTGATAGCATTTGTACACACTGACAGGATTTTATAAACATATTGCAACAATGCTGACAACAATGCAATTATCAACAATGCTCCAAAATTTGCTACATTTTTCACCAAGTTTCAATTTTTTTCGATACCATTTATTCGTTGTAGAGTTAAAAAATCCTGTACACATATGTAGTACATATGTCCAAACATACAGAAAAAAATTCAAGGGTCTAGCTCCAACAGTTTTTGAGAAAAAGGAACATTAGTGAGAAAATATTGAATTCCAAGATAAATGCACTTGAAAATGATGTTTCTTGGATTTATTCCAAAACAGTCAAAAACAACAATAGAATCCGGCATGCTATGATATTGAGATGCTTTCATGCATTACTGAATATTTAATTGTAATCAAACTATTTGGGTTTTCAAAACGAATCTTTCTATGATCAGTTGAGAATGGACCAAATTATTTTAAAATATATATAAAAAAAGTGAAAAGAACAATTTTTGGCTTACAATGTCCCCTTAACAAGTTGTAGTCCGTTAAAAATACCGAGTGTCTATTGGTAACTTCTTCTTAGTGAATATTGAAACAGGTCTTGTCCTCGTTGAGTTTCATTTGGTTTGCTGTCTTCCAATGGTGCATCTTGTCAACGTCATCTTGTGAGGACTGCTGATTGGCTTTGCAGACGATGGAAGCATAGATGATGCAGTAGTCTGCAAACAGCCGTACCTGGGTATCTAATCCTTCGACTATATCATTTATGCAGCCGATGAACAGCGCTGGGCCAAGATCAGTCCCCTGGGGGTGCTTTCCTGTACAATTAGTTTCATCTAGATAAACCTAGTCCAAGTTAATACCGTGTTAATACCGGTTTTAGAGAGGTTTAACTTCGTATTCCTGTACGAGTTTTATAGTAGGTTTAAGGGAAGCGTAGGTTAGTACGTCGGTAAAACAGTTTTTTGACAAATGTTGTTACAAATCAGCTAAAATGTACCTAAATCTGATCCAATTCCAACGAAACTTGAACTAAATCAAATCTCAGCATAGTGCACTATTTTCAATGAAATTAAATAAAAAACAAAAAGTTGACTTACGTGTAATCGAACCTCGCCCGCCGTGCGCTGTAAGCAGCCGCGCTAACGATGCAACCTAACAGCCACAGAGAAAATTTGCTCTCAGAACAATATGAATATACAAGCTTCGAAAATAATTCTGGCAAATGGACTATTAATAATGAAACTAATAGTAAAATTATTTCAATACATTCATATTCCGTTGCCTTCAGTTCTTATTCTAGAAATTGCATTCCCGTAACGATATTCACTATATAAGATATTTAAATTAATATTTGAAATCTTGAAGTGGATCTTGAAACACGCTAAACCCGCTCTTTGGCAGGTTTAAGTTAATCCTACTTTTCTGGTACTATTTCCGGGTCTATCTCATTAGGAATACCAAGTTGATACCACCATCACTAAAACCGGATTAAATCGTACAGGAATGCACCCCCTGTCTTACATCAGATGTTACGATAACTGGTGAAGAGAATGAATGTCCAACCTTAACAGCCTGAGATCGGCATGTTACAAATTATTGAATCTGTGCAACTTCTTCTATGTCAAGGCTCATTTGAAAGAATTTCTCGATTAGTTGCCGGTGCGAGACTACATCGAAGGTCTTTGAAAAGTCAAGGAATATGCCGTCCACTTGAGTTCCCTTGTCAATATAGCCTGCAAGTTTTTGCCTTCCAGGGCTTCCCAACTTGCGGCCCGCGGGACCTTTTCAAATGGCCCGCAGTAGGATCTTATGAACCGATGTACAAGGAGGCGACAGAGAAAGAAGATATTGATAACTCGAGAGTGCCTTTCAATGATTTCAAGGCGTATTTCAAACAACTTTTCAAATCTCGTTTCCAAAATGAATGGGACAGGGAGACCAACAGCAAGCTGAAAGAAATAAAGCCTACTGTTAGTGCTTGGGAATCTTCAATCCGAGGTTCACGGAGGGAGGAAGTGGTTCTCACTCGTCTGCGAGTGGGACACACACTTTTAACCCATTCCTATCTTTTCACTCCCGAAAAAATCGTCCCCAAATGTGAAATTTGTAACGAGATTTTAACTGTTAGACACATATTGCTCAAGTGTCGGAAATATACCGCTCTGCGGAGACAGATTCGTATGGAAGACACAATATCAAAGATTTTAGGAAATAATTCAAAATCGATAGATACCATATTCATCCTCTTGAGATTATCGAATCTATTGGATCTCATTTGACATGCTCGTGCATCTGCGCCGTTGTATGCGTGTGACGACAAAGTTGTCGTGTCAACAGTATCATTTTTCAAACTTCCGCGATTAGGCTACTTATGTCTGATTAAGATGACGTTGGTTACGTAATCATCTTTTTTCGGTATTTTGATATTTGATACTTATTCTTGATGTCGATCTCTTGGGATAGACATCAGGAATATTTTAAATCAAACCATATTTCAACATATATCGATTATGGTTTGTTGTTCCTCCATTCCTATTTGAGCGCGAGTTTGAACTGAGAACAAGTAGTAAAACGTTCTCATCCTAGTCCCATGGGTGTGACCCTTTACAGCACACGCATGTTCGGTTTTAACAAATTAGTGTATAACGTCTTTAGTAATAGTTTAGTCTTAGTTTCACATGGTGTTCTCATCTAAATTTCACTTGCACCTTCATATAACACTACTTACCTTTTGGTTCAGCAACTTATTTTGACAGGCGCTAAATGACCTCGCTGTCGATGCGCCTTAAAATCCCAATATTCATTCATTCATTCAAAATCATTGCAATCTATTATAACATTCTGTGTAGTCAAATTGAGAACATATTTGGCAAGGGTTGAACTGTTGTAACAAGACAAACGGTAGGGACGGCGTTTAAACTGATATCATAGTTAATAATTTCTGACAAAATATTCGTATTCTGTCCTACCATTTGGCTTGTGACAGCAGGCGCACCCATTTGACAATATTGTGGGCTTTCCCTCTTGCACCATCAGTAATATAGACCGAAATGGAGATATAATGGAGAGAAGTGCAATTTAAGTAATTGAATTTTGATTTGAGAAAAAACAGTTATAAAAGGCTTGAAAAAATATGTTGTTTGTATACCAGCGTAGGCCTACCATATTGAAAACAATTGAATAATGAATGATAAATCATTGAGCAATCAACTGCGTGGCCCACCTCAACTTTTTCTGTGAAAAAATGGCCCTTTGAGCAATCTAGTTGGACCCTGCCGGGCGGGCGGGCTCAATCCAATAGGTGATGATTCACATGAGAAATTCTTCCGGAAGCCATGCTGAGCATTGGTGAGCCAGTTGTTGCTCTCCCAGGTGTCATGTATGTGATCGGTGATCAGACGCTCAAGAATTTTGCACACGATGAATGTGTTGCTTATTGGGTGGTAGTTGATGGGGTCGCTCCGAGAGCCTTTCTTGAAGATAGGGAGGACAATTGCTGTCTTCCAATCATGTGGTAGCTGGCAGTTGTTGATCGAGATGGAGAAGAATCTCTTGAGGACTTGCCTTGAGATAATGGGAGACACCGAGGCGAGCTATTTTAAGCATTCGAGAAGGAATCCCGTCGCGTCCTGGGGCAGTATTAAATTTAATTTTAGAAATTATGGATCTGATTTTTAGTATTGAAAATGAAGCACGATGTGTCCATGAAAGGAGGGGAGTGGAATGTAGTATTTTGAAGGGGCTGTTGAGTCAGTGATGAATGGTTTATGGTTTATGGTTTATGGTTTGTCGTTCCTCCACTCCTATTTGAGTGCGAGTTTGAACTGAGAACAAGTAGTAAAACGTTCTCATTCTAGTCACATGGGTGTGACCCTTTACAGCACACACATGTTTGGTTTTAACAAATTAGTGTATAACGTCTTTAGTATTAGTTTAGTCTTAGTTTCACATATTGAGGTGTTCTCATCTAAATATCACTTGCACCTTTATATAACACTACTCACCTTATTATTCAGCAACTTATTTTGACAGGCGCTAAATGACCTCGCTGTCGATGCGCCTTTAAACCCTAATATTCAATACCCTTTGATACCGCTCATTTTGTTCCTGAGCTTTGTTCTCATCTGTGGTAGCACGTCTCGTTTCAAAGCAGGGATTGAGTTATATTTTCTTTTCGTGAAGTTAATGTGAGTGTAGAATTATCTTGCCTGTTGAAGTCTGAAAGTTTGTTCATGTGTTCTGCCAGAGCAACATTTTGGCAGCTTTGAGTTGACGGGTCAGGTGGTGAAATGTCGAGTTTGAGTTTTCTTATAGGGAGCTCTATACTTTCGCTTCAGTCGCCTTATCTCCTGGGTGTAGTATCATGTAGTTGTATTGTTATGGAGGTATAACTCCGTGCTAAAAGCTCAACCCACTTGATCACTTTAAATAGTGGGTAACGGCGGCCATGGCCATGGCTCAACTTTTCAATCTGTTCTAAGAGGTCTCCGTTGTTGATGCAATCATAATTTTCCAGTATATTGTCATTCGACATTCGATACTGATTCTTGATGTCGATCTCTTGTGATAAACATCATGAATATTTTAAATCAAACCATGTTTCAATATTATGGTTTGTCGTTCCTCCACTCCTATTTGAGCGTGAGTTTGAACTGAGAACAAGTAATGAAGCGTTCTTCTTCTAGTCCCATGGGTGTGACCCTCTACAGCACACACATGTTCGGTTTTAACAAATTAGTGTATAACGTCTTTAATATTAGTTTAGTCTTAGTTTCATAGATATCGAGGCGTACTCATTTGAATTTCACTTGCACCTTTATATCACAGTACTTACCTTCTTGTTTAGCAACTTATTTCGACAGGCGCTAAATGACCTCGCTGTCGATGCGCCTTAAAACCCCAATATTCATTCATTCATGTTCACTGTTCAAACTGATTGTTGTCAGGTGTGAACCTACAGATTTTTTTTATATTCAGTAACTGAAATCAAGGCCTTCTATATCATTACCTAATATGTAATAATAAAGAAGGCCTTGCTGAATTACTAACGTGGGAGTAGCTCCAACTGGCAGTTGATTTAAAAACATGGCCGCCGTTTGGAAGCAATCGGAAGTACATGGCTCGTCGCTGAGTTGGACCTCCATATATACAACTCCATGGTAGTATTTAGGGTCAGTCCGGATGATGCGTTGTGGGACATATAGGGCTTGAACTTCAGAAAGGATTTCTTTGAAACTTGTCCAAAATGAGTGGATATCCCCTATTTGGGAGCTCCAGGTGGAGAAGGGAGCAAATAAGTGTTGTGTGATGGATGACATATCTGATGTTTTGTCGTTCTATATGGTTTTCGGAGGTGTGGCCGTGGTGTGGGATGGAGTTCTAAGGTCGAGGTTGGCTGTCACAATCTTGTGATCACTGATGCCTGGTTCAACGCTACTTGAGACACAAAGTTCAGGTGGGCTGACGAGGAATACATCAAGAAGGTTCGCAGATCCATGGGTTGGTTTGTCGATTACCTGGACCATGTTGTAGTCGTCGAAAAGTAAGTTGATGGACTAATGAGTGCTGCATCTGAAATTATTGGATCTGGAGACGGGATATATTTTGTCGTGTTATTTAAAACACGTCTTTAGACACTGTAGACATAGTTTAGTCTTAGTCTTAGTTTAATGTATTTAGGTGTTCTCATCAAAATTTCACTTCCACCTTTATATCACACTTTTCACCTTTTGTTGCAACTAATTTCGACAGGCGCTAAATGACCTCGCTGTCGATGCGCCTTAAAACTCTAATATTCATTCATTCAACAAAAATATGAAAGCCCTGAAGAGTGCAAGCGCTCCCAGGGGTCCTGCACCCCCATGCTTCAGCTTTGCCAGCCTGTACTGGTGAATTGGTAGCCGGTAAAAAAATCGCGGCACATAAGATCGGCACTGCGAACATAAGATCGCGGACAAGAAGACCGCGGCAATAATATCGAGTGGAGTAAAATAATCGCGCGTACATAAGGTCGCGAAGACAAAAATATCGCGAGCCAAATGAGCGCGGTCTTTTTGTCCGCAATCATTTGGTCGCAGGCTATGTTTGTTTGTTTTCTTTTGATTTCATGATAGTAATCATTACCACCTGTTCTAATAACAATCTGTAATGAGTAAGTTAAATACAAATACTAAATGAATTCCGATGATTTGGTAGTTTGACATAATTATGATAAATATCAGATTGAAATAAATAAGGTTAAAAAAACTTCAACTTTTAATAATTTTCAAAATTACATTCCAATTCGGACGAAATTCAGTATTACAAATTATGTTGAGATGATCATCTAAGAGAAGAACGCATGTGTTAATATCAGTTTACATATGATTACATAATGATTACAATATGATATGATCAGCGTACATCATATTTTATAATTGGAATCATTTTATAATTTGAAAAGATGAAATAGAGCACATAAGTTTATTGACTTTGAGAGGATCAATTGCCATTTTACGAAATCATTTATACAGCCAACATCTCATTTAATTTTCTATTCTTACTTTATACCCCCTTTACACGATCAACTTATTGCTAGCAATGCATTTTTAAAATGTATCGCTACCAAGTAGAATACATGCCTTTCCTATCTCGCGTTCACACTACAATAAAAATTGCCATTGCTGTCAACGTATTGCCTCGAGTAGGATTACGCTCAACTTTCGAGGCAATATTGCCAGTAGCCGACCAATCAGCGGCCAGTAAAGTGAAACGTCACATTCCGTTGACTGCCTAGCTTCTGTTGACGCCATATCGTTGAGTGGGAGAGGATCGAAGATTAGTGACTGACCATTTTCGATCGACTAACCTTTTTCAGTGATATAGGCCTACAGATAACAGGCTACTTCTAGGTTATGTTTATATTGATCGCCAAATTCCAATAATTCAAACAGATGTTATGGATCGTGAGGATGAGGAAAATTTAATAGGTGTAGCAATTTTATCGCAACTGTCGATCTATGTTTTAGTGATTTGAGCGCTAGGTTGCGCTACTGGCATTCGCTAGTTCAAGGTTCAGGCTACTGGCACCGCTACGGTAGAAAATAAAAATTTTAGGATCCTATACACGACGGAAAATGCATTGCCGAAATGCATTGCTATTTTAGTTGATCGTATAAAGGGCCTTTTAGTGTTATTTATATTCGCGTTTGTTCTCTTGTATAAACCAACTCATCTTTATTACCATTCCATTATTTTTTTCTCAAACACATTTTTTATATAAAGCTTGAACTCAATTTTTTTATCACGGGAAAGTTTTTTTCAAATAATGTCTCTGTTATATTTTTTGTACATTTGATTCTCTCATTTTTTTTTTAATAATGCATTGTTTTTATAAATTTTGTTATACTGTGTCCGTGTGACAACCGTTTGGCGGCAGTGTTTAAATGAACTTCTCTCTCATACAGGCATATGATTACATAAGATCAAAGAGTGGGACAGGGAGACCAACAACAAGCTGAAAGAGATTAAGCCAACTGTTAGTGCTTGGGAATCTTCAATCCGAGGTTCACGGAGGGAGGAAGTAGTTCTCACTCGTCTGCGAGTGGGACACACACTTTTAACCCATTCCTATCTCTTCACCCCCGATAAAATCGTCCCTAGATGTGAGATTTGTAACTAGATTTTAACTGTTCGACACATATTACTCGAGTGTCAGAAATATACTGCTCTGAGGAGACAGCTTCGTATGGAAGACACAATGTCAAATATTTTAGGGAATAATTCAAAATCGATAGATACCATATTCAGCTTTCTAAGATTATCGAAGCTATTGGATCTCATTTGACATGCTCGTGGATCTGCGTTAGACGATAAAGTCGTCTTGTTACCAGTATCATTTTTCAAACTGCCCGAATCAGGACATTTCCATGTCCGTTCAAGATGACATTGTTTGTACAATCATCTTTCACCAATGTACTGCTTTTTGACATTTGATACTTATTCTTGATGCCGATCTCTTGGGATAGACATCAGGAATATTTTAAATCAAACCATATTCCACCATATATCTATTATGGTTTGTCGTTCCTCCACTCCTATTTGAGGGGGAGTTTGAACTGAGAACAGGTAATAAAACGTTCTCATCCTAGTCCCATGGGTGTGACCCTTTACAGCACACACATGTTCGGTTTTAACAAATTAGTGTATAACGTCTTTAGACACTGTAGACATAGTTTAGTCTTAGTCTTAGTTTAATGTATTTAGGTGTTCTCATCAAAATTTCACTTCCACCTTTATATCACACTTTTCACCTTTTGTTACAACTAATTTCGACAGGCGCTAAATGAACTCGCTGTCGATGCGCCTTAAAACTCTAATATTCATTCATTCATTCATTATTCCAGTCGTGTCTATCGATTAAAATAAGAATTATAATAGACCTATATTGAGTATAACAGAATAATATAACATATATTTTCCAGCCCAGGCTGGTTTCTTTTCAAATTGTTCTCGAAAATCCATTTTGGTTCCACGTTTATTTTTTATCGTATTTGGATTGAACTTTCTAATTATTTTGTCATCAATTGAATAATTGCTAAGACTCAATATCATATCGTACTCGAATTAAAGATGTGTAATTTGGGAAAATACATTTTATATTACTACCAATAAATTATGGTGAGGTGACAGATTGTTCTAGATTTGTTAATAGATAGTTTTGTGATTCATTTTAAAGTATCGCCATAGTCCGGCCAGCAGTCAGAAAGCAATTTTGAAAATAATTCTACAGTTGGGAAAATTTGAGTGACTTAATGAACTGGTATGTGTTTGAATGGAGATTCAATTTTCCGGTTTTTCTTCATCCGAAAGGCGCGATGCGTTGAAAATGACCCGTGACGTTGCCCCTGTGAGAGCTCTCCACGGCACGAGTCATAATGAACACCCAGGCCAGGATTTACGTGGCTCACGGTAATATGACCGACTCATTAACGTCGACGACCAAATAATCGCGGACAAAAAGACCACGGCGACCAAATGATCGTGGACAAAAAGACCGCGGCGACCAAATGATCGCGGACAAAAAAACCGCGGCGACCAAATGATCGCGGACAAAAAGACCACGGCGACCAAATGATCGCGGACAAAAAGACCACGGCGACCAAATGATCGTGGACAAAAAGACCGCGGCGACCAAATGATCGCGGACAAAAAGACCACGGCGACCAAATGATCGTGGACAAAAAGACCACGGCGACCAAATGATCACGGACAAAAAGACCACGGCGACCAAATGATCGCGGACAAAAAGACCACGGCGACCAAATGATCGCGGACAAAAAGACCGCGGCGACCAAATGATCACGGACAAAAAGACCACGGCGACCAAATGATCGCGGACAAAAAGACCACGGCGACCAAATGATCGCGGACAAAAAGACCACGGCGACCAAATGATCGCGGACAAAAAGACCACGGCGACCAAATGATCGTGGACGAAAAGACTGCGGCGGCCAAATGATCGCGGACAAAAAGACCGCGGCGACCAAATGATCACGGACAAAAAGACCGCGGCGACCAAATGATCGCGGACAAAAAGACCACGGCGACCAAATGATCGCGGACAAAAAGACCCCAGCGACCAAATGATCGCGGACAAAAAGACCACGGCGACCAAATGATCGCGGACAAAAAGACCACGGCGACCAAATGATCGCGGACAAAAAGACCACGGCGACCAAATGATCGCGGACAAGAAGACCCCGGCGACCAAATGATCGCGGACAAAAAGACCACGGCGACCAAATGATCGCGGACAAGAAGACCGCGGCGACCAAATGATCGCGGACAAAAAGACCACGGCGACCAAATGATCGCGGACAAAAAGACCACGGCGACCAAATGATCGCGGACAATAAGACCGCAGCGACCAAATGATCGTGGATAATAAGACCGCATTTACTTGATAAAATTATACTTTGTTATTTTTTCTTAGCTCTCTTCTTAAATCACTTATCTTCGTTATATTCTTCAACTCTTCTTCCAATTCATTCCATTCCCGCGTCGTTCTCTGGATGAATCCATATTTCCCTACTTCTCTATCCACTCTCTCTCCACTTCCATTCTTACCCCTCCCCTTGTACTTCTTTGTAATCCCTTTCCAAATCTATTGCTCAATTCCTCCCATCCTGTATACTCTAACAAAATTGCACATTCTTTCTATTTGTCTTCGTTTCGCCAAATTTTCCCATCCCATTTCCTCAATCATTTTACTAGGTCTTTCTATAACTTTTTCCACCACATCCAAACAAGATGAATATGAAAAAAATGATTGATGAGCGTAGCGAAGTCTCCATCCCACTCTTATAGGGCTTTGTCTGTGTTTTTTTTTTTTTTTTGTAAGCACTCCACAGGTCGCAAGGGTTGACTGATCAACATGAAACTTTTTTTGTACACGCAAACTCATCTAACTTAGAACTGTATAGTTTTTGGGATGAATCGGTCGGACCGATTTTGAGAATCATCATCTCAAAGTTTCTAAAAACCCCATAAGATTTGGCTGGGCAGAAAATGTTGAAAAATAAAATCTCTCCAAATGGAATGAAATTCTCTCTAAATGTGTATACATGGATTTTACACATTAAGACGATTTTTTAAGCAATTCTGATCAGTCGTTTTGAAGAAAAAAAATAAAATGACTGATAATATTAATAAAATATATCATAAAAATTGTGACAGAATTAAGTTGTCGAGATTCACTGCTTTCTAGATTCAAGAGTTGACCAACAATGAAGTATTTTTTATATGCGTCAAGGTGTGTAGAACACCAGAGTCAATGAAGTGGCAAGAGTAGAACTACTTTAACGACTTTAATAGCTTATTCAGATATCAAGGTGTGTAGAATACCAGAGTCGATAAAGTAGCAAGGGTAGAACTACTTTAAGGACTTTTATACCTTATTGAGATATCTCGCTCATCTTACAACGCATATTTCGCGTTTGACTAGTTCATTTAACAAGAGAACAAGTCCATGAAAAATTTTCCAGAAGATACGTTCCCAGAAAACTAATATTTTAGGTTCCCATATTCAATATTTACAAAACGAACTCTCAAATTATTCTGAGAAAGCCTGAATAAGGTCAAGGAAAAAAACTGGACGAACTTTCTTCATATTGATTTGTCATTATTATTAGGGCCAATAACTTTATTATATTAGGCCCTATGTAGGGCCTATGTGGGGTGTATGTCTAGTAGGCCCTATGTAGGGCCTACTAGACTTATATATTTGATAGATTTTACTTTTCAATTATTCATTATTGGCCTACATTCAATTTACAGTACCAGCCTGTACATCCTAAGAAATATGTATAATTCACCCTATATACTATCGTGCGCCGCCCTCGGTAGCTCGGTCAGCTGAGACACCGCTTCAGAAACTGAAGGCATCGTTGGGCGTGGGTTCGAGTGCCGCATAAGGTACGGGTTGTTGTAACTTTCCTTTCACTTATCATCACTTCATAGTTTCATTATCACCAGCTCATTCGTACCCCCGTATAACCTAGCTGTTGGTGACGGCGTTAAGGGGACATTGACAGCCCCATATACCTACAATGTTAAATTGGCACTTCGCCGGTACCTGTTTCTCACAAACTATGAGAGGTACATGCACGAAACTTCCACAGTAGTTACTTAAGACCTTTGTACACTTGCACTGGAAAATAAAAAAATCTAAAAAAAATTACGTGTAATTCAAAATTTTTAAGAAGTGTCCAAAAAAACATACAATTTTGAGAATATATCAATTTTTATTTCTGATGATATTATGAGTAGACAAAAAAAAGCTCTACACAAGTATGGCGCACTTGTACCTACATGTGGTAAAAATTTGAAGGAATTATCTTCAATAGTTTTAGAGGTCCAGGTACCGGCGTTTGAAAAAACAATATTCTGAGATGAACGCATTTGAAAAAAATGGGTCAAAAATGGGTCGCATTGAAATTTGAGAAGTAGACCTACAAAGTGATCAATTTATATAATTTATATAATTGGAACCACTTCGAATAATTTGATGAGTCTTGCAGTATATAATTATTGAAACATTATACTATCAATCGAGCATAAAAAAAATCTCGAAATTATGAGAAATTAGCTGTCAATGTCCCCCCTTGAGCAAATAATAATCACTATCGTAACGTTGATTTTTTATGACAAAAAACCCTAATATTCATTCATTCAATAAATATTCTATATATCTATCTGTCTATCTATTCGTTAGATAATTGAGGAAATAAAGATAGACAGATATACTAGAAGGTTTATGACTTGAGGGCTAGACGGGACAGCCAGGATTCGAATATCGACTGGTTACCGGAGCAAGCGTTAGATAACACAACAATTGGTTGTAGGAGTTGAAAGACCACATTTCTATATCAAGACCATAAAATCGTTACAACATGCAACGCCAGCCAATTGGAAACATACTTGCATTTTAGATCTGGTTTTAATCTACAAAGAATAATCTTTTCAAGAGAGTTAGTAATATATAACATGACAAGCTAAAAGAGTAAAAAAAAAATAACAATGGGCTTATTAAAATATCAATGGAAATACGTAAATTATTCAAAACCTGTTGAATCAATTGAGTGGTTTTGAGAGGCTATGTATTAACTGATAACGACTGTAAGTAAGACATATCGAAAACTCTACACACCTTGACTCATGCAATATATTTAATTCGATTAGTACCAAATCTGGAAAGCCGTGAATTTCGGTAATATTATTCTGCTACCATTTCTATTCATTTGATCTATGACAAAAAAACCTAATATTCATTCATTCAATAAATATTCTATATATCTATCTGTCTATCTATTCATTAGATAATTAAGGAAATAAAGACAGACAGATATACTAGCAGTATCATTTTTCAAACTTCCGCGATTAGGCTACTTATGTTTGATTAAGATGACGTTGGTTATTTAATCATCTTTTTTCAGTATTTTGATATTTGATACTTATTCTTGATGTCGATCTCATGGGATAGACATCAGAAATATTTTAAATCAAACCATATTTCAACATATATCGATTATGGTTTGTCGTTCCTCCACTCCTATTTGAGCGCGAGTTCGAACTGAGAACAAGTAGTAAAACGTTCTCATCCTAGTCCCATGGGTGTGACCCTTTACAGCACTCACATGTTCGGTTTTAACAAATTAGTGTATAACGTCTTTAGTAATAGTTTAGTCTTAGTTTCACATGGTGTTCTCATCTAAATTTCACTTGCACCTTCATATAACACTACTTAGGCCTACCTTTTGGTTCAGCAACTTACTCTGACAGGCGCTAATTGACCTCGCTGTCGATGCGTCTTAAAACCCTAATATTCATTCATTTACTAACAATAACGTAACGGGATAAGTAACATGGCGCTTTCCTTTCGCACCATGCGTATATCAGAGGGATGCCGCCTCACAAATTTTATGATAATTTGGGAATTTGCTGGTATTATTGTATGTTGATCTATACAAGTAATAGATGTAATGCAATCTGTGAATCCAGCTCTTCCCAACTGCGTTAAGCAATATTGGAATAAATTTCATTTGAATTGGCCAATCTAAATTTAAAATACGTGTGTAAAAGCATTTAGTCCCCTAGTCAAAAGCTCTACTGCTATATTCACCATTTGATAACTGGATAATTACTCATCATCTACGAGAAAGATCAGAAACAATGCAAGTATACAACTATGTACTATACATCGAAATACGAGCCTAATACGTACGATTTGATTTGAAATTGCGAATCTCACAAATGTACACGAAAGCGCTGATTCCATCATGGTGAAAACGGCCTAATGTTAAAAGGATAGGACTTACGCCATGTTGCTTATCCCGTTACGTTATTGATAGTAATAGATTTGATGTAAGAAATTATTGAATTATTTTCTCCAAAACGGCTAGTCCGAATTGCATGACAATTTTTAATAATGTGTATCATTCATGAATGTGTTCACATAGTAAAAATTAGATTTTATAGATGAGATTTTATTTTTAAAAATTTCACGTCCAGCCTAATCTTACGTTTTTTTATACTTTGAGATGATATGTTTCTCAAAATAGGTCCAACCGATTTAACCCTGAAATTATGTAGTTCCAAGGGATGAGTTTGCGAGTGTAGAGAAGAAGTTTCACGACAATTTGTCAAACCCTGTGACTTGTGCAGTATTATTATTATTATTATTATTATTTAACTCTTGCAATTGCACATAAATGCACGGTGGCAAGTTCCCTAGCTACCCCTACCCCACCATATCCCTATAACCCACTGACGGAATAACTTCAACTTGATTTCATCCCCTTCAAAAACACTGCTACTAAGCTGTTGTACCAGCTGTTCGTGGGGTCACTAAGCAACCAATAACATGTGTATGACCTGTGTTTTCCAGAGGTCAAGAGTTCATCCGAGTCGGCTACTACGTAAACAACGACTACGCGGATCCGGAGCTGGCCCAGGCTCCGAGCGTTCCGCAGTTCGACAAGCTCCATCGCAACATCCTCGCTACCAACCCGAGGGTGACGCGTTTCAAGGTCAGAACACGTCACGTGTCGAACGTTACCGTTCGGACGGGTGATTGGATTCGGGATCGAAGGCAATCATGCATGCATGAATGATAGTTAAGAGGGCGCAGGCGCGCTACACGCGCTCGTTGTTAAGAGGGCGCAGGCGCTCTACACGGGCTCGTTGTTAAGAGGGCGCAGGCGCTCTACACGGGCTCGTTGTTAAGAGGGCGCAGGCGCTCTACACGGGTTCGTTGTTAAGAGGGCGCAGGCGCGCTACACGCGCTCGTCGTTCGCTCGCTTCGGACTCGAGTTTAACATGCATCGTGTGCTGGGCGCTCTACACGCGCTCGTTGTTCGCTCGCTTCAGACTCGAGTTTAACATGCATCGTGTGCTAGGCGCTCTACACGGGCTCGTTGTTCGCTCGCTTCAGACTCGAGTTTAACATGCATCGTGTGCTAGGCGCTCTACACGCGCTCGTTGTTCGCTCGCTTCAGACTCGAGTTTAACATGCATCGTGTACTAGGCGCGCTACACGCGCTCGTTGTTCGCTCGCTTCAGACTCGAGTTTAACATGCATCGTGTACTAGGCGCGCTACACGCGCTCGTTGTTCGCTCGCTTCAGACTCGAGTTTAACATGCATCGTGTGCTAGGCGCTCTACACGCGCTCGTTGTTCGCTCGCTTCGGACTCGAGTTTAACATGCATCGTGTGCTAGGTGCAGCCCATAGACCAGCCCGCCGAACTCATATTCTCGTAAACGCCGTCAACTCCCTTACTCACACCTTTGATACATTTCACAGTCCATATTATTTTTCGGTATTCAAAAATATATATATCTAGGTTTCCGTAAACTAGAAATTTTTTCATTTTCCATTTGAAGAATTTGAAAAATCACAAATTTGTCGTTCAAAACTCTGTGAATGCGACAACCTCCCTCCTTCAACTATCAGCAGAATGCAAAAACAATCATATTGATATCTCAAAAATTACGGCCGTGAGAGTTTGCGGCGTGAAATACGAGCGCCTGCGGCCTCGTAACCACGGACAGCCAGGATACCGAGTCACGACCCGACTTCCCGGGCCGGGTAATTCTCACGTTACACTGCTCAGATATCAGTGTTTATATGACCTCTTGAGAGACCACGGGAGTCGATTTAGCGCAATATCAGTCTTTCAGCGACAACCTTTGAACGGTATGAGATATCAAAAATCTAATATGCGAGAAACACGTATAATTATATCAACTTCAAGACGATATAAGTTATAATTATATGAATTATACAAAAAAACAAAGAAACGCACAGACAAAGCTCCATAAGAGTGGGATGGAAGTCTTCGTTATCGCTCATCTAATTATACACTCGCTCGACGCTTTGTAAATCACTGCTTTTAAATTCTTCTCAAACAAACTCCATGAGATTTGAAACAAATATATATATATATATATATATATATGATTATATATATATATATATATATATATATATATATATATATATATATATATATATATATATATATATATATATATATATATATATATATATATATATATATATATATATATATATATATATATATATATATATATATATATATATATATATATATATATATATATATATATATATATATATATATATTGGGTTTAACGACGTACTGTAATGATGACCAAAATCTATTTGCGTCGTATGAATGATTAATGAGATGGTGGGATGATGAGATGAAAGTTTTTATGGGTAACGGGAAGGATTTACCTTTTCTGTTCAGCAACTCATTTTGACAGGCGCTAAATGATCTCGCTGTCGATGCGATCTTCTTAAGATTATCGAATCTATTGGATCTCATTTGACAGGCTCGTGCATCTGCGCCGTTGTATGCGTGTGACGACAAAGTTGTCGCGTCAACAGTATCATTTTTCAAACTTCCGCGATGAGGCTACTTATGTCTGATTAAGATGACGTTGGTTATTTAATCATCTTTTCTCGGTATTTTGATATTTGATACTCATTCTTGATGTCGATCTCATGGAATAGACATCAAGAATATTTTAAATCAAACCATATTTCAACATATATCGATTATGGTTTGTTGTTCCTCCACTCCTATTTGAGCGCGAGTTTGAACTGATAACAAGTAATAAAACGTTCTCATCCTAGTCCCATGGGTGTGACCCTTTACAGCACACACATGTTCAGTTTTAACAAATTAGTGTATAACGTCTTTAGTAATAGTTTAGTCTTAGTTTCACATGGTGTTCTCATCTAAATTTCACTTGCACCTTCATATAACACTACTTAGGCCTACCTTTTGGTTCAGCAACTTACTCTGACAGGCGCTAATTGACCTCGCTGTCGATGCGTCTTAAAACCCTAATATTCATTCATTCAACTATATTTCTTGCTTCACATTCATTATTTATATGATCATGGTATCTATGTTCACCTCATACGTGTGCTGGTTTCTATTCATGTTACTGTCATATTATTATTATTCATTCATTTCTCCAATAATGACTTTTTGTTTGTTTGTTTGTTTGTTTGTTTTGATGATCGAAAGTATCACATAAGTTATAGATTTTCAAGATTGTGCTAATTATTATTATTAAGAACCTTGTTTTGTTTTGTTGTATGTTCGATGACTCACTAGTTTATTACTTATTTCTTTATTTTCTTCTGCGTAACTTCTTCCAGGCAACCCGCACACAAGAGTTCTCTCTCATGCGGGTTTCTTGTTGTGATATATGTTTCTTGTTGTTTCTTGTTGTGTTGTTTCTTGTTGTATAATTTGAGAAAAAAACAGTTGAAAAATGTATTGGATCTCATTTGACATGCTCGTGGATCTGCGTTAGACGATAAAGTCGTCTTGTTACCAGTATCATTTTTCAAACTGCCCGAATTAGGACATTTCCATGTCCGTTCAAGATGACGTTGTTTGTGCAATCATCTTTCACCAATGTACTGCTTTTTGACATTTGATACTTATTCTTGATGCCGATCTCTTGGGATAGACATCAGGAGTATTTTAAATCAAACCATATTCCACCATATATCTATTATGGTTTGTCGTTCCTCCACTCCTATTTGAGGGGGAGTTTGAACTGAGAACAAGTAATAAAACGTTCTCATCCTAGTCCCATGGGTGTGACCCTTTACAGCACACACATGTTCGGTTTTAACAAATTAGTGTATAACGTCTTTAGACACTGTAGACATAGTTTAGTCTTAGTTTAATGTATTTAGGTGTTCTCATCAAAATTTCACTTCCACCTTTATATCACACTTTTCACCTTTTGTCGCAACATATTTCGACAGGCGCTAAATGACCTCGCTGTCGATGCGCCTTAAAACTCTAATATTCATTCATTCAAATGTATACACATGTATATAATGTTCAAAAACAAGAATAAAATAATTTGAACATGAAATGAATGTTCGAATGATTGAAATGACAAGTAACAAGACTCAAATAATGATTAAAGTGTTTTAGAAATTATTGATTCATTTATTTATTCATAATTTTCGTACAAAGGACTTTTCAATAAACTGTAAAATACACATGATGTTGAATGAAAGTATATGAACATACATTCAATCTAAATACTGGATGAGTTTTCTATCGACTCATTTTTTTCTCCAGGCACTTCCAAACTTCTACCCTGGGTAGGTTGTCGTAGGCCTTGTCGAGATCCAGGAACACCATCCTCGTTGCTTATCCCCTTTCCCACCTACCCTCCATTAGCTGCCCGACTGAAAAAATCAAGTCCACAGTTAATAAATCAAGTTAATCACAGTTAATAAGCACAGTTAAAATCAAGTCCCTTAATTTTAATGACTTCTCTACTTTTTCTTTTAATCAATTCTCTCCAGGATTTTGTCAAATAGCTTCACAGTTTGACATAACAACGTTACTCCTCTGTAATTACAACATTGTTTACTGTCCCCTTCCTTGAAGATCGGTATCAGGATACCTTTTCTCCTATCTTCTGGAACCTCAACCTGGTTCCACGCCGCCTCAATCACTCTGCAAAGCCATTGAAACATTTCTCACCTTTTGTTGCAACTTATTTCGACAGGCGCTAAATGATCTCGCTGTCGATGCGCCCTAAAGCCCTAATATTCATTCATTCATTGAAAATTGCAGGATGAATAGAAACAAAATGGTGATGAAATAACCACGCTGTCGGTGTCACCTGAAAAATAGGAGGGTTTTTAGTAGGTAAGAATCCGACACACCCCGCAATTCAACCTGTGAGGGTCTCATGCAAGATTTGAAAGATTTCCCCTTCACAAAAAAAAACAAAAAAAAAACAGACCACTGCTTCGGATAAATGTTTGAACAAAGCAAACCTCTATGTGATACATCCAACGATATTCTCATTGTGAAACACATTTTTATTGATTTAAATAAATACTCACCTATCAGACAACAGCTGTCAATGGATCCATCTTTGAATAAAATATTGTCAAATGATTCGAAATGTATTAACACCATATCAAATTCCAGGATTTAACTGATTTATTGGCTGAAATATGAATGACACTTCTAATTATCTACTGCACCCAATTCTTTATCATGACATTGGAAAATGGGAGACGAAATGACAACGCTGTCAGTGTTACCCGAAAAAAACTTCGAACAAAATATTTGCAGACGATAAAACTTTGATAAAACCGTCGTTAAACCCAATATAAATGAAAAATATATATAAATGGGCCCTATACTTGATAAAAAGGTTGTTCATTACCACGGTGTTCATTAACAACATGGTTATCGACAGACAGATAGGCCTATAGACTATAGAGAAGGCTGTGACAGGACAGACAGTATTTGAATATCGAACCAACTTAGTTATGAACAGACATATACACTATATACAGAAGGCTGTGACAAAACAGTCAGTATTTGAATATCGAACTAACAGTGTTATCAACAGACAGATAGACTATAGAGAAGGCTGTGACAGGACAGACAATATTTGAATATCGAACTAACAGTGTTATCAACAGACAGATAGACTATAGAGAAGGCTGTGACAAAACAGTCAGTATTTCGAACGAAAGCAAGTGTTAGTTAGATAACCCAGCAAGGTTGTAGGAGTCTAAAGATCTAGACCACATTTCACCAACAATATACACATTATTTCACCCAAGACCATGCAGTCACTCTCACAACGCCCGCTATCGCTCAGACAAGTCACGACTTTCGACCCAGCCGGTTCGAACCACCCGACCGGCAACAATATCCAATAGGTAACACACTCAATCGGAACCATCACCAATATTAATAATCGAAACTCTTTAATGTTGGTGTTATAATATAGGGGAGACGGTCGATCGAATATCTGTCGGTAACAATTAGTAATGTAACGATTGTGAAATGCTAGGATAAGCGATAATTAAAGATTGTTGAGGTTTGTAAAGGGGTTTACAAATGTCGTTACAAGGTCCAGTTGAAGGAGGTTAGGTAATTATAAAGTATTATGTGTGTACGAGTTATTAATTGGTCTGGGCCGAGACAAAGTGTTGGTAAAGAAAATGTCCGTCATTCGAATCATAAAAACCCACTTTCTTTCTCGCCCTTACGTGTGTTGGTCGTTTTTTAGCGATAGGAAGTGAGAATAGATCAATATAGAGATATGTATATGCCATGCAATTTTCAAAATAAACTTTTGTCAGGGTTTTTTATACTCCAACTTTGACGTTCCTAATGTGTTTGATTAAAATGATGAAAAAATATAATTGATACAAAAATTGAGTTTAGAGAAGAATTTAATAATAATGAAGAAAAAATCTTGAGGAAATATTATTTATTTATATGTAAATATTTATATTTTTTAATAACATCGAAAGTTGATGAAAAAAATTATTGTTCCCCAAATACGGCTGTGGATAAAAGATAGGATCGTTCGGACGGACGAGGCCCACAAGGCCGATTTTACCACCCCTTATAAAAATAAAAAAAAGGAATTTGATTCAATTTATTAGACGAGCTCTAGCGAGGATTCAATTTGACATACTAAAAAAAATTGGTGTTCGTTTTTATGTTTTTTTTTTCTTTTAGTTTTTTTGTCGATTCTCCACAAGTCAAACGGCTACAGCTATCAACTTCAAACTTTTTTTCATAATGGTTCCTTATCCAACTTGAATCTGTATAGTTTTGTGGCATTACCGGGTGGTAACTTTAATTTTTATGAATTTTAGAAATATCAAAAATACCCATTAGAATAACACGGTGGAAAAAAAAATTATTAAAAAAAAATCAGATTTCGCTTGAAGTTGAATTACATTCTGAAATTCACATTTCTGGAAATTCTCAGCTTGATCGGGTCAGCCATTTTGAAGAAAAAACATAAAATGTGCTATAAATTGGTACCACTCGAAGCAGTTTTTACCCATTTATAACTTGAATGTCACCCAATTGGCGAATGTAGGCAAAAGTTTGGCAAAAAAATCGACATACTATTACCATCCACTCGTCTAACAACGCATATATGGCTTTTTCCTAGTTATATTAATTATGATTATCTGTATTTTTTTCAATAATGCTCATCCCTTTATACGTTGTCTTTTATATATCTAGTTTTTAATAACTCATTCTATATAAATAATTTTTGTATTGTATTGTATTTGATATTGATGATTAGGCTCTGCTCAGCGGACAGTCACAATTATTGTGAACCACTAGCAATAAATTGACGACTCGCAGTCTCCGCCCCCTTGACGTCACAAATCATACCGTCCAATCAACAGGGCTGTTAGAACTGTAGTCAAGACGACTCGCAGTCTCCGCCCCCTTGACGTCACAAATCATACCGTCCAATCAACAGGGCTGTTAGAACTGTAGTCAAGACGACTCGCAGTCTCCGCCCCCTTGACGTCACAAATCATACCGTCCAATCAACAGGGCTGTTAGAACTGTGAAACTGGGTTCAGGTTTTCTACATCAAAATCAACGTGCATGCGTTTCTCTCGTCTGAGAGGCCTGCACCCTGACCCAGATATATATCTCCGTAGAGAACTTCTCCCATTCGCAGAATCGACAAAGTTCCTAGGGCTGACGTTTGACGTGAAGTTGAACTGGAAATCTCACATTTCGCAACTCAGACTCAAGTGCTTCAAATCACTTAACCTTCTCCGTTATCTTAGTGGTACCAAATGGGGAGCGGATCGCACCACGATGCTGCGGCTTTACCGAGCATTAATACGTTCCAAATTGGATTATGGTAGTGTTGTGTACGACTCGGCACGAGAGAGCTACGTGAAGCCACTCAATACAGTTCACAACACGGGCATCCGACTGGCCATAGGAGCACTCCGTACCAGTCGGGTGGAGAGCCTGTATTGCGAGGCTGGCGAGCCCTCGTTGAAGAGTCGACGTGCATATCTACTTTGCTCATACGCTTCGAAATTATTCTGCAGTAAGCATCATCCCACCTACCAATCAGTTATCAATCCTAGATTTCATGCTCTCTATGAATCGAAACCATCTGCCACCATACCAACTGGAATTCGTTTGAATCATATTTTGGTCGAAGAGTCATTTGTATACCCTCGAGTCTATCAAATCCAATTCAGTGATACCGCCCCTTGGTTGGCTCCACGTCCGGAGTGCTTGATGAACTTGTCATCAAGTACGAAGGCAAGCACGAGTGCAGAAGAGTATAAGCAAAAATACCTAGAGCTCTGCACACTCTACCCCGGACATATTAGATACTACACGGACGGATCGAAACTGAACGGCAAAGTTGGCTGCGCATTCGTCAGCGAATCCTCCACTGTTAGTTTTAGATTAGGTTCGATGAGTAGCGTTTATACAGCCGAGTTGTTTGCAATTGTCACCTCTCTACAGCACATTCAACAACGATCTGAGAAGTGCTTCCTGATCTGTTCCGATTCTTTGAGTGCACTCCAAGCCCTTACTCAGATCTTTCCAACTCACCATCTGGTCCAGAAAGTGCAGACACTCCTGACCGCCCTTGCCTCGCAGGATGTCAGTGTAGTGTTCTGCTGGGTACCTGGACACGTGGGGATTGGTGGTAATGAGTTGGCGGACACAGCTACCAAAGAAGCGACGGAGAAAGAAGATATTGATAACCCGAGAGTACCTTTCAATGATTTCAAGGCGTATTTCAAACTACTTTTCAAATCTCGTTTCCAAAAAGAGTGGGACAAGGAGACCAACAACAAGCTGAAAGAAATAAAGCCTACTGTTAGTGCTTGGGAATCTTCAATCCGAGGTTCACGGAGGGAGGAAGTGGTTCTCACTCGTCTGCAAGTGGGACACACACTTTTAACTCATTCCTATCTTTTCACCCCCGAAAAAATCGTCCCCAGATGTGAGATTTGTAACGAGATTTTAACTGTTCGACACATATTACTCGAGTGTCAGAAATATAATGCTCTGAGGAGACAGCTTCGTATGGAAGACACAATGCCAAAGATTTTAGGGAATAATTCAAAATCGATAGATACCATATTCAGCTTTCTAAGATTATCGAACCTATTGGATCTCATCTGACATGCTCGTGGATCTGCATCGTTGTTTGCGTGAGACGATGAAGTCGTCGTGTTACCAGTATCATTTTTCAAACTGCCCCAATTAGGACATATACATGTCTGATCAAGATGACGTTGTTTGTGCAATCATCTTCTTCCAGTATACTACTTTTTGACATTTGATACTTATTCTTGATGTCGATCTCTTGGGATAGACATCAGGAATATTTTAAACCTAACCATATTTCAACATATATTCATTATGGTTTGTCGTTCCTCCACTCTTATTCGAGTGCGAGTTTGAACTGAGAACAAGTAGTAAAACGTTCTCATCCTAGTCCCATGGGTGTGACCCTTTACAGCACACACATGTTCGGTTTTAACAAATTAGTGTATAACGTCTTTAGACACTTCAGACGTAGTTTAGTCTTAGTTTAATATATATTGAGGTTCTCTCATCTAAATTTCACTTCCACATTTATATCACACTTTTCACCTTTTGTTGCAACTTATTTTGACAGGCGCTAAATGACCTCGCTGTCGATGCGCCTCAAAACCCTAATATTCATTCATTCATTCAAGACGACTCGCAGTCTCCGCCCCCTTGACGTCACAAATTATACCGTCCAATCAACAGGGCTGTTAGAACTGTAGTCAAGACGACTCGCAGTCTCCGTCCCCATGACGTCACAAATCATACCGTCCAATCAACAGGGCTGTTAGAACTGTAGTCAAGACGACTCGCAGTCTCCGCCCCCTTGACGTCACAAATCATACCGTCCAATCAACATGGGCTGTTGGAAGTGTAGTCAAGACGACTCGCAGCCTCCGCCCCCTTGACGTCACAAATCATACCGTACAATCAACAGGGCTGTTAGAACTGTAGTCAAATTCAAATATCCAATCGGGGTATCTCCAAATGACCACAAATGATATAGATCCAACTGGCTGACTGGTGAAGCCACGCCCATTTCGAGTCGTCAATTGTTTTTCTTGTTCCCTATTCATATCAATCTAGCTAGTTTCAAACATTCAGGCAGCCAACCGTTATAAACCACAGTAGCTCAAGTATAGTGTGGACCAACTTATTCTTATCAGTACTTTTTATCAGGTCCAGACGACGTTCGTCAACCTTACAGCATCGTGTCGGCTGAGATCTTGTCTGAGAAAACCTTGGCGGAAGTCGGTTTCGACTTGAGATCGGCCTACAAACTTTCCCGTACGTTGATAACTTTATTCTGAGTATACTAGGAAAACGCTATATACGCGTTGTTGGACGAGCGGATAGTAATAGTATGTCGACTTCTTTGTCAAACTTTTGCCTAAATTCGCCAATTGGGTGACATTTAAATTATAAATGGGTAAAAACTGCTTCGAGTGGTACCAATCTAGCATATTTTATGTTTTTTTTCAAAATGGCTCACCCGATCAAGCTGAAAGTTTTCAGAAATGTGTATCAAAATGTAACCCAACTTCACGCAATATTTCATTCTTTTTGAAAATAAAAATATTTTCTTTTTTTCCGCCGTGTTATTCTAATGGGTATTTTGGAAATTTCAAAAATTCATTAAAAAAAAAATAACATCCGATAATTCCACAGAACTATACAGATCTAAGTTAGATGAGGAACCTTAATGGAAAAAAGTTTGAAGTTGATAGCTGTAGCCGTTTGACCTGTGGAGAACCGACAAAAAAACATAAAAAATCAAAAAAACAAAAAAAACAACATAAAAACGAACACTAATTTTTTTCAGTATATCGAATTGAATCCTCGCTAAAGCTCGTCTAAATACAAATGCAACTACTAACATTGAAATTCTACTGAGCCGTGTATAGTATTGTTGGGTATAGTTGTATATAGCGAGGGGTTTTGGGGAACTTGACATTTTGGTGTACACCTGATTTTTTATTTTCAAGTCACAGATGATTTTTTCTGACTTCGTGTGAATTTTTGATTTCGAGTGATTTTTTTCATTTCATTTGATTTTTTCGATTTCGAGTGATTTTTCCGATTACGAATTTTTTTTTTGATTTCGAGTGATTTTTTCAACTCTTTTGATTTTTTTAATTCAGAGTTTTTTTTTTACTTATAGTAATTTTTCTGACTTCGTGTGATTTTGCCGACTTCAAGTGACTTTTTTGATTTCGAGTGATTTTTTCGATTTCATTTGATTTTTTTGATTTCGAATGATTTTTTCATTTCATTTTATTTTTTTTTATTTCGAATGATTTTTTTGATTTCGAGTGGCTTTTTCTGACTTCGTGTAATTTTTCCGACTTCGAGTTATTTTTTAGATTTCGAGTTATTTTTTGATATCATTTGATTTTTGGGATTTGGAGTGATTTTTTTTCATTTCCAGTGATTTTTTCTGACTTCGTGAGATTTTTCCGACTTCGAGTGACTTTTTTGATTTCGAGTGATTTTTTTTATTCCATCTGATCATTTTTATTTCGAGTTATTTTTCGTGATTTTTCCGACTTCGATGATTTTCTTGTGATTTTTCTGACTTTGGTGACTTTTTTGTAATTAATTCCTTTCGGTGATTTTTTGATTTCGAGTGATTTTTTGTGATTTTTCTGTGTCTTCGGTGACTTTTTGTGATTTTTCTGACTCCGGCGATTTTTCTGCGATTTTTTTACTTCGGTGATTTTTTGTGATTTTTTCATTTCGGGTGACTTTGTGATTTATTCAACTTCAGTGACTTGTTTTTTGTGATTAGGCTTCGGTGAATTTTGTGTGATTTTTTTAACTTCGGTGATTTTTTGGTGATTTTTTTTCAATTCGAGTGATTTTCTTATACTTCTTTCCAAGTGTACACCTGATTTCGGGAGTTGTTGATCCCTCGGTATATAGTTCGATATAGAAGCGATAGTTGCGCCACGGGCAATCGGGACCATGAACTCGCAAACTGACCCCGGAAATATTTAATTTTCGATACCCGAGTTGGAGCACCTTCTTTATAATATTATGATAAAATAGGTTGGTATCATTACATTGTGCATTATGTACACAATTAAATATCTTGTTGTCTTTATAGGTGTTTGTTCATGCGATGAAATTCTCATTGTGGAACACATTCTTATTGATTGTGATAAATACTCGACTATTGAACAACAGTTGTCCATGGAAATCACTTTAGATAAAATATTGCCAGATGACTCGAAACGGATTGATAAACTATTCAAATTTCCTCATTTCTCCTATTTATTGGATGAAATATGATGAGCATTTTATATTTTATTTCATGTCTCAAATATTAGAATTAAAACTGAATAAATAGAAGGAAAATATAAGGATGATGAAATGACCACACTGTCAATGTCACCCCCCCCCCCCCCAAAGAGGAGGGGTTTCAGTCGGTAAGAAACCGACACTCCCCGCAATTCAACCTGAGGTGATCTCATGCAAGATTTCCTCTCCTCGAAAAAAAAGATGTTCGTTTTTTAATATTGTATTGTGACAATGCCGTTTCTTTTATCAGGTGATTAATCAAGAATTGATGAATATATTATTATTGTTCTTATTATTACTATGCTTGAAAAATCTGCATGAAAAAGCAGTCTATACATTAACACAAAGTATTTATCTATCAAAATTAATATCATCAATTAAAATATCACCAATATTTAAAAACTTTTTAATACAAAAAGTAATATATTGTGAGAAGGATTTTATTGACACATGTAATTACCCATGAGTATATTTTTAATTTTGACTTGACTTAATTTTTTAAATTGTGTCATACATTTTATTGTGACTGTTCAAATTTTGATATGTATATTATATGTTTGTATTTGTTTTTGTATCTCTATGTATTATTTCTATGTACAGTATGTACCTGACGTGCCAAATATTCCATAATGAAACTGTTTACACCTGTAAAAAGAATATTGTAAATCTACTGGCAGAAGATGTAATGAATAAATGAATAAATATGAATATTTTGGGTAAAACGAAGCACTGTACTGATAAATAAGATCTATTGGCGTTGGATGAATGAGGAGTGAAATGATCGGATGAACTATCATTTTATTAGGTTGTTTTTCGATAGTGGGAAGGAGTCGGTCGTGGACCGTTGTTAAGGAACCATCCCAGACACAAACGACCCAGGCAATCGACGGGAAACTTCTGTCAGGATGGCCTCTCTCCCTAATGACGGCTCTGTGTGCTGGACACTCGATCACCCATTTCAGTATGAGTGTAATTATATATATATACATATATTTATATATATATATATATATATATATATATATATATATATATATATATATATATATATATATATATATATATATATATATATATATATATATATATATATATATATATATATATATATATATATATATATATATATATATATACATGTATATATATATATATATATATATATATATATATATATATTTTTTTTTTTTTTTTTGAACAAACAACGTTTCCCTTGTCTCCACCAGCATGATTGTATCACATTCTGCACGTAGTTAAATGTCCATTTAAGTGGTTTTTACTGTTTTATTATGTCTATGTTTCGTACAATCACTATCACTTTGCCTGGTTGCCTATACGAGTGCGAGTAGTCATGGTTGGTGCACTGAGCCGACTGAGAAAGGCATTGGGTTAGGTAAGGTAATGCGAGCATTCCTTACTCTCTGTGCTAACATGTAAGGTTACGGAAACATTCTATTTTGGTTGTTGTAGGGATTTTCACAGAGAGGTTGAATATTTTCTCACAATTTAAATTTGTTTCATATATATATATATATATATATATATATATATATATATATATATATATATATATATATATATATATATATATATATATATATATATATATATATATATATATATATATATATATATATATATATATATATATATATATATATATATATATATATATAGGCCTATATATATATATATATATATATATATATATATATATATATATATATATATATATATATATATATGTATATATATATATATTCATATATATATATATATATATATATATATATATATATATATATATATATATATATATATTTATATATATATATAACACACGACATAAAAATCAACTTCACATTGATACACAAAAAACATACTTTATACAGAAAAACTCTACCTACCATAACGTAATGTTTCATAATAAGCTTCCGGAACATATTAAAAAAATAACTAAACTATCTGATTTCAAGTTACAACAAGTTACTAACTGAAAAAGCGTATTATTCAATACATGATTTCATGAATGATATTTTGTGAATAATTTTATTTTTACAATAAATTCAGTAATTATTTACATGACACAAATTTGTTTTACAATATTATCACGTTTTATCTCGGACTCACTGATTCACATTTGTTATTGATCTCACTGTATCTTCTTTTTGTACTGCTATGTAACTCATTTTTTTCTGTAATATCGTCGCATATGCATTTAATTTATATCACTTACATACTTCAAGTATTCATTGTTCCTATTTTTAATGTTTTAATTGACAATTTCGTTGACGTTTAGCATAAAATGTACAACTTTTTCCCCAAACCTTAAAAAAAGGGTTTTATCTCTATAGGTATTATTTTCAACGCTGTACATGAACTTCTTGTTTGATTGTGTTGTGTTATGAAAACAATGGGAAATAAAGCACTTATATATATATATATATATATATATATATATATATATATATATATATATATATATATATATATATATATATATATATATCACCACGATTATACGCAAGTTGGTAAAGCAGTCCCTAAAAAAGAAACTAGCTCTTAATGAATAATGTTGCTGTTTATTTCCCTAATTTTAGAGAAAACTTTAAATCATCATCTCATTTTCAGGAATTACATTGATTAATTCATCCTCCAGGACCCGCTCTTCTTTCTGAATCGTGACGTAGGCATTACTCGATTCTGTTCATGTTTCCATACAGAATCGGTGATGCCTACGTCATAGCTCATGGTCTCTGGAGGATCAATGTATCAATTTTATTTTCCGAAATTGAGATGATGGTTTTTAGTTTTCTAAAAAATTTGGTGAATAAATATTGTCATTATTCATTCATTCACTCATTTTATTCATTCATTTAAAAACTCTTACAATAGCACATAAATGCGCGGTGGCAAGTTTCCTAACTACCCCATCCCACCGCCTCCCTAACCCTCCTTCGGAATATCTCTAACCCTATTTCATCCCCCTCAGAAACACTTCCACTAAGCCCATTCCAGTCCCTACCTGTCCTATTAGTTAGATAATAGTTTCAGGGCTGTGATGAAATTGATTTGCTGTCTTCACGACATTAGACATGACTTTTGGATTTTTTTTGATAATCAAAGTCACTGTCTTGATCACTAATAGGCACTATTAGACCACAACAGTCTAATTGAACCAAACCTCAATAACATTCGGTTTTGACCATCCAAAATTTCTAACATAAATCATAAATAACTATCAAATCCAACTTTTCTCTTTCCAAGGCCCGGTTTTACCAATCTTAGTTAGGGTACTAATCCACTAACTATTAATTAAAGGTACGAAAATAACATTTGTAACCAATGGTGATAACAAGTTAATCCGCTAACTATTGCTTAATCCAGTTTCGTAAAACCGGGCCTAAATACATGAATTTTACCCAGCTTATACACATCTATGTACCAATATTATATTAAGAACCGTTTCCTCTTAGTATATATTTATTCAAATGTATCAACATTTGTCACACAGGCATCGGCTTATGTGGGTTCTGTCTTTCAATAATTAGAAGTTATTAAATTATTTCATTATTACATTTTCAAGCATTTAACTCTAGTCATCATTATTTTACACTAATCGATTATTGACTCAAACCAATATGTGTTATATATTTATGTATCTTACTATGCTCAACAAAATGTTATTATAATGATATCTATGTATCCATGTATTCGTGAAAAACATTATATAATAAGAAAATGAAAATGAAAATGAAAATGAAAATGAAAATGAAATGCCCTTTAACCTAGGTGCGATAGGGAGTCGAGCCCTCAACACGTCTTGTGTGTTCTATCAAAGATTTAACGCCCATCATGCAGTTAATTTACCGGATCAGTGGAGCGTTCAAATAACAATTGTACAAATTGATTTTTTTCTGTGCAAATTCAAATTGATTAACTTGTATTAATTAAATGAGAAAAAAATGGATAAAAGAATCACGCTGTCAGTGATTTATGTTTCCCTTCATTTTTTTCACCTGTAAATTTATTTATAAATGTGTTTATTGACAATAGTTAATGAGTAGTAACGCTTTTACTTGGTTCCATCTCACTATTATTTTTAATTGATTAAGAATTAATTGATTACAGTTTGTTATGAAATAGGCGGTGATAATTATACCAAAGTATTAAATACTACTCCACGATTATACAAAGATTCGGTAATGGTGCTTATCTTTTCGGAGAGCACCGTTAAACTAGGTACATGTAGCTGAGTGGTTAACGCGCTCGCGTCATGTAGACAAATATTCATGTTGATAGAAAGAATAGATCTAATAGTCAAAAAAGTGTATTTTACTCGGGTTTGAGTATGTGCAATCAATTAGATAAGGATATTAAACTAGAAGATAGAATAGTATTTTTTGAGGCGAAGTGTATAGGCCCATCAAGTTTGTTAAGGGGGGAGCCCCAGCCTTAATTTTTTTTTGGCATCTTTTTTTTGTCGAATTATATTAATTAGAGTATTTTTTGCGAAACACCGGAAGATTTATGGTGATAAGTCGAAGAGTTTTGGAATTTTTTATTTTTTTTGAATACAAGTAACTCTATTGTTGGTCTAATAAAGGAACTTCAAACGCATTTTACGGCAAATGAATGAATGAATATTAGGGTTTTAAGGCGCATCGACAGCGAGGTCATTTAGCGCAATGAATAAATTCCACCTGAATGACAACGTAACTTCTAAACTACTGGACCGATTTTTGTGAAATTTCAACCATAAGTTTATTTTATGTAAAGCTTTGTAATAGACTAGAATATTTGTGATTGGTCAGATAGTACAATGACCTGTAGCCTGTAATACACCTGAAATTACCTTATTTTTGAGTCCATTATGAATCTATTCAAGTTTGATCTTAATAATGCACTTAGAATAAATATCCTACTCTATATCAGAGTTACATACATTTAGATGATATAACAAAATATTTGACCAAAATCAGTTAATTGATGGTCAAACATCTTGTCATCTGACCAACAATGTCCAAAAAACATTATTGACAAGAAAATTGTTTGTAAAATATCCAACAATATGTAAAAATGTGAATATTTTTTGTTATAGTTAAGGTATGTTCATAAGTAGGAAAAATGTCAGTAAGTTTCCATGGATATGTACAGATTTATGTAATCTTGAAGTTTCATATTATTTTGCCACTTAAGGCTGGGGCTTCCCCCTTAAATCCAACTATTAATATTAAATATCGTTAAAATTATTGTAATAGTTTTTATGTTTAGTGAATTTTTCGTCTTTCATGTATAATCATATGAATTATGAAATGAAAAGTGTTTGTGAAGTAGCAACAAGCTAGATACATATTTTATTTACTTATCTACACTATCTACGTCACTAACTCATAGTATCTCAGTCATCCGCTAGGTGTCGGGCGCATCGATTTCACAAGTGCATCTCGCATGTAGTACGATGAAGTGCTATTCGTGGCTAAACTGATGTGACTGTTTATTAAGTTGTCATACAGTGGGTCAATCCTGACCAATTGTAGCATATGATGAATGCGACATATGAATTCATTGATTCAATCGCGCAGATTCAGGCCTCAACAACCTGTTTTTGATAATCTGATGCCATTTGATTAAACTGTTTGACCTTTAACATATATCTGTGGCCGTCTGGCGACTAATCCAGCTCTTGAATTGTATTTCTATAAATAATCAGTATTATTTACGTCATGATTCATGGTGTTTGGAGGTCAAAAAAATTAATTTAGATTTCTGAAATTAGGGTGATGATTTTTTTTCTAAAATAAGGGAGATTAATATTGACACTATTTGTTGAAATCTATTTTGAGGGTTGTGATGTCCTTTAATTATCAAATAAAATCTCTCCAAATGAAATAAAATTTGCTCTGAATGTGTACACATAAATGATAAACATTATCACCATTTTGTATGCAATTCGAGCCAGCCGTTTTGAAGAAATTTTTTAAAAATAACTGTTTTTATTCATCAGATATATAGAAATAATAGCATAATTTTGTTGTCAAGATTCACTGCTTTCTAGATTCGATATTTTCCCAACAATGAAGTATTTTTTGTATGTGTCAAGGTGTGTAGAATACCAGAGTCGATAAAGTAGAAAAGGTAGAACTACTTTAACGACTCTTATTGATTTTTATGAATTTATGACTCTTATGAATTAAGAAAAGTATCAAAAATATCACAAGTGAAAATTGACCTGAATCAATGGATATCTAAGAATGTGCAAATACTCGACCAGAGATGAAATATAGTCACACTAATGATGCTTACCCAATATATATAATGCTTCATTCCCTTATTCACTTCTTTAGCCTATTTACTTCTTCAATTGCATTGTTCAAAGGAAAACATATATATTTATATACATTCAACTGTTTTTATTCTTATTCCGCGTAGTTTTCCAGATGTTTATTTTAAATGAGCATGATGTATGTAATATGTTAACAGTGTGTAGACCCACAGACAAGTACAATCTTGTGTGACTTTGTGGAACTACGTTATTATCATGATGTTCTAATAAAACATGTAAATAAAACGCCTTAAAAAAAAAATTATACCTTATTCAGATATCTCGCTCATCTTACAACGTTTGCCTAGTTTAAATGAATAATTAAATAATTCAGTCGTGGTCTTCTTGCACTGTCAAATATACGCTTTGGAGTTCTGTCGAAGAGAAAAGTTTGCGAATAGGTCACCTTCTAGTTGACTCAAGCTTATTTATTCACGGTAGAAAAAATCAAACCTTTATGCGATACATGCGATGAAATTCTCACTGTGGAACACATTCTTATTGGTTTTGACAACTGACAATTACTCGACTAACAACAGTTGTCCATGGAAACCACTTTAGATAAAATATTGTCAGATGACTCGAAACGGATTGATAAACTATTCAAATTCCTTGATCTGACCGATTTATTGAATAGTATATGATTGAAAATTAATATATAATTTCATGTCTTGATTTTATGATTTCATAGGTTGAGCATCGGAAGTATTGGAAATAAGATAGATACAGAAAGACTGCTATGGTATGGGCACATGCGTAGAATGGAACAAGATACCAAGGAGGGAATTCGAAAGAGTATTAGACGGTAGAAGAAAAGCTGGTAGACCACGAGGAAGATGGAGAGATCAGAGAAGTGAAAGTGTAAGGAGAAGAGGAGGTATATGGGAAGATGTGGAAGAGGGAAGATTGTGGGAAGAACGGAAAGCATGGCGAATATTAATAGAAATGGAAGAAGAAAGTGAAGAAGAGGATGAAGAGGAATAGGATGGAGATGAAGATGCGACAGGATTGGCCAGCTGGCATTATTTAAAAGGCCCTAGATGATGGTGTTTTGACATCCCCCTACCTGACTTGTTGGAACCGGGAGAAAGATATTCATTTATTATGTATCGAAAATTGAAATAATGATTAAAAGAACGACTAAATAGAAAAAAATGGTGATGAAATGACCACGCTGTCGGTGTCACCCTAAAAAGGAGGAGGGGTTTTAGTCTGTAAGAATCCGACATTCCCCGCAATTAAACCCGCGGGGATCTCATGCAAGATTTCCCCTCATAAAAAAAAGTGCATAATTCATAACCACTGAGTTCCTGATTCCAGTTCCGATTGATTGAGTCCACTAATTCGAGATCAAAGAATGGCAAAGATATTATATAACACACATAACAATACATTGACCATTAGCCATGGTCAAATAAACAAGAGAAATGTTGTTGCAAGATTCTACGATATTTGTTCTATACGAATAAATAACTTTTACATATTTTTATTATTCATGGCATTTTGCATAATGTAATCATACAATTTTTTTATTTAAATGTTAGTCGGGCACACTAGAACATTCTTACACGGGTTTCAAATTTGTATTTTCTATTCTTCATGCCCTTATATTTTGTTCACGTGGCCTGAATTACATTTCCTTATCGTTTATTTAATTTAAGAGTCCATGGGAGTCGATTTGGCGAAATATCAGTTTTTTGGCGATAACTTTTGAACGGTATAAGATATCAAAATTGTAATACACGAGAAACACAGGTAATTAAAATAGCTTCAAGATGATATAAGTTATGACTATTTAAGTCACGTTGCATAACTGTCAAGCGTCGACAGCTGAAAAAAAAAAATTTATTAGCCCGCTTCTTTGGACAGATTCACAGGGTGTACTTTTGCCACATATATCTCAAGAACTACAAACACTACGAACTTGCGGTCAAATGCAATACATAAATAATACTCTCACAATTATTAAAGAATAATTTTATTATGGAGCAATAGTTGAATTAAAATGTGCTTAATTTGATGGATTTCATTGCTTAATTCCCGGTTACCGAATGCTGCTGAGAATGTTTCTCTTAGAAATGCTCGACCCAAGTTTGATGTGTGTTTAAAAGTTTGGTTGTGGGTTGAAAAGTAAAAAAGGGATGATATTGAAAGAGTCCCAGTAACCACCGCTAGATGAAGTTTTTCAATTCAAAATTTGGACAAAATCTAGTTACATTACACATTTTGGCCAAGGAAATTGGGAAAACTGTAGAATCAAAGGCAAATCAGTATTTCAAATATTGATGAGCAAAGTTGAACTCAAGGATGTGCGTTTGTAATTTATTTCTACTATTATTTGGTAACCGGGAATTAAGCAATGAAAACCATCAAATTATATTTATTTTGATTCAATTATTGCTCCGAAATAAAATTATTCTTCGATTTTCGATTAGACATATCTAATTGTGAGGGTATTATCTATTAATTGCATTTTACTGCAAGTTCATAGTGTTATTAGTTCTTGAGATATATGTGGCGAAAGTGCACCCTGTAAATCTGTCTAAGATGCGGGCTCTTAAGGCGCGATATGTTGAAAATGACCCGTGACGTTTCCCCTTCAGAGCTCTCCACGGCAGGAGTCATGATGGACACCCAGGCCCGGATTCACGTACAGGCTGGCAAGGATGAAGCATAGGGGTGCAGGGCCTTAGGGGCGCTTGCGCTCTTCAGGCCTTTCATATTTTTCATTTTTCATATTTTTCATATTTCATATTTCATATTTTTAATTTTCATTTTTCTCATATTTCTTCAAGGCTCTCTCATAGGTCAGCAGGCTGCGTGGGGCGCAGCCTGCTAACCAACACGGATCCCTGAAGATGACAAGTGTGATCTTATCGAAACGTTGAAGCAACGGATCTTTTCAGATCCAACAACTGTATCCAAAAGAGCAAACGTGGTTGTCCAGAGAAAAGAGTTCAACATATATATATATATATATATATATATATATATATATATATATATATATATATATATATATATATATATATATATAAATATATATATATATATATATATATATATATATATATATATATATATATATATATATATATTATATATATATATATATATATATATATATATATATATATTTTTCATATATATATATATATATATATATATATATATATATTTTTCATATATATATATATATGTATATATATATATATATATATATATATATATATATATATATATATATATATATAGTATATATCTATATCTATATATACATATATTGTTAAAAGAAAGTACGTGTTACATAACTCATAGACAGCCCCTAAAAATTAAAAGTAGTTTCAGAGAAATGTGTTATTATATATCAGCTATAAGAAATTAATAACGTATTACACATTCGGTACGGTCAGCTAAGCAGTCGGGAGAAATGCCGTTCTGTCCATATCGCCTTATACGTGCAATACCAACCTAATACAGTCGTGATAAACTTTTTTCTATCAGAAAAACTTTAACAAAAAAACAAATTTGTTGCTTTAGATTAGTTCTGACTTTTGATTTCTATTCTAGTATCGTTTGATTTCTATTGGATTTAACGACGCACTGTACTGCTGACTGCGATCTATTGGCGTCGGTGAATGATATGTGAGATTTTGAGATGAAAGGTTACTCTATTAGGTGTTTTATGGATAGCAGGAAGGAGTCGGTCGTGGCCTGTTGTTAAGGAACCATCCCAGTATTGAGTACTGAGTACTCTATAAGAAAAGAAGAAAAGAAGAGAAGAAGAGAAGAAGTTGGTAGAAAAAGCTCAAGACCAACAAACACCTTTTTTTAACCTTCCTGACTTGGTTTTTCGTGGTTTCTCACAGTCCTCGAAGCAAATGCTTGGATGAAGTACTAATTGGCCACGACCATTAATTAGTAGAGCGATAGGCCTAATTGATGAGCGTAGCGAAGTCTCCATCCCACTCTTATAGGGCTTTGTCTGTGTGTTTTTTTTTTTTTTTTTTGTTTGTTTTTTTTTTTGTTTGTAAGCACTCCACAGGTCGCAAGGGTTGACTGATCAACATGAAACTTTTTTTGTACACCCAAACTCATCCAACTTAGAACTGTATAGTTTTTGGGATGAATCGGTCGAACCGATTTTGAGAATCATCATCTCAAAGTTTCTAAAAACCCCATAAGATTTGGCTGGGTGGAAAATGTTGAAAAATAAAATCTTTCCAAATGGGATGAAATTTTCTCTAAATGTGTATACATGGATTTTACACACTAGTCAAACGCGAAATATGCGTTGTAAGATGAGCGAGATATCTGAATAGGGTATAAAAGTCCTTGAAGTAGTTCTACCCTTGCTACTTTATCGACTCTGGTATTCTACACACCTTGATATCTGAATAGGCTATTAAAGTCGTTAAAGTAGTTCTACTCTTGCCACTTCATTGAATCTGGTATTCTACACACCTTGACGCATATAAAAAATACTTCATTGTTGGTCAACTCTTGAATCTAGAAAGCAGTGAATCTCGACAACTTAATTCTGTCACAATTTTTATGATATATTTTATGAATATTATCAGTCATTTTATTTTTTTTCTTCAAAACGAC
This sequence comes from Brachyptera risi, assembly GCA_964007535.1. Taxonomy (NCBI): domain Eukaryota; kingdom Metazoa; phylum Arthropoda; class Insecta; order Plecoptera; family Taeniopterygidae; genus Brachyptera; species Brachyptera risi. The sequence goes on along the minus strand of OZ023338.1, from coordinate 11,347,271 downwards.
TGATCAGAATTGCTTAAAAAATCGTAATAATGTGTAAAATCCATGTATACACATTTAGAGAGAATTTCATCCCATTTGGAGAGATTTTATTTTTCAACATTTTCCGCCCAGCCAAATCTTATGGGGTTTTTAGAAACTTTGAGATGATGATTCTCAAAATAGGTCCGACCGATTCATCCCAAAAACTATACAGTTCTAAGTTGGATGAGTTTGCGTGTACAAAAAAAGTTTCATGTTGATCAGTCAACCCTTGCGACCTGTGGAGTGCTTACAAACAAAAAAAAAAACAAAAAAAAAAAAAAAAAAAAAAACACACAGACAAAGCCCTATAAGAGTGGGATGGAGACTTCGCTACGCTCATCAATTATTACGATTTTTTAAGCAATTCTGATCAGTCGTTTTGGAGAAAAAAAATAAAATGACTGATAATATTCATAAAATATATCATAAAAATTATGACAGAATTAAGTTGTCGAGATTCACTGCTTTCTAGATTCAAGAGTTGACCAACAATGAAGTATTTTTTATATGCGTCAAGGTGTGTAGAATACCAGAGTCAATGAAGTGGCAAGAGTAGAACTTCTTTAACGACTTTTATAGCTTATTCAGATATCAAGGTGTGTAGAATACCAAAGTCGATAAAGTAGCAAGGGTAAAACTATTTCAAGGACTTTTATACCTTATTGAGATATCTCGCTCATCTTACAACGCATATTTCGCGTTTGACTAGTTATAACAATATATGCCTATCACTAATTTAATTTGTCGATTGTGTATAATGTTGAACTTTACATCTGCTGTCAATGGAAAGAAGTGATCATTGCCCAAGAGACTTAGCACAAAGTGTAAGATATCAACGTTCGTGTGTTATACTGAAAGACTTTTATCTACGGCCAAAAATTATGGTGACAGACAGCGCAGTCCTGGTGTTGAAGTTCATTAGTTTTAAATAATCAAAATAGAGTGGTAAGATCGCCCTCGTGGTGCCCGGTCCAAACGATCCTATCTTTCATCCATAGCCTTAATTGGGGAACAATGATTTTGTATTAAGTTTCGATGTTATAAAAAAAAAAAGTATTGAACTGAAAGACATAGGTATAAACTACGAAAAACCTCTGTCAGGATGGTCGATCATGGCGGGAATCAAATCCCGCGCTCTCCTGAATGATGGTTCAGTGTGCTAGCCACTAGAAAGATAGGATCGGTTGGACGGGGTACCACAAGGGCGATCTTACCACCCCATTTTCAATGTTTATAACCAACGAACTTCAACACCAGGACTGTGCTGTTGGTGACCATGAATTGGTTGACCATATAATAAATGACCATTTATTGATTGTAATAAATAATGGACTATTATAGAACTATTATAGACAACAATTGTCTATGGATACCACTATAGAATAGATGAAATATTGTCGAATTATTCGAAATGTATTGACAAACATTTCAAATTCCTCAAATTCTTACTTATATTGGGTTTTAACGACGCACTGTAATGATTACTAAGATCTATTGGCGTCGGATGAATGATTAATGAGATGATGAGATGAAGGTTTTTATGGGTAATGGGAAGGATGGTGGGAAGGAAGCGGTCGTGGCCTATATTGTGGGAACCATCCCGGCATTAGCCTAGACTACAGAGGGAAACCACGAAAAACCCCTGTAAAGATGGACGGTAGCGGGGACTGAATCAGGTCCGACATGCCCACTACCTCCCGGGTCACATGGAGCAAATGCGTTAACCACTCAGCTACCTGTGCCGGTACCTTCATCTCACCATCCCATCATATCATTACTCATTCATCCGACGCCAATAGATCCTAATTATCATTATAGTGCGTAGTTAAAATCGAATATAAATAAATAAATGCTCCTAATTATTTATGGGTAACGAAGTGACCACGCTGTCGGTATTACCCGAAAAAAAAGTCGACAAATTATTTAAAATGAAAAAACTGAAGATGGCTATAAATAAAATTAACAATCATAACTTGAAAAAAAAAGTTGTGTTCATTTTTCCAAATAAAATTTCTCCATTCCACATAATCGATCAAGCAAGCAATAAGTGAAATCCGACATATCTCGACTTTTAGTCGTACGATACGTACTTACATACCCACAAGTGATGAAGGTGCGAACTACCGGACGTTAGTGGTGTGATATATAAGAGACGGTCGATCGGACCTTTCAAATCTAGCGGATATACAAGACAATATGGTTGGCCTACACCCACATTACGAAGGTTACATATATTGCGATTATGTCGACATCCAGTGATCGATATATATCGATATTACATATCGATATGCGCTAACTGGATTGTTAGATATGGAATGGGTGTGGCTGTAGTGGGTGAGACAGTGATCTATGTAGACTGGTATAATTGTATGCTGGGAAAACGCCACATAGGTGTTGATGGATGAGTGATGAGGGATATTTATATGAATTGGAATAGAAAGCTGTATATGCACCTTGAGTTGATTGATAATATCTAGCAAATGGAATTTTAAAACATCTTTAGGGTGATGAAATGACCTTGCTGTCATGGTGTCACTCAAAAACGAGGAGAGGTTTTAGTAAAGAAAACAAAAAAAAAAAAAACAGTTGAGTCAGCAACTTCTTGTTTTATTTATCACTCATTTTGAAAGTTTCACAATTTAATTGTTTGGATGTGTTGCTTAATTTCATAATCTAGGTTTTTAAATAGATTTGATAGATGTAAAAAAATCCATCACATTTTTTTTCATCAAAATGGTTGATCCGATTTTTGTGCAATTTCGGAATCATGTGTATATACAAATTTCATTTCATTTTATTTTCGTCCAATGAAGGGTTCACAAGTATATCATTGAAAAAACAACAATAAATAAAATGTAGATCATATAGACAGTCACTTAAAAATACATAGGCCTATTCACTGAAAAATTATAAAGTTGTAAAATGCATCAAATTGTATAGAGTATTAGATGAGGTGGAATATAATATGATTGATGCTATTTTTTATAAATACTTACCTATAAATACTTATAAATACATCTATCAAGTCAGTTGAATAATAATAAAACACAACAAAAACACACACAAGCTATGTACATTGAAACACTAAATTAGGATCCAGGTTCTGAAAACTCATTTTTACACCCCAACATGAAGTCGTCAACAGTATAGAAGGCACTCGTAATCAGAAACTGCCTCAAAATATTTTTAAACGTCGATATATTGTCAAGAGATCTGATAGAAGATGGCAGTATATTGTACATAATTATCCCAGTATATTTTGAATCTTGTTCAAATAAAGCTGTTTTGTGAGCAATACCACGAATTGTATGTTTATTTCTAGTTGGATGAGCGAAGCGAAGACTCAATTACACTATACCGAAAAAAAAGTGCCTGTTTTTTTTTTTGTTTTTTGTTTTTTTGTTCGCGCTCCACAGGTCAGACAAAAATTCAAAATCAGTTGAAACTTGGCACACACATGAACCCCTATCTGACTTGATGCTGTATAGTTTTGAGGCGCGATCGGTTTAACATCTTCTGAGAAAACTCATTCCAAAGTTTTCAAAAACCCCATTAGAATAAGCCAGAGGAAAACATTCGTGAAAAATATTTCATCTGAGAGGATTCAAATTCTCAGATAATTTCAATCTGATAATGATACACATTATTCCGAACTTTTACTCAAATCGGATCAGCCGTTTCGATGTAAAAAAATAAATAATGTTATTTGTGTCAATTATTCAAAGCTATTAAGATACCTATTAAATCAAAGCAACAAGTGTCACCACTTGATTGTAAACGATTAAAACAAAGCCTTCTTTATTATTATATAAATTATTAATGTAAAATAAGATGGCAGTGATGTAATGGTTTGGATCTCAAGGTGTATATATATATATAATAACCAATCCAAAGATAAGTTGATATGTTCCAGCTCATCCATCAACGCGGAAACACATAACGCGTTTGCCTAGTATTCAATCATTATTGGATGAGCGAAGCGAAGACCAATTACACTATACCGAAAAAAAAGTGCCTTTTTTTTTTTTGTTTTTTTGTTCGCGCTCCACAGGTCAGACAAAAATTCAAAATCAGGTGAAACTTGGCACACACATGAACCCCTATCTGACTTGATGCTGTATAGTTTTGAGGCGCGATCGGTTTAACAACTTCTGAGAAAACTCATTCCAAAGTTTTCAAAAATCCCATTAGAATAAGCCAGAGGAAAACATTCGTGAAAAATATTTCATCTGAGAGGATTCAAATTTTCAGAGAATTTCAATCTGATAATGATACACATTATTCCGAACTTTTACTCAAATCGGATCAGCCGTTTCGATGTAAAAAAATATATAATGTTATTTGTGTCAATTATTCAAAGCTATTAAGATACCTATTAAATCAAAGCAACAAGTGTCACCACTTGATTGTAAACGATTAAAACAAAGCCTTCTTTATTATTATATGAATTATTAATGTAAAATAAGATGGCAGTGATGTAATGGTTTGGATCTCAAGGTATATATATATATATAATAACCAATCAAAAGATAAGTTGATATGTTCCAGCTCATCCATCAACGCGGAAACACATAACGCGTTTGCCTAGTACTAGGCAAACGCGTTATGTGTTTCCGCGTTGATGGATGAGCTGGAACATATCAACTTATCTTTGGATTGGTTATTGGATGAGCGAAGCGAAGACTCAATTACACTATACCGAAAAAAAAGTGTCTGTTTTTTTTTTTTTTTTTTTTTTTTTTTTGTTCGCGCTCCACAGGTCAGACGAAAATTCAAAATCAGTTGAAACTTGGCACACACATGAACCCCTATCTGACTTGATGCTGTATAGTTTTGAGGCGTGATCGGTTGAACCACTTCTGAGAAAACTCATTCCAAAGTTTTCAAAAATCCCGTTAGAATAACCCAGAGGAAAACATTCGTGAAAAATATTTCATCTGAGAGGATTCAAATTCTCAGGGAATTTCAATCTGATAATGATACACATTATTCCGAACTCTCACTTGAATCGGATCAGCCGTTTCGATGTAAAAAAATATATAATGTTATTTGTGTTAATTATTCAAAGCTATTAAGATACCTATTAAATCAAAGCAACAAGTGTCACCACTTCATCATAAACGATTAAAACAAAGCCTTCTTTATTATCATATAAATTATTAATGAAAAATAAGATGGCAGTGATGTAATGGTTTGGATCTCAAGGTGTATATATATATATAATAACCAATCCAAAGATAAGTTGACATATGTTCCAGCTCATCCATCAACGCGGAAACACATAGCGCGTTTGCCTAGTTATATATATATACACCTTGAGATCCGAACCATTACATCACTGCCATCTTATTTACCATTAATAATTTATATGATAATAAAGAAGGCTTTGTTTTAATCGTTTACAATCAAGTGGTGACACTTGTTGCTTTGATTTAATAGGTATCTTAATAGCTTTGAATAATTGACACAAATAACATTATATATTTTTTTACATCAAAACGGCTGATCCGATTTGAGTAAAAGTTCGGAATAATCTGTATTATTATGTTTTTCGAGCTCTGTGAAAATTTGAGAAATTTCGGAGAACATTCACTTTGTCATTTTTTCCGCCTGGCTTATTCATATGGGTTTTTTGAAAACTTCAAAATGATTTATCTCAAGAATTGTCAAACCGATTTTGCCTCAAAACTATACAGCATCAAGTCAGATAGGGGTTCATGTGTGTGCCAAGTTTCATCATGATCTGAATTTCTGTTTGACCTGTAGAGCGCGAACAAAAAAAAAAAAAAAAAAAAAAAACACCTTCGATTTTTCAAGTACAGTGTAATTGAGTCTTCGCTACGCTCATCCAATGATGGCTATGAACATATGAATTGATTGCTAGTGTAGACATATTCATTTTGATATTTGGATGAGCGTAGCGAAGACTCAATTTCGTACTTGAAAAATCGAATGTGTTTTTTTTTGTTTTTTGTTCGCGCTCTACAGGTCAAACAGAAATTCAGATCATGATGAAACTTGGCACACACATGAACCCCTATCTGACTTGATGCTGTATAGTTTTGAGGCAAAATCGGTTCAACAATTCTTGAGATAAATCATTTTGAAGTTTTCAAAAAACCCATATGAATAAGCCAGGCGGAAAAAATGACAAAGTGAATGTTCTCCGAAATTTTTCAAATTTTCACAGAACTCGAACAACATAATAATACACATTATTACGGACTTTTACGATAATCGGATGTGACGTTTCGAAGTAAAAAATTAAAAAATGCGATTTTTATTTATTTAATTACTTCATTTTTTTTTTCGCTCATCCATCAACGCGGGAACACATAACGCGTTTTCCTAGTTATAATTAATTCATATATTAATAATACATAATACAGTGAACATTTGAATTTATTGGAAGGATATAACTTAATAGAATTTTCTCCTCCGAGTTATTCTTATGAGGTTCTAGAAAATTTGAAATACGTTTTCTCAGGAGTTGCGCAATCGAGTGTCTCAAAACTATATAAAAGTATCAAATTGGATGATAACACAACTGTGTATGCCAAGTTTCAACTGAATTTATACTTTCGTTTGAACTGTGGACTAGAACAAAAAAGTGCATTTGTTTCGAGTACTGTGAGTTTATTTTCATTTATATTTATATTTATATTTATATTTGGTTTAACGACGCACTGTACTGATGACTAGGATCTATTGACGTCTGTGAATGATATATGAGATGGTGGGATGATGATATGAAAGGTTATTTCATTAGGTGTTTCTGGATGGTGGGAAGGAGTCGGTCGTGGCCTGTTGTTAAGGAACCATTCCAGTATTGACCTGAACGACAGAGGGGAACC
>OZ023338.1:11320396-11337896 GCA_964007535.1 Brachyptera risi | reverse complement strand
GTTGATGATGACGTTGTTGTTGTTGTTGTTGTTGTTGATGTTGTTGTTGTTGTTATTGTTGTTGTTGCGCGCAACCTAAATTAACCGTAATTGACCCAGCCTAGCCAACTTAATCAACCGAACCTATCCAAACCAACCCAATCTAAACTAACCGAACAGAACAACATCCTAAACTAATTTAATCTGAACTAAAACTAATCCAAGACCCACTTCCAGCCCAGTGAATAGTCACTAGCCCTGCTATTGAAGTGGACTACAAAATAGGTCACATTTCTGCGTTCCAAGAGACCGTGACTCTGTTCTCATATCTCGTGTTGCCATGGTATTTAGCTCTCCTACAGAACATTATCACATCGAAGTCCTTAGTCTCTTGGAGCTAGCCAGGCCCAGGACGTTATTTTAAGTGGCAGTCGCGGTAAGGGACCTGGACCCTTACCTAATGAACCACTCGTAATTATTTTGTGCTAATGCTAGCTAGCTCCAAGAGGCTAAGACTCTAATTGGTTAATGTTCACTGAAAAAGCTGCCAACATGACAAAATATTATAAAAACAGATTCAGGGTCTCTTGGACTGAATAATTCCATCACATTTCGAAGCTCACCTCATAAGCAGGGCTGGGATTTTGTGCTAACAACAATGGAAATACACAGAGACCAGACACGTTGCTATGGCAGGTAGCTCTCCTAGTGAACATTGACCAATCAAAGTCCTAGCATCTTGGAGCTAGCCAGGCCTGGCACGACATTTATAAGGTCCTGGGTACTATCAGGTCAGGATATATACCAGGATCCGTCTCTTTTTCCGAATCGTGACGTAGATATTACTCGATTCCGTTTTTTTTTTTTTTTCTATATCGGTTTTTAACGACGCACTGTAATGATAACTAAGATCTATTGGCGTCGGATAAATGATCAATGAGATGATGGGATGCTGAGATGAAGGTTTTATGGGTAGTGGGAAGGATAGTGGGAAGGAAGCGGTCGTGGCCTATATTGTGGGAACCATCCCGGCATTAGCCTAGACTACAGAGGGAAACCACGAAAAACCCCTGTAAAGATGGACGGTGGCGGGGATCGAACCAGGTCCGATATGTCCCTTCACCTCCCGGATCACACGAAGCAAGTGAGCTAACCACTCAGCTACTGTGCCGGTATTCTGTTTGTTTTTATTTTATTCATATTGGGTTTAACGACGCTCTGTACTGATAAAAATTCGATCTATTGGCGTCGGTGGATGATATATGAGATGATTGGATAGTGAGATGAAAGTTTTTTTCATTAGGTGTTTTTGGATAGTGGGAAGGAGTCGGTCGTGGTGTGTTGTTGACGAACCATCCCAGTATCAACCTGAATGACAGAGGGAAAGCACGAAAAACCCCTGTCAGGATGGTCGACCATGGCGGGAATCGAACCCCGGTCTCCTGAATGACGGTTCAGTGTACTAACCACTAGGCCACACGTCTCAGTGATTCTGTTCATGTTTTCGTACAGAATCGGTAATGCCTACGTCATTATTCATGGTCATTGGTGGACTGAAATAATCATTTCAATTTCTGATATTGACAACTTTTTTTTACCAGTCAGCCAGTTGGATCATATCATTTGTAGTCATTTCAAGATACCCTGATTGGATACTTGAATTTCACTAAAGTTCTAACAGCCCTGTTGATTGGACGGTATGATTTGTGACGTCAAGGGGGCGGAGACTGCGAGTCGTCTTGACTACAGTTCTAACAGCCCTGTTGATTGGACGGTATGATTTGTGACGTCAAGGGGGCGGAGACTGCGAGTCGTCTTGACTACAGTTCTAACAGCCCTGTTGATTGGACGGTATGATTTGTGACGTCAAGGGGGCGGAGACTGCGAGTCGTCTTGACTACAGTTCTAACAGCCCTGTTGATTGGACGGTATGATTTGTGACGTCAAGGGGGCGGAGACTGCGAGTCGTCTTGACTACAGTTCTAACAGCCCTGTTGATTGGACGGTATGATTTGTGACGTCAAGGGGGCGGAGACTGCGAGTCGTCTATTGAGATGATGATTCCCAGTTCATTAATCAAGTTTAATTGAATATTAATTAAGTTTATTAATTAGAGAAATTAATATCGTCATTATTAGTTACAATCTAGTTTCAGGGTTGTGACACGATGTAGTGATAAGGGGATGTCCATAAATTATGTCACACTTTTTTAGGCCACTTTGAACCCCCCCTCCCTCCCATGTCACAGTTGGTCACAAGACCTATCACTCCCCTCCCTTTAAATACGTCACAAATTCTCATACTCACCCCCTCTAAGAAAAAATTCAAATTAACAGGCAGCAAAGGTGCAATGAAGTAGTAAAATCGAAACATTTATTTCTTTATGTTTGCTTTTTGAGTAGTCAAACTAGATAATTATTTGATATGCATCTGCTGTTTCTAGGGTCGGTATTAATATAAGAATCTATAAGAATGGCACCAAACTCATAGAACATAAAAATGGTACGTCACACAGTTGCCTCCCCCCCCCCCCCTTGTAACACCTTGTCACAAAACAAATCTTGACAACCCCCCTCCCCCCCTAAGCTGTGACGTAATTTATGGACGTCTCCTAACAACCTATTTCATCACAAATAAAGAAGGTGTTCCAACTCATATACTGATAACACGGAAGGCATTTGTGATTTCTTGCGGTCAATTCAGAGCCAAAGGTCCCGATTGCCTGTCGCGATTCAGCGGATTCCCTTGTGAACTAGATGTAGAGAAGAGTGGCTACGGTGTCGGTGGCATTGTTGAACTTACAAAATCTATAATTTTCGTAAAAAACAAATGCAACTACTACTATAATAATTATACTGGGCCGTGTATAGCCTTGTTGAGCATTGTTGTTTCAAATGGTTCGATATAAAAGCGATAGTTGCGCTACAGGCAATTGGAACGCTGAACTCAGGAACTGATCCCGGAAATATTTCACTTTCAAAACATGAGGTGGAGCACCTTATTTATACTATGATAAAGAAGATTGGTTTCACTACATCGTGCCTGTGAGTTTCTTTAAAATCACATTTATTCAAAATGTTACATTGTTGACAGATTTTTGTTACATCTCGTCAGCCATATTGCACTTGGAAGCTAGCTGTTACTTTTCTTGTCAAATATAAACTATACAATGATTATCAATTTATCTATAAGTGATCAGGTGTTGGATTTTATCAAGAGAATAAAATTCTTATTCCGGTTTCAGCTTCGCTAACTGATAATTATACGCCCTTAGGTGGTTTCCAATAGCAACCAATTACACTTTCCCCTTCTAAAAGGTACAATTAATTATTTCATTCCTTGATATTTGAAAACTTGTATTTGTTATATTATCGGCTTATTATACTCCGCCTTGGAATAGTTTCAGATTTTAGTTTCAGGCCTATGGATATAAAGAAATATTATATTTAATATATATATATATATATATATATATATATATATATATATATATATATATATATATATATATTAAATATAATATTCCACTATATCTATAGGCCTGAAACTAGAACCTGAAACCACCATATATATATATATATATATATATATATATATATATATATATATATATATATATATATATATATATATATATATTATATATATATATATATATATATATATATATATATATATATATATATATATATATACATATATGTATATATATATATATATATATATATATATATATATATATATATATATATATATATATATATATATATATATATATATATATATATATATATATATATATATATATGTATATATATATATATATATATATATATATATATATATATATATATATATATATATATATGTATATATATATATATATATATATATATATATATATATATATATATATATATATATATACATATATGTATGAATATATATATATATATATATATATATATATATATATATATATATATATATATATATATATATATATATATATATAAATATGTATACGTCTATAAGCTAAGAAGTTTCGGAAGAAAATAAGTGAATAATTTGAAGGAAGAAAAATCGAAGAAAGAGTTGACCATTTTGACAAAAAAGATTTTTTTTTTAAACACAACTTTCAAATTGTTGTTCATTCCTTAACTTGACACAACAATTTCCACAATTTGTAAAATTAGCTATATCTAAATACTTCTTTGGGGTGGTAAGATCGCCCTTGTGGTGCCCCATTCAAACGATTCTAAAGTTCCATCCTTTACCTTCAATGGGATACAATGGCCCTGTGTCGAGGTTTTGATATTATTTAAAAAAAAATTGTATTTTTTAATATTTATATTTAGTGACAAGGTAGCCTTGAAGTCTTGAAACAAAGGATTATTTTATAATAATAAAAGATTATTTTAAATATTATTTCAAATATTATTATCATTATCATTTTAAATATTACCATCATTATCATTATTGTTGATTATCAATGAATTAACTTATTATCATATAATGTTATAAGCCACATTAATAAGTTAGTAGGCTGATAATTGTTAGACGAGCTTCAGCGAGGATTCAATTTGACATACTGAAAAAAATTGGTGTTCGTTTTTATGTTTTATTTTTTTTATGTTTTTTTGTCGGTTCTCCACAGGTCAAACGGCTACAGCTATCAACTTCAAACTTTTTTTCGTCATGGTTCCTCATCTAACTTAGATCTGTATGGTTTTGTTGCATTATCGGGTGGTAACTTTTTTTTTTATGAATTTTAGAAATTTCAAAAATCCCCATTAGAATAACCCGGAGGAAAATACTTGAAAAATCAAAATTTTTCAAGACCTCTCAAATTTTCGCCGAATATAAAGGAAACTATTAAGCACATTTTGAGAGATTTTTCGCATCAATCGGATGAGAAATAACGAAGAAAACGCATTTATAAAGCATTTTCCCATCAATTCAGGCTATTACGGGAACCAATTAAATCTATAGCAACAAGTGTCACCAATTAATTCAAAACGATTGAAATAAATGAAGAGGAAGGCCGTGACATAACTGATTCTCGTAAGGTTTTTGAACGTTTGGAGTGATCCAAGGTCTGTAGATGTAGATTGGGTTGACAAATTATTTTTCATTCTAGATTTCTATACCCCTAAGCTCGTCTAACAATTAAAAAAAAAAAAAACGCGCATCCCGCGTTTTCCTAGTAAGCTGATAATTGTAAACTGCTAACCATTCCGATTTTCTCGGAAGAGGGTTGAAGGAATTATTGAATAAATACAATAAATAAACCAAGAGGTGCCACTTTTGTAAGGTGATATACTAATCCGTCTTTAGCCTTAATTGGGGAACAATGATCGTAAGAAGATGTCGGAGATATTGATACCAAAAATATATTTTTCATATACTAGGCAAACGCTAAATATGCGTTGTAAGATGACCGAGATATCTGAATAAAGGTTTAATAAGAGTCCTACATTTGCTACTTCATCGACTCTGGTATTCTACACACTTTGTCCTTCATTTAATTGCTACTTTATCTTCTCTGGTATTCTACACACTTTGTCCTTCATTTAATTGCTACTTTATCTTCTCTGGTATTCTACACACTTTGTCCTTCATTTAATTGCTACTTAATCTTCTCTGGTATTTTACAAACCTTGACGAATATGAAGAATAGTTAATTCTTGGGCAAATATCGAATCTAGGAAGCAGAGAATCTTGGCTCATTTCCTTATATTTGATGAATAAAAAATGTTATTCAATTTTTTTTCTTCGAAACGGCTGGTTCGATTAGCTTACAAAATGGTGATTATGTGTATCATTCATGTTTGAACACTCAGAGAATTTTTATTTTTTTTCGGAGAGGTTCCATTTTTTCAAATTTTCGTACCCAGCCTAATCTTATGGGTTTTTTAAAAAACTTTGACATGATATTTCTCAAAATCTATCCAACCGATCATTCCAAAAACTATACAGTTCTAAGTTGTAAAAGTTGGCCCGTACAAAAAAAAGTTTCATGTTGATCAGTCCACCCATGTGACCTATGCAGTGCTTACAAAGAAAAAAAACACACCGACAAAGCTGTATAAGAGTGGGTTGGAGTCTTCGCTACGCTCACCTAATTATTGCTATTCTTATTTTCTCCTTTTTCTACATCACAATATCTTATACAACTCAATTCTATTAATAATTGTTATTTTCATTCTGGGATGTTTTTAAATTCGGACCAACTCATATTATTCACACATGTCATAGCTGTGTTGATACTATTAGTTCTGAAGGATCGAAACACCCGAAGTTAGTGCTAATAAATGGTAAAGACGAGCGATCGGAACTATCACTTATCATCAAATAAATTCACACTCATATTTAGTGATTGCATTTGCTCGGTACATTGACCTTTTTCGGAATTTCTTTTAATATGATTTTAATTTCATACTTTCTCTGTTCATTAATTTTGAAGTATGAAATCACAGTGTTATGTCGAAGACATTAAAAATTGATTTTATGAACAAAAATATTTTTATTAATGCTAGTCAATTAATGATCTACATATGCGAAACGATTTAGTGAAATATGAGATTTTTGATGATACATTTTGAACAGTATTCCAATAGGGAATAAGTCCCCGATAAGAGATGATTTTAATATCCACAAAACGGTTAAACAAATCAGCTGTATGTAGGCATATATGTGGAAGGTTCAAAGTAAACTATTTAAATGCACATTATACTACATGAGCTGCTATACTGCCTATATATATATATATATATATATATATATATATATATATATATATATATATATATATATATATATATATATATATATATATATATATGTATATATATATATATATATATATATATATATATATATATATATATATATATATATATATATATATATATATATATCTATATATATATATATATATATATATATATATATATATATATATATATATATGTATATATATATATATATATATATATATATATATATATATATATAAATATATATATACATATACCTTGATAACTTGATATGGCTTATTCATACAACTTTAATTGGTTACACCTCAATTGTATTCATCTGATGAAAAATGAATACAAATATATATATATATATATATATATATATATATATATATATTTATATTTATATTCATATATATATATATATATATATATATATATATATATATATATATATATATATATATATATATATATATAATATATACTATACAGAGATGACGGTGATATAATTGTGAGTGTTGTGTTGGAAGATATCTTGTCTGATGAACACAAGTGTAAGTCACAGCCTTGTAAAGGTCGTCGTGTTCTGGTGAGACGAGACAGAAGCTCCGAACACAACAGTGGCGTGCTGAACGTGCAGTTCAGGTCGCGTCACCAGTGGCAGTGGATCTACCACCGGCAATTGGGTCATTCATAGAAACGTCATCCGGTTCTTCGGTTATGATTTGAATTTTTTTTCATAGGCGTGAGCAAGATATTTTACCCATCAATACCTATCGAAATAAAAATAAAACTTATTAAACACTTGCTTCGTGTGACCCGGGAGGTGAAGGGACATATCGGACCCGGTTCGATCCCCCTTACCGTCCATCTTTACAGGGTTTTTTCGTGGTTTCCCTCTGTAGTCTAGGCTAATGCCGGGACGGTTCCCACAATATAGGCCACGACCGCTTCCTTTCCACTATCCTTCCCATTACCCATAAAACCTTCATCTCATCATTCCATCATCTCATTAATCATTCATCCGACGCCAATAGATCTCAGTCATCATCACAGTGCGTCGTTAAAACCCAATATTAAAAAAAAAAAAAAAAAAAAAATCAACTCATTCAATAAAAATTATAACTCTAACAATAAAATTATTAACTATGAAATTAAAATTGAAAATTTATATTCTAACAAACTTATATATTCACGCAAAATTTACATTGATACGTATTTCATCCCATTTTTATCCCAATATGCTTCCTTTTTAATAGAAACCAGAAACTTACAGAGTATATATACTGCGTTTTCCTATATTTATAAACATTGAGAATTTATTTTTACATGCAGCATAGATATAAGGATTATGTGAACGAGGCACCCTTATCATCGAAAAATGTCCTAAATTCTAAATCTCTATTCAATATTCAATCTACTCTATAAATATGCATTCATTTACTTACTTCATTTGATTGGTTATTGTTTGCTTAACGATCCCACCAACAGCTAGGTCATACGGGGGTATGAATAAGCAGATGATTATGAACTGTGAAGCGATTGATTAGTGAGAGGACGTTTACAAAAACCCATGCCTTATGTGGGACTCGAACCCAAGCGCAATTATAATTTCAGTTTCTGAAGCTGTGCCTCAGCTGATCGAGCTACCGAGGGTGGCAGTCACTTCAACAAATTGGTTTCATCTGTTATAACAAATGTTTACTAGGCAAATGCGAAATATGCGTTGTAAGATGAGCGAGATATCTGAATAAGCTATAAAAGTCGTTAAAGTAGTTCTACTCTTGCCACTTCATTGACTCTGGTATTCTACATACCTTGATGTATATACAATAGGCAAACGCGAAATATGCGTTGTAAGATGAGCGAGATATCTGAATAAGGTATAATAACAGTCCTACATTTGCTACTTTAACGACTCTGGTATTCTACACACTTTGTCCTACATTTAATTGCTACTTTATCTTCTCTGGTATTCTACACACCTTGACGAATATGAAGAATATTTAATGCTTGGGCAAATATCGAATCTAGGAAGCAGTGAATCTTGGCTCATTCCATATATTTGATGTATAAAAACAGTTATTTGAATTTGTTTCTTCGAAACGGCTGGTTCGAATTGCTTACAAAATGGTGGTTATGTTATTTATGTGTATCATTTATGTTTGAACACTCGGAGAAAATTTCATTCTTTTCGGAGAGGTTTCATTTTTTCAAATTTTCTCACCCAGCCTAATCTTATGGGATTTTTAAAAACTTTGACATGATATTTCTCAAAATCTAATCTACCGATTCATTCCAAAAACTATACAGTTCTAAGTTGTAAAAGGTGGCCCGTACAAAAAAAAGTTTCATGTTGATCAGTCAAACCCTGCGACCTGTGCAGTGCCCAAAAAAAAAAAAAAAAAAAAAAAATCACACAGACAAAGCCCTATAAGAGTAGGATGGAGACTTCGCTACGCTCATCTAAAAATACTTCATTGTTGGTCAACTCTTGAATCTAGAAAGCAGTGAATCTTGACAACTTAATTCTGTCACAATTTTTATGATATATTTGATGAATATTATCAGTTATTTTTTATTTTCTTCAAAACGGCTGATTGGAATTGCATACAAAATCGTGAAAATGTGTAAAATCTATGTATACACATTTAGAGAGAATTTCATCCCATTTGGAGAGATTTTATTTTTCAACATTTTCCGCCCAGCCAAATCTTATGAGGATTTTAGAAACTTTGAGATGATTTTTCTCAAAATCGGTCCGACCAATTCATTCCAAAAACTATACAGTTCCAAGTTGGATGAGTTTGCGTGTACAAAAAAAGTTTCATGTTGATCAGTCAACCCTTGCGACCTGTGGAGTGCTTACAAACAAAAAAACAAACAAACAAACAAAAAAAAACACACATAGATAAAGCTCTATAAAAGTGGGATGAAGACTTCGCTACGCTCATCAATTACATACTTCTCGAATGGTTCGTGAAGTCTGAATGCCGTCGTACATGTACTAGGCGGCCATGTTTTATCGCTCTACTGTTCTCCTATTGGTCAATCATGTAGGATTCAACACTACAGGATTGAATATGGAAGCCCTGTCTATCTGAAATCCTACGTGATTTAAGCCTGCAGTGTTGACCTTGACGCCTTTACACGGAGTGTTTCATTAGGGGAGGCCATGCTTTATCGCTCTACTGTTCGCCTATTGGTCAATCATGTAGGATTCAACACTATAGGATTGAATATGGAAGCCTTGTCTATCCGTAATCCTACGTAATTCAGGCCTGCAGTGTTGACCTTGACGCGTTTACACGGAGTGTTTCATCAGGGGAGGCCATGCTTTATCGCTCTACTGTTCTCCTATTGGTCAATCATGTAGGATTCAACACTACAGGATTGAATACGGAAGCCCTGTCTATCCGTAATCCTACGTGATTCAGGCCTGCAGTGTTGACCTTGACGCATTTACAAGATGGTGTTTCATTGGTCAGCAATCTCGGAGGATCAGAGCACCTTATCGTGGTGTGGTGCGTTGTCCCATGATCTCCAGAGCTGTCGTCTGGAGCAATTTATTTACTACCAGCAGGGTCACCCAAGGCGATAAGGTCTGGAGTGAGGGTCCAGACTAAGTTCGGACCGTGTCGGTCAAGTGGAAGCCTCCTGGTGACCGGAGTATATGGAGGAAGTACTGAACTTTGCGTTTATATTCTATTTTATTCTATTTTCCGTCATTTTTCTCCTCTATCGTCTTCTTGTATTTTATTTTATATCATCTCCACTCCCTTCATATGCTTAAAACATTCACAAACGTTGATAAAGTAGATGCGGAC
This sequence comes from Brachyptera risi, assembly GCA_964007535.1. Classification (NCBI taxonomy): domain Eukaryota; kingdom Metazoa; phylum Arthropoda; class Insecta; order Plecoptera; family Taeniopterygidae; genus Brachyptera; species Brachyptera risi. The sequence continues at coordinate 11,327,326 of OZ023338.1, read as the reverse complement.
ATGAACATAGGCGCAAAATGACCTCGCTGTTAACGCGCCTAAGAACCCCTATCTATCCTCAATCCTACGTGATTATGCAGTGTTGACCTTGACTCATTCACACGGGGTGTTTTATTGATCAACAACGTAGGATTGGCACGATAGTGTCTCGTCTGAAAAGGTCATTATTAAATACCAAAGATATGCATTGGAAATGAAAATATAAGCAGTTCACTTTTTATTTGAAAAAATTCACTCATATGCGGCCGAGTTACGTCGATATATTTGTGGGGGTGATTTTTATTTCTCTGGTTACTCCCACAAACATATCGACGTATCTCGGCCGCATATGAGTGAAATTTTTCAATTAAAAAGTGAATTACTCATATTTTTATTTCCAATGCATATCTTTGGTATACAACAATTCTAATTCTCCGACAACGATGCTAATTTATTTCTAAAATATGGTCATTCAATTTCTATTGTTCCTTCCGGGAAAATAGACCCTTTCGGCCACGGTTCCGTCGAGAGCTTCGATCCTCTCACCCCAACGGAGTGGAAGTGGTGGTAACGTTGAGGGGACAAAAGCTCTGACGTCAGACTTAACTCTCCCTGACAAGGACTTCGTGTATATTCGCTCTAGAGAGTATGGCAGGTGCGCCACTGTGCACTGTATAAGTAATAGATGTTTATTACATTTGATCTGATAATTATCGAGGAAGCGTATGGAATCAGCTGACGAGGAAAGTGAAACTAATTTTGCATGTTTGTACTGTGGGAAAACACGTCTGTTGGTACAGTATCAGCCTGCGGGTGAGTCGACATTCCTCACAACTAGGCAAACGCAACATATGCGTTGTAAGATGAGCGAGATATCTAGACAAGGTATAATCAAAAACTCTATAAACTTTGGTTCATATAAAATTATACTCTATTCGGCAACTATATCGAATCTAGAATGGCACGAATCTTAGCAACATTGTTCTATTATTATTTCTATTCGTTTGATGTGTATAAAACATTTATTGAACTAGACAAAAAGTTTTTTTTTATTGAGGCCCGGTTTTACCAATCTTAGTTAGGGTGCTAATCCACTAACTATTAATTAAAGGTACGAAAATAACATATGTACCAATGGTGATAACAAGTTAATCCACTAACTATTGCTTGATCCAGTTTCGTAAAACCGGGCCTAAGACTGTTAGTTTTAACTAACAGCCTTTTGCCTAGTTTTGCCCTTTTTTGCCATGTTTATAGTTTTGCCCTTTTTTGCCATGTTTATATAGTTAGTTGAGCCCTTTTATTGTCCTTTGACCATCTTAATTCTTAGGGCCGGTTTCACGAGTCTTAAGTTTAGTGTCAGTCATCTAACTATTAGTTAAGGTCTGAGAATAACATGCGTATTCAAGTGTGATAACCGGCACATGTAGCTGAGTGGTTAACGCACTTGCTTCATGTGACCCAGGAGGTGAAGGGACATATCGGACCTGGTTCGATCCCCGCCACCGTCCATCTTTACAGGGGTTTTTCGTGGTTTACCTCTGTAGTCTAGGCTAATGTCGGGATGGTTCCCACAATATAGGCCACGACCGCTTCCTTCCCACTATCCTTTCCACTACCCATGAAAACCTTCATCTCATCATCCCACCATCTCATTAATCATTCATCCGACGCCAATAGATCTTAGTAATCATTACAGTGCGTCGTTAAAACCCAATATAAAAAAATAAAAAACAAGTGTGATAACAACTTAATTCCGTTAACTATCAGGGTTGGTAGAACCGGGCCTTATAAGTGTATCTAACCCAAGTTAGCGTGTATTCTAACAACCTTGGGAGATTGTAAAGGTAGCCGCCCTCGGTAGCTCGGTCAGCTGAGGCACCGCTTCAGAAACTGAAGCTATACCGTTGGGCGTGGGTTCGAGTCCCGCATGAGGCATGGGTTTTTGTAAACGTCCTTTCACTTATCATCACTCCACAGTAGGCCTATCACCTGCTCATTCGTACCCCCGTATAAATTAGCTGTTGGTGGGGTCGTTAAGCGAACAATAATCATCATTGTCACTGTGAGGTTTCAAAGTATATAGAGTGGGGGAAGGGAAGGTCGTTTCACCCCTCCCCACCTTCCCCCCATTTCTTTTCACTTGATATTATGTAGGCCTAATGATATTCAGTTTCAAGATGTCTGTCACCAATAGCTTTTGTTGCCATCGTAATTGAATGTAATTTTAGTTTTTAATTTTGAATATGTAATTTTGTATTTGTAATAATGTTTTTGTATCGCTTCACTAATTTTGGTACTCAATATTCGAATTCTCATATCACTATTCTTATCAAAACCTACACATTTCGAGGTCATTATTTGTTTTTTGATTCTTACTTATTTATTCTCCTTTCCCACACACAAGCTTCGGCTTATGTGAGTAACATTATTTAAAAAAATATATCAAATTAACAACTTATTTTATTCTCATTATTACAACTTATTATTTTTCATTATTCACGCTCATTGTTCTTTTCTTTTCACTAGAGTGTCAATGTGATTGAAGAATCTTCCTTGTTTAATTTTAGCTACTATTTGTAATTCTGTTAATAATAAGTGTTTTGTTATAATGATAAATGTTGAATAAAAAATGAATAAATAAATGAATATATATATATATATATATATATATATATATATATATATATATATATATATATATATATATATTGACTTCTTATTTCATAGCATGTACTTTTAATACAGAGTGTAAAATATTACTGCTCAAGAAATGAATAGATGAATTGAATTGAATTGAATGTATATTTCAATTATTTGATCTTTGGTATATACAGAAAAAAAAATTAAAAATTTTTTCTTCGATTATTTACTAGATACCGCTACCTCATGAACACAATAGTCTAATTTTGAGAACAATTCCAGTATGCATATAAACAAAAGGATGTAAAAGTACAATTATTGTAGGTATGCTAATTTCTGCATGAATGTCTAGGCTGTCTAGGCTATTGAGTGAAATGTTAAACACGATTGACATTCAGACAGTTTGTAATTAGTGCCATTTATAACGTGTGTGTAACTGTTAATTGTTTACCTCGATGACATTTGTCGGTAGTTGGTAAATAATTGCGCTCGGACAAGGGAACCGCTTATTGGATTGTTAGGACTAATGGGACAATGTTCCAGTTAGTTAGGTCAATGTGTAACATTTCTACCGGGCTTATAGGCCCGGTATTACCAAGTCCAGTTAGCCTCTATCTGACAGTTCAAACTTGTTATCACCATGGTTACCCATGCTACTTGTTTTCACCAACTCTCAGATAAATACTAACTAAACGTGGTAATACCGGGCCTTAGGAGGGTAATGCATTGTACAAGTCCTTGCCATGGAGAGTTGAGGCTGACGTCAGAGCTATTTTCCTCTTAACGTTACCATCACTACCACTTCGTTGAGGTGAGAAGATCGAAGCTCTCGACGGGACCATGTCCGAATTTTTCGTGGTTTCCCTCTGTCATTCAGGGCAATATTGGGATAATTCCTTGACAACAGCCCATGAACATGCAACTCAAAAATATAATTATAGCATCTAGCTACATGATCTCAAAAGTGTAAGCCAAAAGTGCTCAAAACTCAAAACTCAGAACTGCTACTCCTTGCCGCTGCATTGTCCGATTGCTGTAAATTCTGCTTCCATTTGATCATGAAGCGCGAACCGAAAAAAATACATTAATATAGGGGTCTACCCCTTTTTCCAAAGTGCGGCAAAATGGAGTTCAAAATTTGAGTCCAGCACATGGCTACTGAGTACTGATCTGCGTTGTGCGTCTCCGTGACGTCATACCACATATGCGCAGTAACCACGGCGCATGGTACCGCCCCCTCGATGACGTCATATCACGCATGAGCACTAACCACTGCGCATGGTACCCCCCCTTCCCTTCGGTGACGTCTTATCACGCATGCGCAGTAACCACGGCGCATGGTACCCCCCCCCCCCCGGTGTCGTCATATCAGGCATGCGCACTAACCACGGCGCAGACGTCACGACTATCGTGTACCGGCCAAGACAGGAAGATGTCGGCGAGAGAAGATGGAGATTGCGTCTGCGTGACGTCATACCACACATGCGCAGTAGCCACAGCGCATGGTATCACCCCCCCCCCCCCTCCCCCTCGGTGACGTCATACCACGCATGCGCACTAACCACGGCGCAGACGTCACGACTATAATGCACCGGACAAGACAGGAAGATGTCGGCGAGAGAAGATGGAGATTGCGTCTCCGTGACGTCATACCACGTATGCGCAGTAGCCACAGCGCATGGTATCAACCTCCCCTCCCCCTCGGTGACGTCATACCACGCATGCGCATCAACAACGGCGCAACACGTCACGACTATCGTGTACCGGACAAGACAGGAAGATGTCGGGGAGATAAGATGGAGATTGCGTCTCCGTGACGTCATACCACGCATGCGCAGTAGCCACGGCGCATGGTACCCCCCCTCGGTGACGTCATACCACGCATGCGCATCAACAACGGCGCAACACGTCACGACTATCGTGTACCGGACAAGACAGGAAGATGTCGGGGAGATAAGATGGAGATTGCGTCTCCGTGACGTCATACCACGCATGCGCAGTAGCCACGGCGCATGGTACCCCCCCTCGGTGACGTCATACCACGCATGCGCATCAACAACGGCGCAACACGTCACGACTATCGTGTACCGGACAAGACAGGAAGATGTCGGCGAGAGAAGATGGAGATTGCGTCTCCGTGACGTCATACCACGCATGCGCAGTAGCCACAGCACATGGTACCCCCCTCCCCCTCGGTGACGTCATACCACTCATGCGCACTAACCACGGCGCAGACGTCACGACTATCGTGTACCAGACAAGACAGGAAGATGTCGGGGAGATAAGATGGAGATTGCGTCTCCGTGACGTCATACCACGCATGCGCAGTAGCCACGGCGCATGGTACCCCCCCTCGGTGACGTCATACCACGCATGCGCATCAACAACGGCGCAACACGTCACGACTATCGTGTACCGGACAAGACAGGAAGATGTCGGCGAGAGAAGATGGAGATTGCGTCTCCGTGACGTCATACCACGCATGCGCACTAACCACGACGCAGACGTCACGACTATTGTGTACCGGACAAGACAGGAAGATGTCGGCGAGAGAAGATGGAGATTGCGTCTCCGTGACGTCATACCACGCATGCGCAGTAGCCACAGCACATGGTACCCCCCTCCCCCTCGGTGACGTCATACCACTCATGCGCACTAACCACGGCGCAGACGTCACGACTATCGTGTACCGGACAAGACAGGAAGATGTCGGCGAGAGAAGATGGAGATTGCGTCTCCGTGACGTCATACCACGCATGCGCAGTAGCCACGGCGCATGGTACCCCCCCTCGGTGACGTCATACCACGCATGCGCATCAACAACGGCGCAACACGTCACGACTATCGTGTACCGGACAAGACAGGAAGATGTCGGCGAGAGAAGATGGAGATTGCGTCTCCGTGACGTCATACCACGCATGCGCAGTAGCCACAGCACATGGTACCCCCCTCCCCCTCGGTGACGTCATACCACTCATGCGCACTAACCACGGCGCAGACGTCACGACTATCGTGTAACGGACAAGACAGGAAGATGTCGGGGAGATAAGATGGAGATTGCGTCTCCGTGACGTCATACCATGCTCCGTGGCTACTGCGCATGGTACCCCCCATCGGTGACGTCATACCACTCATGCGCACTAACCACGGCGCAGACGTCACGACTATCGTGTACCGGACAAGACAGGAAGATGTCGGCGGAGATTGCGTCTCCGTGACGTCATACCACGCATGCGCAGTAGCCACAGCACATGGTACCCCCCTTCCCCTCGGTGACGTCATACCACGCACGCGCATCAACAACGGCGCAACACGTCACGACTATCGTGTACCGGACAAGACAGGAAGATGTCGGCGAGAAGAAGATGCAGATCGCATGGCTTCCAGTGTTGCCCTAGATCTCTCGATCGATATCTCGCACATCAGACAGCTGATGAGATCGACTGACAGTTCTACCTGACTGGTCGTGGTTGATGAATATTATGTGAAATATTGATAGGTTATTGTTGGATAATAATGATTGTAAATTAGAAATTAGATAATTAATTGATCAATAATAATTTGATAAGTAATTACTTTATTGAAGTCATATATATTGACTGCTTTCTAATCTCAGATTATTTATGATTAATCTTTCATTACTTATATTTTATATATATATATAATATATATATATATACATATATATATATATATATATATATATATATATATATATATATATATATATATATATATATATATATATAATATATATATATATATATATATATATATATATATATATATATATATATATATATATATATATATATATATATATATATATATTCAAAATTATTTACAATATACATATTCAGGATGTTATAGCCATGTCATAGAAGATACGCCTCCGAACTCCAGGACCATCTGATTGTCGGTCAGGAGCTCTCCCAACTGAGCTACCGAGATATTACTTTCAAGACATGGCTATAAAATCATGAATATCTTGATATCGAATCGTATCCAAGAAGTTTTTTATCAAATATATATATATATATATATATATATATATATATATATATATATATATATATATATATATATATATATATATATATATATTTATATATATTTATAAAATATTTTTCGCACTCCACAGGTCAAACGAGAGAACAAATTCGGTTAAAACTTGGCGTATAGAAGTGTCATCATCCTAATCGATATTATAAAATATCAAAACACAATCGATTGCATCACTTCTGAGAGAACCGATTTCGAAGTTTTCAATAACCCCATAAAAATGAGCCAGAGAGGAAAATCTGTAGA
>OZ023338.1:11300396-11312896 GCA_964007535.1 Brachyptera risi | reverse complement strand
GATGACTAAGGTCTATTAGCGTTGATGAATGATATATGAGATGGTGAGATGGTGAGATGAAAGATTATTTTATTACGTGGTTTTGGATATTGGGAATGAGTCGGCCGTGGCCTGTTGTTAAGGAACCATCTCAGTATCAACCTGAACGACAAAGAGAAACCACGAAAAACGCCTGTCAGGATGGTCGACCATGGCGGGAATAGAAACACGGTCTCCTGAATGACGGTTTAGTGTATTATCATTCGGCCATGCGTCTCGGTAAACTTAATCCACATTTTACGCGTCTAGAAGAAGAAATATATTAGGTATAAGTTCAAAATATATCAGTTATACAAAATCAATATAATAGTGATATTCTTGCTTGTTATATTAGTGTGTATATCCACCGAAAGAAGAAATTAGTCTGTCAACTTAAAATTCAGAGTAAAATTTTGATTATATTTATAAAAAAACACTGAAGCTTTGGACATGAACTTCTATTGTTGTTTGCTTAACGACCCCACTAACAGCTGAGTTATACAGGGGATCTTCTTCATTCATTGTTCCACAGATCCACACATTATACACATATGAGAAATATAAAAACTTGAAACCTAAAACTAAAAATATGTGGACAGAAGTAGAGAATTAAAAAGAATAGCGAATAGATGTAAAAAGTTGATAAAATGTTGTCTAGAGTGGTTTGGAAGGAGGAATTCATTAAGGTTATAGAAGGGATTCTGCAGCAGGTAATAGTTCAGACCGCAGTTGAAGGATGAACGTTTGGTAAGGTTAGTGATATGGACAAGTCTAGTAGTTTATTGTTGAAAGCTGTACAAAGATGGAGAGGACTGTTCTGAAAGATACAGTTGTGAGAGGACTGTTCTGAAAGATACAGTTGTGTTTCTAATCGGAAATCACGTTCTAAATTTGAAATTCTATTGATCCACAAAATACTACATACTATAATTAAATACAAATAATATATAAATATATATATATATATATATATATATATATATATATATATATATATATATATATATATATATATATATATTAAATACATTTTTTCCATCAACATCGAAACTAGATACCAAATCATTGTTCCCCGATTGAGGCTATGAATGAAAGGTAGGATCGTTTGGACGGGGCACCAAAAGGGCGATCTTCACAACCACAGCAACATGTGTTATATTACAAATACAAAATAACTATTTTTGTATTCGCTACATCGGTAGACGACCTTCTTTCGTTTATACACGTTCAAATATTTTTAATCTTTTTTTCATCCAATAATTGGACGAGCTTCAGCGTGGATTCAATTTGACATACTGAAAAACATTGGTGTTCGTTTTCATGTTTTTTTTATGTTTTTTTGTCGGTTCTCCTCGGGTCAAACGGCTACAGTTATCAACTTCAAACTTTTTTTCATTATGATTCCTCATCCAACTTAGATCTGTATAGTTTTGTGGCAATAACGGATGTTGACTTTTTTTTCATGAATTTTAGAAATTTCAAAAATACCTATTATAGAATAGCACGGCGGGAAAAAAAATGAAATATTTTTATTTAAACAAAAATGAAATTTCGCGTGAAGTTGAACTACATCTTGATACACATTTATGAAAACTTTCAGCTTGATCGGGTGAGCCATTCTGAAGAAAAAACATAAAATGTGTAAAATTGGTACCACTCGAAGCAGTTTCTACCCATTTCTGAATTAAATGTCACCCAATTGGCGAATGTAGGCAAAAGTTTGGCCATAAAAGTCGACATACTATTACTATCCGCTCGTCTAACAACGCATATATGGCGTTTTCCTAGTAATATTACTATGCAACTTCTAACACATTTGGTTTGTTCAGATAATCATTTCAGATTATGTTTCTTACATTTAAATTGATATACCGGTATGTCTGAGATTTCTTCATCCGCGCCCCATTACAGATTTATGATACCAAGCTCTACAAACATGCTATGTAATAGTAGATCCTATCTAGGTTAAGGTATCGGGGGGACAGAAGACGAAGGGTAATAATATAAGTGATGTCATTTTTATTTTATATTTTATTACTCGAATGTTTCTCAGGTCAAGATAGTTGTTGTGGATGAGTCTAGATTTATTTGGAGACGAAGCGATGGATATTGTAAGTAGGATTGGGTAACACTTATACGCGCATGCGTGATATATTATATACTTGTTTATGATGATTAATGTGTGATTAGACGAGCTTCAGCGAGGATTCAATTTGACATACTGAAAAAAATTGGTGTTCGTTATGTATTTTTTTTTCATGTTTTTTTTGTCGGTTCTCCACAGGTCAAACGGCCACAGCTATCAACTTGAAACTTTTTTTCATTATGGTTCCTCATCTAGCTTAGATCTGTATAGTTTTGTAGTATTATCGAGTGGTAACTCTTATTTTTATGGTTTTTAGAAATTTCAAAAATACCCTGAAAAAAAATTGAAAAATTTTTATTTTGAAAAAAAATGAATTTTTGTGTGAAGTTGAATAACATCTTGATACACATTTCTGGAAATTCTCAGCTTGATCGGGTCAGCCATTTTGAAAAAAAAACATAAAATGTGCTAAATTGGTACCACTCGAAGCCGTTTTTACCCATTTATAACTAAAATGTTACCCAATTGGCGAATTTAGGCAAAAGTTTGGCAATGAAGTCGACATACTATTACTTTCCGCTCGTCTAACAACGCGTATATAGCGTTTTCCTAGTTAAAGACAACACATATAGAAAGAAATATGTTATTGATAATTTAGGGGTACGAATAAGCGGGTGATAATGAGAAGATGTCGTGATGGTGATGGAAACAGATATGATTGATGCGTATTGTTTGCTTAACGACCCCATCAACAGCTAGGTTATACGGGGGTACGAATGAGCAGGTGATTATGAAACTATGAAGTGATGATAAGTGAAAGTTCGTTCACAAAAACCTATGCTTCATGCGGGACTCGAACCCACGACCAACGGTGACTTCAGTTAGTTTATTTGGGGGTACGAATGAGTGGGTGGGATAATGAAACTATATAAAGTGATGATAAGCGAAAATACGTACCAATAGCTAGGTTATATGGGGGTACGAATGAGTGGTGGTAATGAAACTCTATAAAGTGATAATAAGTGGAAAGACGTACCAATAATAATAATAATAATAATAATAATAATAATAATATGTTCATTGGACAGATTGATCATACATAATGATATTGTCAATGTCAATTAGATAATGATAATATTATAAAAATTATTCACTGTACATTATTATAATAGCTAGGTTATATGGGGGTACGAACGAACGGGGGATTTCACTATAAGTATGATAAGTAAAACGACGTACCAATAGCTAGGTTATATGGGGTTACGAATGAGTGGGTGATAATGAAACCATATGAAGTGAGTGAAAAGACGTACAAATAGCTATGTTATATGGGGGTACGAACGAACGGGTGATTTCACTATAAGTATGATAAGTAAAACGACGTACCAATAGCTAGGTTATATGGGGGTACGAACGAACGGGTGATTTCACTATAAGTATGTTAAGTACAACGACGTACCAATAGCCAAATTACCTGGTGATTTGAATGAACGGGTAGACAAGTACCGCAAGAAATGTTAGTGTCCCCGGTTTCCATCATCTCATTTATCATCCATCGACGCTAATAGATCTTTATCATCAGCACACTTCGTCGTTACATTCAATATAAATGAAATACAAATCAAATAGCTACCGTATATAATGAATGATATGCATTATAATTATATTGTTAATATAAAGAAGTGATCTTTGCCCGAGAGACTTAGTTCAAAGTGGAAGATATCAACATTCGTGTGTTTTGTTTACTCTCAATACCAATGCTGGTAATGTCAGGATATATATCACAGAAACGGTTTCTACTTATAATGTGTTCCGAACTTTCGGAAACTGAAAGACTTTTATCTGCGGCGGAAAGTTATGGTCACCAACAGCACAGTCCTGGTGTTGAAGTTCATTGGTTTTAAATAATTAAAATGGGGCGGTAAGATCGCCCTTGTGGTGCCCCGTTCAAACGATCCTATCTTTCATCCATAGCCTTAATTGGGGAACAATGATTTTGTATCAAGTTTCGATGTTATTAAAAAATAAAAATAAAACAAATAAATAAACGTAAGAGGAGTCAATTAGTTGCTGTTGTCCCTCTTCATTGCCTCTGGTAGTGTTCGTATCTATCTGTTGATCTGGATTTGAATGAATGAATGAATATTGTGGTTCAACGGCGCGTCAACGACGTGATTATATTGCGCCGGTTTGGGTTTGATGAACCATGGGTGTTTGATTTGGATGGTTGTATGCCTACATTGACAGTGGTTAAGAGTCCACGGGAGTTGATTTATCGAAATATAAGTTTCTTGGTGATAACTTTTGAACGGTATGAGATATCAAAATTCTAATTCGCAAGAAACACAGATAATTACAATAGCTTGAAGATGATATAAGTTATGACTATTCAAGTCATGTCGCATAACTGTCAAGCGTCGACAGCTGAAAAAACATATTTTTTAGCTGTCGACGCTTGACAGTTATGAGATATGACTTAAATAGTTATAACTTATATCATCTTGAAGCTATTATAATTATCTGTGTTTCTTGCGTATTAGAATTTTGATATCTCATACCGTTCAAAAGTTATCGCTAAAAACTGATATTTCAATAAATCGACTGCCATTTTACTGTTAAGAGTCCATGGGAGTCGATTTATCGAAATATCAGTTTCTTGGTGATAACTTTTGAACGGTGTGATATCAAAATCCTAATTCGCAAGAAACACAGATAATTACAATAGCTTGAAGATGATATAAGTTATGACTATTCAAGTCATGTCGCATAACTGTCAAGCGTCGACAGCTGAAAAAACATATTTTTTAGCTGTCGACGCTTGACAGTTATAAGATATGACTTAAATAGTTATAACTTAAATATCATCTTGAAGCTATTATAATTATCTGTGTTTCTCGCGTATTAGAATTTTGATATCTCATACCGTTCAAAAGTTATCACCAAGAAACTGATATTTCGATAAATCGACTCCCGTGGACTCTTAACAGTAAAATGGCAGTCGATTTATTGAAATATCAGTTTTTAGCGATAACTTTTGAACGGTATGAAATATCAAAATTCGAATACACGAGAAACACAGATAATTATAATACCTTCAAGATATATAGTAAAGTCGATTTTCATCATACCTATAATTTTCACATATATATAACCGGGAAAAAACATTTTTTAGCTGGATACCTCTGAAAAAATGTGTAATACAAGTTGAATTGTTTTGCCTACCTCGGTTACACAGTCAGCTAAGGCACCGCTTTAGAAATTTCATGAAGTCAGCGTTGGGTGTGGGTTCGAGTCCTGCATAGTGGCATGTTTTTTTTTAAATTTTATAAAGTATTTTCACTTATCATCACTTCATAGTTTCATAATCACCTGCTAATTCGTACTCCCATATAATCTAGCTGTTGGTGGGGTCTGTAAACAAACAATAATAATCATCATCAAAAAGTTTTTACTTATATTGTCTTAAAGTTCTTACAAATATCTGTATTACTTCTTTATTACAATTTTAAATCTCGCACCGTTCTAAAGTTATCACCAGAAAACGTGTTATTCCACTATGAGGCCATTTTTCGTACTGGTAATTAAGAATGAATCAGTTAAGTATTCATCAAGGTACAAAAATAACATAATTATTGAAAATAAATATAATAAAATTATTTATATAATATTTTATGATTATAAAATTATAATTTAAATTATATTAATAAATTATAAATTATATTTCATAATTATTTTATAAATATTTAATATAATAAAATAAAATTATTATAATAAAATAATTATTGCTCAATCCACTAATCAAGAGATGGTAAAACCGGCTCCAAATCGACTCGCATCCGCTCAAAAGTGTCAATTAAATATTTCTTTCTTAAAAACCTAATATACTACATTAAAAAATACGCTAAAACTTTATAGACGTATGCTGAATTTTTATGGGTCAATGTCACAATTATCAATTTAGTCATCTTTTAATTTTGATTTGTTCTTTGGTTTACAATTTTAATAGCAGATAGTAAGTAGTCAGTATTTGCGAATGTATAAACATATATTATGAAATTAATGAGGTGGAAGTATTAAAAGGACTGTCACTTTCTTTCTTTCCTTTCCTGTCCTCTGCCCTCTCATGGACATGTTATATAACTTGGCAATGATATCAATTATTAATTTGATTGATTGAATGCTTAGGAATGAATAGTATAACATAGGCATATATACTTGAAATTGAAAGATTGGAAAATGGGTAACTAAGTTTTGTCTTGCTCAAGAGTCCGTTCTATAAGCCATTTTTTGAAAGAAATGTGAGTTATACATTTTTTTTTTTGTAATGTGAAAATGTGTATTAAAAAAATCTGTCGATATTTTTTTTTGTATAAAATCTTTGTAGGCCTACTCCTCGCTAAACGGCTGATTGAATTAATATTTCCGTATTGAAATTTTATTATTTTAATTAGTTATCTGTTAATGCACATTTTAAAATAAGTTGCCGTCATGTGGTCTTTTTTCATGATTTGATCTTGTAATGTGATAATCGATAGTAATAGTAATCGATAGTAATCGATCTCTCGATTGATTTATCGAACAATTTGATGACCTTCTCGAGCGACGAGTTGATGATGGCATAACATGGACATGTGATACATGTTGCGTATACATATATAATATTTATGGGGTGGTAAGATCGCCCTTGTGGTGTCCTGTCCAAACGATCCTATCTTTCATCCTTGGCCTTGATTGGGGAACAATGATTTTGTATCAAGTTTCGATGTTATTAAAAAAAAAATATGTATATATTTTCCATCTATAAAATAAAAGATAATTACAAAAATGATCTGGGTAAAAGATATTTCAATCATGATTTCGTTTAGATATTGAAGATAATTTTCACTGAGACGTGTGGCCGAGTGGTTAATACATTGAACCGTCATTCAGGAGACCGGGGTTCGATTCCCACCATAGTCTACTATCCTGTCAATTTTTTTGATGTTTCCCTTTGTCATTCAGGTTAATACCGGGATGGTTCCTTAACAACAGGCCACGACCGACTCCTTCCCACAATCTAAAACACATAATAAAATAACACTTCATCTCACCATCCCATCATCTCATATATCATCACCGACGCCAATAGATCGTAGTCATCAGTACAGTGCGTCGTTGAATCAAATATAATTAAAATATAATTTTCGCAAACTTGTTATAACTCGAATCCACGCAAGCGCATTAAATAAATCGCAGAGTCACCATTCGTTTTATTTTTAAATTAGAAAAATACAGAAATTGTTAATTTCAGTTTCTACCCACCAGACTGCGCATCGTTTCTTTTCCTTCACGAATAGTAACGTATTTCTAAGGTCACTCTAATAAAGACAGAAAAGATTGAATTCAAAAATAATTTATTGTTATCTATATAATTGAATTAATCCCCACAGATGTACATAATATATAACATTTCTTCTTTTATTTCTTTTACAATCACAAAACACTCACAAAACAAAACAAATCACTGTCAACAGCTGATGTGTATAGGAATTAGATGCTGGTCTAGAAGGCAGTGACAAGAACAAATCATTAGAACCAATTATTCAAAAAAAGAATGTGATTCATTTGTGATCCATTCTAAATTCGTGTTCTTATTTTTAAACCGATCGACACTACCAACCGTTAGTGATAATGTATAGTGGAGACCGACGATTGGCAACAGACAATGATTGTGTATGAAATCTATCTACCAACATAAAAAAAAAGATTTCTCTGAAATTGTTGAGCCAGATTATATATAATTAGAGTTATAAACAAGATGAGTGAAAACTGTGTTCTTCAAGACAACATGACAGATAGAAAATTTAATTTTTATAACTTGTCATTTTTGTCAAGTTTTCACAGGTCTTTTCACTTGCTAATTTGTCAAGATGGTTTAAATATATAGTTTAGAAATATACTTGTTTTTAACCTTCTGATTTGTTTGTAATATGGAATTTTTATTTTCGTAATGTTAGACGAGGGAATAGACGACTATCAATTATTCAATTTTTGAAATCGTCATTTTTTTAAAAATGTGTACATCGATAACTATAGACAGAGAAACATCGTTCCCCACACAAGTCCAAGAAGGATGAGTTAGGATCGTTCTGACGGGGCACTACAAAGACTCTCTCACCAAACCAAAGGAGGTAATTAATTATAATGTTACCAACTTGACAAACTTTAAATAGCATTATTAGGAAGGAGTCTTCGATCGTCTGCTTTATTCTCTACTGAGACAAGTGGTCAAGTGGCTAGCACACTAAACCGTCATTCACAAGACCGGAATTCGATTTCCGCCATGGTCGGCCATCCTGACAGGTTTTCTTCGTAGTTTCCCTCTATTGTTCAGGTCAATACTGGGATGGTTCCTTAACAACAGGCCACGACCGACTCCTTCCCACCATCTAAAACACCTGATAGAATAACCTTTCATCTCATCATCCCATCATCTCATTCATCATCCACCGACGCCAATAGATGCCATTGCTATATAGCTATTATAGCTATAATAAATTGAATTAGAATTATGGGTTATAATGTATAGGCCTACAGTATTTCTATAGAAAGATCTCTCTATAGAAATACTATATATATATATATATATATATATATTAAGTTAAGTTATATAAAATTGATTGAATTTATAAAATTCAATTTATTTGACGAATAAGGATTATATCTAGGAACAATGCTAATCTAAAGTCAAATTCTAATGATTTTTTTTCAAATCAAGTTACATTTAGTGGCAAATTCTTATTATATATCCCCAATTCGAGTCACCATACCCTATATCTAAATCTACAACTTTTCAACTGATCGTAAAAATGTTGGTGACGACCCTCTACCGTAAGAGTAGGCCTACACCACAGCGATGCGGTTATACGACTGGAATATCAAGGATACCAGGTTGAGCCCCCCCCCCCTCCTCCCCCCTCCCCCCAGGGGTTCGTACCCCGTTCCCCTCGACGTTGTATATACGCGCTTCCGTGTCGTAACCGTTTCGACTGGTATAACCTTATTCATCAACCAGATCTTTACCTTCTTGGTCAGATCCAGCTAGACTTGTGCACTTCACTAATTGGTTTGAAGCAATACAATTTATCCAATTAATTCGATTAATCCGATTAATTGAATTATAAGGTTGTTTTAAGATGGTTTTATAGTCTTATATAAGCACAGATAATCGAGCTATTATAAGATATGATGGTTTTAAGATGGTTTTTATAAGATAGTTTTTTTGAAAGATAGTTTTGATCAAGATAGTTTTTAGTTTTCACTCGGATCAATTATGTTTATTAAAGGACATCGCAACCCTGAAATTGAATTTTGCCGAATAATGTCGGTATTTATTTCCCCAATTTTAAAGAAAACTAGAAATCATTATCTGAATTTCAGAAATTACAATTAATTTATTTATCCTTCAGGAACCTGCCTTTTACAGAGTCGTGACGTAGACATTATCCGATTCTGTTTATGTTTATATACAGAATCGGTGATACCTACGTCATGACTCACTGGACTCTGTAAGACATTTTGGTTTCAATTTCTGAAATTGATTCGATTATTTCTAGTTTTCTCTAGAATTATTGTGATCAAATAAAAAGTCAACATTAATTAAAATCTAGTTTCGACGTTGTGGACTCTAATATATTTATGAGGTACGGTAAACGAAACATTTAAATTTCATTTTCATTTATATTCAATAAAAATCTCACCATCTCGTTTAATTTAATTTAATCCCATAATTCCATTAATGATTCACCTGAAACAAATGTATCTTAGTTGTCATCAAATTGCATATTTAAACCCAATATAAATTTGAAAATTATGAATTGAAATTAACGGGATGAATCTGAGGAAATATCAATATACGTAGCCAAGGGACTGAGATGTGTGGTCGAGTGGTTATTACACTGAACCATCATTCAGGATACCGGGGTTCGATTCCCGCCATGGTCGATCATCCTGATAGGGATTTTTCGTGATTTCCCGCTGTCATTCAGGTCAATACTGGGATGGTTCCTTAACAACAGGTTATGACCGACTCCTCCCCACTATCCAAAACACCTAATAAAATAATCTCTCATCTCATCATCCCACCATCTCATATATCATTCACCGACGCCAATAAATCGTAGTCATCAGTAAAGTGCGTCGTTAAACCCGATATAAATAAAAAATAAAATAAAAGCCAAGGGCAGTAGCGTGATAAAGGTGATGGAATAGTTTACTTACAATGTTGCACGTAGCTGCATTAAAAGCCGTTACAAATGCAATTATAATATTATGAAATTCAAAACAAAATACAGTCATGAACTACAATGTCCACTTTTACACGATTTAATCTTGGAAAACAACAATTAAATATTTTAACAATGTAATAAATCTCTAAATGCTTGAACTAATTCTAACAATGAAGCTAAAGTGTTCTTTACAAATTAAAACAGTTGTATCTACTAAGTAACTAAAGTGAAGGTTAATTACCAACTAAATTGTGATAAAAGCTTTGGTAAATGTTGAGAATGTTGTAGTTTGAACAACTAACGCATTTGAAAGATGTGGCTGTGTAAATAATTGTAAATCTTGTCCGGAGAAACGACTGAGCCTTAAAATACCTCAGGTATATATAAATGAAACCTTTGGAATTCTCGTTTTTTATGTTGGTAGGCGACCTCTCGTGAAATTTATTACATACTTAAGAGTCCATGGAAGTTGATTTAGCGAAATATCAGTTTTTTGGTGATAACTTTCGAACGGTATGAGATATCAACATTCTAATACACGAGAAACATAGAAAATTATAATGGCTTCAAGATATCGTAAGTTATAATTATTCGAGTCTTGTCGCATAACTGTCAAGCGTATACAGCTAAAAAACACATTTTTAATTGTATATGCTTGACAGTTATGCGACATGACTTGAATAGTCATAACGTATATAATCTTGAAGCTATTATAATTATCTGTATTTCCCGCGTTTCAGAATTTCGATATCTCACACTGTTCGAAAGTTATCACAAAAAAATGATATTTCGCAAAATCGACTCCCATGGACTCAAACTAATTCCAACAATGAAGCAAGTGTGTTCATTACAATTTATGAAATTTAATCATATATATTTTTATTGATATTTGAAGTTTGAACTATAATTTTCAACAACGGATCTGTATAATTTTTATAATTCATATAATTTAATTATAACTACATTCCAATCATATAATTATTATCATTGAGAAATTAATTAATATTCATCTTTATTTATTTCGAACATAAAAAATATATGATATATATATATATATATATATATATATATATATATATATTTATATATATATATATATATATATATACATATGTATATGTATATATAATATATATATATATATATATATATATATATATATATATATATATATATATATATATATATATATATATATATGTATATATATATATATATATATATATATATATATATATATATATATATATATATATATATATATATATATATATATATATATATATATATGTATATATATATATATATGACATATATGAATAATTTGCCGATATTGTGGTGTCATACAGCTCCGTGTAGCGGAGAGGATCGGCGTAACCTGTCAGATAGCAGCTATACCTATTACGGTGGCGTCGAGGCATTACAAATATGATAATTTTTTAAGATACGTCATCCTGTATACAGCGCTTATTATTATTATTATTATATTTATTTATTTATCAATTATCATTATTTTCAATAAAATATTATTATAAATTGAGCACAACTTAATCCGTATCATGATTCAAATCTTTGTGAGATGAAGAAAAATACATGTTCATCTAATCAATTAGTTATGCATCTCTGATATAGAGATGAGTAGAACGCAAGCACGCTGAACTGTCATTCAGGAGACCGGGGTTCGATTCCCGTCATGGTCATCCATCATGGTTTTTTCGTGGTTCCTCTGTGATTTTATGTTCATACTGGGATGGTTCCTTAACAACAGTCCACGACCGACTCCTTCTCATTATCCAAAAACACCTGATAAAATAGTATATTTTCCATCATTCCATCATCTCGCATATCATTCACCGACGCCTATAGATCGTAGCCATCAGTATAGTGCGTCGTTAAACCCGATATGAATGAAGAAAAAAGAAGAAGAAATATATATACATATATATATATATATATATATATATATATATATATATATATATACATTATATAGGCCTACATTCATTTATATATAAATATATATATATATTTTTTTCACATATATATATATATATATATATATATATATATATATATGTATATATATATATATATATATATATATATATATATATATATATATATATATA
>OZ023338.1:11287896-11295396 GCA_964007535.1 Brachyptera risi | reverse complement strand
TTGGGTGAATTCATTTATAGATTTCATGGGAGTCGATTTGACGAAAGATCAGTTTTTTTTTTAGGGTTGCCGTTCCATATTCAAATTGAAAACGATGTCGTAATTTTAATATCGAATATCGATCGAGATAAATCGAAATTTCATATCGTAAATCAAAATGGAATTAGATAAGTTATATATTATCAAATATATTACATATATGATATATATATATATATATTATATATAAATTATATATATATATATATATATATATGGTAAACTAATTTCTACGGTGAAACCACGTACTTGAAAATTTGCGTCTCGACGTTTCGACGGAATTTCACCCGTCATCCTCAGGAGTGTAGTTCGGTAAAAGCTCAGCCAACTGAGCCAACATTAGCCAACATTAGTTGGCTGAGCTTTCACCGAACTACACTCCTGAGGATGACTGGTGAAATTCCGTCGAAACGTCGAGACGCAAATTTTCAAGTACGTGGTTTCACCGTAGAAATTAGTTTACCATCCAATATTGGCCACGAGAATCTACGTGAACATATATATATATATATATATATATATATATATATATATATATATATATATATATATATATATATATATATATATATATATTTAATATATATTAAATTAGTTATAATCAGAAATGCGATAATGTCGACTTGGCAGATACGAACGAAAGGAAGAAAGGAAAGAAGAAAGAGACAAATAAACAGAAACAAACAAGAAAACAAAAGAGAAGAACAGAGGAGTCGACAATACAGATTATTTTCTCACCATATATTTATACCAAATTATATCGGCATATAATATATATTAATATCACAATAATTATTTCTTATATTTTTAATAAGAAATAAAATGGCTTAGTGAACGAGAGATTCAATTGTATCACATTGTATTATATAAACTAATTTGTAACAATACAAAAATAAAATATTATCAAAAACTGGTTCTATCGGTACACAAATGAACAATAATAATAAAAAAACATTAAAAATCGGGCTGATATTTGACCTCCCCTTCACTTCTTTGCAAAACGCCAGGATTCTGAAAAGCGAGGTTAAAGCTTGCTTATAAGCCTACTAGATCACTCGCACCAAGCGATCTATAGAACGCCAGCGTTTTGCAAAATGGAACTCAAGACTAGCTTAATACGCGCTATTTTGGGCGCTTTCATTAAGAACGGTTTTCAAAACTTTAACGTTCTGAAAACTCCCGGACTCCAGACTTGGCCTCCTAGACTCCAGACTTGGTCTTCTATACTCCAGACTTGGTCTCCTAGACTCCAGACTTGGTCTCCTAGACTCCAGACTTGGTCTTCTATACTCCAGATTTGGTCTTCTATCCTCCAGATTCGGCTTCCTAGACACCAGACTTGGTCTCCTATACTCTAGATTTGACTTCCTAGACTCCAGACTTCGTCTCCTAGGTCCAAGATTTGGCTTCATAGACTCCAGACTTGGTCTCCTAGACTCCAGATTTGGTCTCCTAGACTCCAGACTTTGTCTCCCAGACTCCAGACTTGGTCTTCTATACTCCAGACTTGGTCTCCTAGACTCCAGACTTGGTCTCCTACAATCCAGATTTGGCTTCCTAGATACCAGACTTGGTCTCTTATACTCCGTATTTGGATTCCTAGACTCCATCAGACTTGGTCTCCTTGACTCCAGACTTGGTCTCTTATACTCCAGATTTGGATTCCTAGACTCCAGATTTGGCTTTCTAGACTCCAGACTTGGTCTCTTATACTCCAGACTTGGTCTCTTATACTCCATATTTGGCTTCCTAGACTCCAGACTTGGTCTCCTAGACTCCAGACTTGGTCTCCTAGACTCCAGACTTGGTCTCCTACACTCCAGATTTGGCTTCCTAGATACCAGACTTGGTCTCTTATACTCCGTATTTGGATTCCTAGACTCCATCAGACTTGGTCTCCTTGACTCCAGACTTGGTCTCTTATACTCCAGATTTGGATTCCTAGACTCCAGATTTGGCTTTCTAGACTCCAGACTTGGTCTCTTATACTCCAGACTTGGTCTCTTATACTCCATATTTGGCTTCCTAGACTCCAGACTTGGTCTCCTAGACTCCAGACTTGGTCTCCTAGACTCCAGACTTGGTCTCCTAGACTCCAGACTTGGTCTCCTAGACTCCAGACTTGGTCTCCTAGACTCTAGACTTGGTCTCCATGGACTCAAGACTTGATCTCCTGAGAGGGTATATATTCAGTTTAAAATTGTTCACTATTACTGATTTCGTAACGAAGTTAACAACATTTATAATTACTGTGTTGGCTAAAGGCCTACTGTAAGCGCACGCTGTTCAACTTTCTGTTTGCATGGAATCGTGCTAAATCTATTTTAATTATTACCTGAATAATAATTCATACAATCTACTTCAAAAGAGTCGATTGATTTTATTAAATTTCTCACGCGTCAATATCGCCTGTGAGGGTTATTGAAAAAGTGTAGTTAGTTTATGAGTGATTAATTTTATCAAAAATATGTAGTTATGAAAGAATTAAATAATTCAGCTTATATAATAAGTGATATAATTTTTATGTCAATAAATTTGAATAATATATTGAGTGTTGAAAAGTGAGTTTTAGAGTTTGATTCAATTTTAATTATAAATCAGTTGAAATTGAAGAAATTTGTCTTTCTCTCTTATACTACTGGGTTTACCGACGAACTCCAATATTGAGTGAATTTTTTTTTTTTTTTGATTACATCGAAACTTGATACAAAATCATTCTTCCCCAATTAAGGCTAAGGATGAAATATAGGATCGTCTGGACGGGGCACCACAAGGGCGATCTTACCACCCCATTTTGACATATATTGAATGATATAATAAAATATATTGGCGTTGAATGAATGATGAATAAGATATTGGGAAGATTAGATTGAATAAAACAGTGTTTTAAATGTGTAATAATAATTCAATTATACATCTTACATGCTTCGAAGAATATTTAGAAACTGTAATAAAACTCATTTGGACAAAGGTTTATTCAGTCACAGTATGTTTTTACTGTTTAGACAAATTTTATAAATATATATTTGATATTTTTCACCATCATAAAAAACACAAAGTACAAGGTATGAGGTAGGATTGTTCGTACCGGGCACCACAGGACGATCATAATTCATATATATATATATATATATACATATATATATATATATATATACATATATATATATATATATATATATATATATATATATATATATATATATATATATATACATATATATATATATATATATATATACATATATATATATATATATATACATATATATATATATATATATATATATATATATATATATATATATATATATATATATATATATATATATATATATATATATACATATATATATATATATATATATATATATATATATATATATATATATACATATATATATATATATATTTATATATATATATATATATATATATATATATATATATATATATATATACATATATATATATATATATATATATATATATATATATATATATATATATATATAAATATATATATATATACATATATATATATATATATATATATATATATATATATATATATATATATATATATATATATATATATATATATATATATATATATATATATATATATATATACATATATATATATATATATATATATATATATATATATATATATATATATATATATGTATATATATATATATATATATATATATATATATATATATATATATATATATATATATATATATCTTTTTATAACGTCGAAACTTGATACAAAATCATTGTTCCCCAATTAAGGCCAGGGATGAAAGATAGGATCGTTTGGACGGGGCACCACAGGGGTGATCTTACCACCCCATTTCGATTATTTAAGACTGATGAACTTCAACACCAGGACTGCGCTGTCTGTGACCATAATTTTTCGCCGCAGATAAAAGTATTTCAGTATAAACACACGAATGTTGATATCTTCCACTTTGAACTAAGTCTCTTGGGCAATGATCACTTCTTTCCCTTGACAGCAGATGTCAAGTTTATCATTAACTGTTATTATTAAACTCTATTATTTACATTTTTTTTTAGATTATTTAATTTAAGTAATAACCGGAGATCTTTTGTTGTCGGCATTCCACATTCGTGAGAGATTGAACCAAAAGTAAAAGTCCGTGTGGCCGAGTGGTTATTACACTGAACCGTCATTCGTAATAAGGCTGGGGTTCGATTCTCACCACAGTCGACCATCCACCATCCAAGAGCACATAATAAAATAACCTTTCATCTCATCTTCCCATCATCTCATATATCATTCACCGACGCCAATAGATCTCAGTCATCAGCAGAGTGCGTCGTTAAACACAATATGAATAAACTACCTGACTAAATCAGTGACCTTTTATGATATTGCACAGGTATCAGTTAAACAGAAAATGCACTTTTACTTGTGTTGAATAGCCTACTATGAATATAGAAACTAAGAAACAAACTACAAATGTTGACAATATGTATAGACGGTAATCATTTTTCAATTACACAGTTTATTACTATGGTTTAATAGTAGACCTGAGGTGTCATAAATTAATTAAAAAATGGATAATATATTATATAATATTTTTTCTCTTTTTAGAAATGTGAGGGAATTCTCCTCAACTATTATTATTAGAGACATTATGAAATTTTGTAATTGAGAATAATTGAATAATTTAATGACGTTAATAATAGAGCACGCTATTTTTAACACCTTTATACCTCGTTCACATTACAGAATTTAACTACAGTTAAGTAGATAACGTTAGTTAAGTTATAATATGAACGGAACTTGGTTAGTAGTTAACTCCAGTTATGTCTTAACTAAGTTCCTAGAACTCAGTTAGCTTAACTGCGATCAAAATTCACCGCCTTCTCAAAGAGCAACATAATTCGTATCGTCACATTGTTGGTTCAAAGCAAGGCCCTCTATATTATTTACATCATTCGAATTATATAGATGGCTTTGTTCAAAAACAAGGCGAGATAATGGCTAGATATCAACAGAAAATCTGTAAATCTTTGAAATGCAATATAAAAATTAACAACTATTTCATCGCTGTCAGTGTGAACACTTTAACTCAGTTAAGAACGGTGTCATCCATGATGCTAACTGCAGTTAGTTTAACTGCAGTTAGTGATCCTAGTGTGAACGAGGTATTACAAGAATTAAATAGACTATTTATTTATACCAGTCGTGTGGCAATAATTATCACATTACCTTGAGAACATGTTAATGTTCAGATTAAATTATTTGACTTTGAGACATTAGAGATTGTCTTTACAGTTATACTGATGTTAATTTGACTTTTATAATTTTTTAAAATAACTTTTAAAATAAAGACTTATGTACGTATTCCTCTGTTTGAAAAAATTCAGTCATTCTACCTCTTCCTTGTATATGTATATGTATATATACATATATATATATATATATATATATATATATATATATATATATATATATATATATATATATATATTATATATATATATATATATATATATATATATATATATATATATATATATATATATATATATATATATATAGAGAGAGAGAGAGAGAGAGATATAGTATATAGATATAGATATAGTAGATTAGTATAGTGTTTAGTTTGAATATTATTTGTGATTCCGTTAACATGTGTTTTTTATAATGATGAATGTTGAATAAAAAAATAAAAAAATAATCATCATTATCATTGGATTTGATATATTGCCATGTAATGTAAACATTCAAATATACTTGTCATTTAGATATTATTAATTATGAAGAAAAAAATCAAATATGTTTTTAATTGCACGAGTCTGTCATGATAGATTCCAATCAGCAACTTTATTTTCTTAAAACTGTATAATTAGCATATAATATATTTCAAGACAAGACACTTGCATTCAGGAGAGATGATGGCTCGAACCACCCGTGCGCTCGTGATACGGGATAGGTAAAACATCCGATCGGAACCTTGATCTCTCGTGGATACAAGTATAGCTACAATTAATGGAAAGTCAATCGTGACTTTTTAAAATCGACAATAACTTATGAATAAAACCGGAACAAATAAAGTCACGAACTTAACTTACTTCTTAACACCTAATATGGATCTTTGTCGGTAATAACTAATATTAAAATTGTAATTTTCTTAAATTTTTTTTCCAAGCAATTAGTAATGCTAAAAGCGTGGATAAAGTGACCATTTTGTAATTCATAATAAAAAAATGCAGGATTTGTTTTAACACTATTATATAAACAGCATAAGAGAAAATTAAGTTCGTAATAAAATTATGTCACCTTTTTGGGAAATTTTCTTCACCCTAATTCGCCCTGCCACATTGTCACGCTAGAAGTTCCACCCAAGAAATTACGTATTAATCTATACTAGGCAAACGCGAAATATGCGTTGTAAGATGAGCGGGATATCTGAATACGTTAATAGTCGTTGAAGTAGTTTTACCCCTGCTATATTATCGAATCTGGTATTCTGGTCAATTTTGCATATAAAGAAGACTTCATTGTTGGGCAAATATCGAATCTAAACGCAGTGAATCTCGGCAACCTGAATCTGCTTTAATTTCTATAATAATATTTGATGAATAAAAACAGATAATTTAATTATTTTCTTCAAAACGGCTGATCCGAATTGCATACGAAATTGTGATAATGTGTATGAATCATGTGTACACATTAACAGAAAATTTCATCCCATTTGAAGAGATTTTATTTTTCAAATTTTTTTACCCAACCTAATTTTATGGGGTTTTTAGAAACTTTGAGATGACATTTCTTCAAAATCTGTCCAACCGATTCATACCGTTTCACACAGTTCTAAGTTGGATAAGTTTGCGTCTAAAAAAAAAGTTTCATGTTGATCTGTCAAACCCTGCGACCTGTGCAGTGCCCCCCCCCAAAAAAAATACAGACAAAGCCCTATAAGAGTGGAATGAAGACTTCGATTGGAGGCTCCAATCGAGGACTTTCGATGGAGGCTCATCTAATTATCCCATTCCCCCCCCCCCCTTCACAAAAAAAAACTTTCATATCATCATTTAACCATCTCATCATCTCATATATCATTCACCGACGCCAATTATTGATCTTTTATCAGTTCAGTGCGTCGTAAAACCTAATAAGCTTCTGTCAAATGACGTCACTCATTGTTGAAAGAGACAAACAACCAGTTGGAATTGACCAATCAGAATGTTTGGTAGTCAACCAGTTTGCTGTGTTGCTATGGTAACTATTGTTTGTCATTTATTACTTGACAGATGCCTATATAAAATGAAAAACAAACTGATACTGAAGTGTAATTGGAGAACACAATTTTGAAGGACATTGTTGTATACATATTATTAGCAATGTGTGACATCACTCGAAATAAATCTATTGTTTATCTATAGTCGATAAAGTAAGATTCTACTTTATTATTCTCA
>OZ023338.1:11255396-11277896 GCA_964007535.1 Brachyptera risi | reverse complement strand
ACTTTCTTCTCCTTTATCACCCCCTACCCTTCTCCCCTCCTCCCCAATAACTCTTTCCTCCTTAATCACCCCCTTCCCTCCTCCTCAATAACACTTTCCTCCTTAATCACCCCCTTACCTCCTCCTCAATAACACCCTTTCTTCCTTAATCACCCCCTTCCCTCCTCCCCAATAACTCGTTCCTCCTTAATCACCCCCTTCCCTCCTCCCCAATAACTCTTTCCTCCTTAATCACCCCCTTCCCTCCTCCTCAATAACACCCTTTCCTCCCTAATTACCCCCTTCCCTCCTCCCCAATAACTCTTTCCTCCTTGATCACCCCCTTCCCTCCTCCCCAATAACTCTTTCCTCCTTAATCACCCTCTACCCTCCCTTCCGCCCCAATAACTCTTTCCTCCTTAATCACCCCTCCCCCCTTCCTCCCCCCTTCTCCTCAATAACTCCTCTCAATCAGAACAAGTTATTCAAAGAAACTGTTATTTCTATGAATCTGAATCTGGTCCGTGCCAACTTGGTAGAAAGAAATCCAGTTAACCAGGAAACTAATGTCAGACTAGAATATATCTTTCACAAATTGGTACGCCTCTTTTCCTAATGACTTGACTTATATACTACCAACCATAGAAACTATTACTCTATAGTATTTTTAATGATACATTATAGAAAAGTGACCACCGGAGATGAAGGTACGAACCATCCGAGCGCTAGTCGTGTGTTATAGGGGGAACGGTCGATCGGAACCTTCATCTCTCGTGGATATATTATAAGTTTAGATGAAGGTGCGAAACGTCCGTGCGTTAGTGGTGTGTGATAGGGGGGACGGTCGATCGAAACCTTCATCTCTCGTGGATATATTATACGTTTAGATGAAGGTGCGAAACGTCCGAGCGCTAGTGGTGTGTTATAGGGGGGACGGTCGATCGAAAACCCTGTTGATACAATTAAACCAACCTAATGAATATCTCTTACTGTGCTGATGTTAAAGTATAGTTCTGACGACTCGAAACTCCTAGAGTTAGTGCGAATGGATAGGGAAGACGGTCGATCGAGACGGAATAATATTAGTGGTGTGAATTGAAACAAAATGGGTTTCTATATTAGGCTATAACCACTCGTTTTGAAAACAGGTGTATATGAGTTATTTGTTTTACGACCTTTGAAGCCAGTAATAATATTTAATAAGTGTTAAATAGGTAATAGTTAATAGTTTTTAGTAAGTGGTGTAATTAGTTAATGAAAAACAAAAGTTTATTAATAATAGTTACAATGCTGGTTAGAGCAAAAGTGAGGAAATATAAAGAATTTGTATTTCACTGCCTTCTAATTAACTGAATCGGTTTGTCGGAAAAAAAATTTCAGCATTTCTAGACATTTTTTGTAGCGTTTTTTTTTTTTTTTGTTTTAGCATTTTTGGTTTTAACCATAATTATAGGCCTAATTATAACATTTTGGCCCTATCACTCATTTCTTTCCATTTTGTATAATGATGAACTTTTTACATCTGCTGTTAATGGAAAGAAGTGATCATTGCCCAAGAGACTTGGTTCAAAGTGGAAGATATCAACATTCGTTTGTTTTGTTCACTCTTAATACCAATGCTGGTAGTGTCCGGATATATATCACAGAAACGATTTATACTTATGATATAGCCTTAATTGGGGAACAATGATTTTGTATCAAGTTTCGATGTTATTAAGAAAAAAAAAATTGCCCATCCATTCATAAGAACCCCGAAGCCCATGTCATACGACCGAGTCGACTTTATCCCGGTATACGCTCTTCGGCGTCAAAATCAAATTTTGATACACATTTCTGGAAATTCTCAGCTTGATAGTGTCAGCCATTTCGAAGAAAAACCATAAAATGTGCTAAATTGGTACCACTCGAAGCAGTTTTCACCCATCTATAACTTGAATGTCACCTAATTGGCGAATGTAGGCAAAAGTTTGGCAAAAAAATCGACATACTATTACTATCCGCTCGTCTAACAACGCATATATGGCGTTTTTCTAGTTACACGCATCAACATACCACCTATATAAAGGTCAGGGCTTCATTATACAGGTTGGGAGTTTTAAAGGGCAAGCGGTGTTAAACGGTTCCGAGCACTGGAGCTAATTCTTGAAATTCGTTCCATTTTCAAATGTGGTTTTTAATTGTTTTACCCATAGTGAAAGGTCATGGTTAGGAACTTTAAATACACGCCGGAGAAGATTTAGGTTTTATCTTCGAGTTTTTTTTTATCCATTTATCCATTTTATCAATTTTCATCTTCGTTTTTATTAATTTATTTTCTTTTTCGTCCAAGTAGATCAACTATATAAAATGGAACATTTAAAAGTGTATCATATGGACAGTCAACGGTAACACAAAATATTATGAAATGCACACAATATACAAACAAAAACATATAGGCCTACTTGAATTGATTTGAATGGTGTTTATTTATAAATATAAATTTTAATAAATATATATAAAAATTGAAATTGAAATTAAAATTCATAAAAAAATGAATCAAGGTGAAAAAAATATACAGGTAGGAAATCAAAAGAAACAAAAATATTTGAATTTACAATATTAAAATTTAACTCTGTTTCATGCTTTCAATGTTTACTTCAACTTTTATACCTGATCACATGTGTTGATTATAATAATTCTATAGCATATAAGAACTTATCTCATTGAGTTATATACATTTTTAAAACTCTAATTGTCTATTGCATTGTCACGAACAAATGAGAAACAAATAAATATAAATTGAATTGAAAAGTTTCATTGAAGCACTCATCGGCTTCTAGGGATCATAGCTATACGGATTTTGTTGTTCATATATTCATCATAAAAGTCACTGCGATTGTTTATATGTTAGGTTGACACTGAAAATATTACGCTGTGCGTATTTATTGGCCGTGCATTTCTGCATGCCAGGCCATGTGTGACCTTAAACTAGGAAAACGCTATATATGCGTTGTTAGACGAGCGGATAGTAATAGTATGTCGACTTTTCTGCCAAGCTTTCGCCTAAATTCACCAATTGGGTGACATTCGAGTTATAAATTGGTAAAAACTGCTCCGAGTGGTACAAATTTAGCACATTTCATGTTTTTTCTTAAAAATGGCTGACCCGATCAAGCTGAGAAATTCCAGAAATGTGTATCAGGATGTAATTCAATTTTACACAAAATTTCATCTTTTTTGAAAATAATTTTTTTTTCCGCCGTGTTATTCTAATGGATATTTTTGAAATTTCTAAGCTTCATAAAAATAAAAGTTATCACCCGATATTGCCACAAAACTTCACAGATCTAAGTTAGATGAGGAACGATAATGAAAAAAAAGTTTGAAGTTGATAGCTGTAGCCGTTTGACCTGTGGAGAAACGACAAAAAAACATAAAAAACATAAAAACGAACACCAATTTTTTTCAGTATGTCAAACTGAATCCTCGCTACAGCTCGTCTAATAAAAAGTAAAAACAAAATACATATTTTCCAATTATTTAAATTCTAATTTATTCTCACTATGCTTCACATAAGGCCTATCTAAATCGTGATACAACATTTATAACTGTATGTAAACAAGTTATGACCGATCGACACCCCCAACCGTTAATAATGACAGATAGGGGAAACTGGTGATCTTAGCATTACACAAAGTTTTTTTCCTCTAGGTTATCATAAATTGCATATACATTTCCGTGTCGGCGTGCTAATATTGTATTTATAATTGTTATTTATATTATATAAGAGAAATTCGTCTTGATACCTTTAAGAGAAGAAGGTATAAGTATACACAACAGCCAAAAACAAACAAAAAAACAGACATAGGCGCAGCATGTATGCGTTGTAAGATGAGCGAGATATCTAAATCAAGTTAATCAAACATTCTACACACCTTGACTCATATAAAATAAGCTCCATTCGATAAATATCGAATCTATACAAAGCTGTGAATCTTTCAATGTTTTTTTATTATTAT
The DNA here is from genome assembly GCA_964007535.1 of Brachyptera risi. Classification (NCBI taxonomy): domain Eukaryota; kingdom Metazoa; phylum Arthropoda; class Insecta; order Plecoptera; family Taeniopterygidae; genus Brachyptera; species Brachyptera risi. The sequence continues at coordinate 11,273,919 of OZ023338.1, read as the reverse complement.
TATTATTATTATTATTATTTATTTGATACACAATACATTATAATACATATGCATTTTAAATGTTGTGTATCGCTGGTGGTAAGAATAGAGCAAGCCCCGTAACAACATGTGCCTTACCACCAGCCTAAACTAAGATAACTAAATCAATATACTGGAATAATAAAATATAACATTTAAGGAATAGAGAATTGGAATAAAATAACATAATGGAGTAATACAATGAGAAAAAACAAAACAAAAAACATATAAATATCATTATAAAAAAAAAGAAATGAAATAAAATTGGAAAAAGATGAATGCACACAGTCACGTGGGAACAACTTCATTTTCACGTAGTAAATCTGCTCTTAATAACATTTTAAATTTGGAAATATCATCTTCTTGACGGAATTTTGATTTGATTTGATTGTAAAGGTTTATAGATCTGATGTAAAAACCATTCTGGTATTGCTGGGTTCGAGCAAAAGGTGTCAATATTGTGTTATATATATTGTGTAATATAATTTTGCTATTATTTCCATGTATTTGATGAATACAAATCATTTGCTCAATTATTTTCTTCAAATCTGCTGGTCCGAATTGTAGACAAACTATTTGTAATAATGTGTAAAGTTACTGTCGTTTCGAATTCACGACTTCTGATTGGTTAGACTAATAATTAAAACTAATGATCAATACTAAAGTTGAAAGTTAGTTAACTTTCAAGGTCAGTCACTAATATTAAACACAATGTGAACGTCAACACTGATTCCGTTTTTTTTTATATATTGGGTTTTAACGACGCACTGAAATGATGACTGAGCTCTATTGGCGTCGGATGAATGTTTAATGAGATGATGGGATGATGAGATGAAGGTTTTATGGGTAATGGGAAGGATAGTGGGAAGGAAGCGGTAGTGGCCTATATTGTGGGAACCATCCCGGCATTAGCCTAGACTACAGAGGGAAACCACGAAAAAACCCTGTGAAGATGGACGGTGGCGGGGATCGAACTGGGTCCGATATGTCCCTTCACCTCCCGGGCCACACGAAGCAAGTGAGCTAACCACTCAGCCACTGTGCTGATTCCGTATCTGTCAACTTTAGTTAATCATTAATCACTAATCATTAGTTCGCATTGTGAATCCAGCTTTGAACAGCTGATCACACTTACGACAGTCGTAACCAGTTATATATCTTGATATTTACCTGGAATGTACAGCCCAACATTGAATTAACCGATTAGGAAATATAAAAGTGAAATTTATGTTTTTCAACGATTTTGTTTTGTGGTAAATATAATAAAATATTAGCAATCTGTTTATCTGTGGTGGATCGAAACGTAATATCGTTAGTGGTAATGTATAGGAGAGACGGTCGATCGGGAATGTATATCGAGAGTCTATATTAGTTACAAAATGGTAGAAATATGTGTACATGTTTTCAATCGTTATTGTGGGTTTATTTATAGAAATGATTTAAGGAATTTCTACTGAAATTATGTTATGTATATACGTAATCATGAAATAAATGTTATATATTTGATCAAATCTACGAATTTTACAATTATTGGCAATCTTTCATTGGCATACCTGTGCATACGTTTGTAACGCATGGAAGCGTTGTTATTTATTTATTTATTTATTTCTACAAGTAATTTAAAACAGGTGGTAGATTGATGATATAATTTTTTTTTTTTTTTTAATAATAACATCGAAACTTGATACAAAATCATTGTTCCCCAATTAAGGCTATGGATGAAAGATAGGATCGTTTGGACCGGGCACCACAAGGGCGATCTTACCACCCCATTTTAATTATTTGAAACCAATTAACTTCAACACCAGGACTGTGCTGTTGGTGACCATAACTTTCCGCCGCAGATAACAGTCTTTCAGTTTCCGAAAGTCCGGAACACATTATAAGTAAAAACCGTTTCTGTGATATATCCGGACATTATCAGCATTGGTATTAAGAGTAAAGAAAACACACGAATGTTGATATCTTCCACTTTGAACTAAGTCTCTCAATGATTACTTCTTTCCATTAACAGCAGATGTAGAGAATGTCATTATACAAAATGGAAAAAAAATGAGTGATAGGCCTATAATGTTATAATTTGGCCTATCACTCTACTAATTAAAGGTCGTGGCCAATTAGTACTTCATCCAAGCATTTTCTTCGAGGACTGTGGGAAACCACGAAAAACCAAGTCAGGATGGATACACAAATGTTTGTTGGTATTCTTTTTCTCTCAACTTCTTCTATTCTTCTTTTCTTGGGATATTTGATTGTCTTGAAATTATTATTAATCGTAAATTAGACAAGTCCAATGTTCAAAAATTATTTCCTTCTTTTCTTGAAACCTTGATAGTTGTTATGGCATGCATGCAAGAAACACCATAATATGTATATGATATAATATGTACATTATTAGATGAGCGTAGCGAAGTCTCCATCCCACTCTTATAGGGCTTTGTCTGTGTGTTCTTTTTTCTTTTTTTTTTTTTGTGCACTCCACAGGTCGCAGGGTTTGACTGATCGACATGGAACTTTTTTTGTACGGGCACACTTGTACAAATTAGAACTGTATAGTTTTTGGAATGACTCGGTTTGACCGATTTTGAGAAATATCATGTCAAATTAAAAAAAACAAACATAAGATTAGGCTGGGCAAGAAGATGTGAAAAATAAAATCTCTTCAAATAGAATAAAATGTTCTGTAAATGTGTATACATGAATGACACACATTATCACCGTTTTATAAGCAATTCGAACCAGCCGTTTTGGAGAAAAAAAATTAAATTAGCTGTTTTTATTCATCAAATGTATTATACAAGTAGAAGCAGAATTAAGTTGTCGAGATTCACTGCATTCTAGATTCAAGAGTTGATCAACAATAAAGTACTATTTATATGCATCAAGGTGTGTAGAATACCAGAGTCAATAAAATGGCAAGGGTAGAACTACTTTAACGACTTTTATAGCTTATTCAGATATCAAGGTGTGTAGAATACCAGAGTCGATAAAGTAGCAAGGGTAGATAACTACTTCAACGACTTTTATACCTTATTCGGATATCTCGCTCAACTTACAACGCATATTTCGCGTTTGACTAGTAAACTTAAGACTGAATAAAACTATTCGAACATATTGAATAATGGAACAGAATAATGCAATTGGAATAAAATAAAAAAAAGAATCTTCTCTTATAATGCTGACCAACCTTCAATCGTTCTCTCTAATCTTTCTATAAACCTTTTAAATTTCATTTCTTCTCCATTTTCATAAAATATTGTTCCATCCAAATTATTCCACTCCTTCCGGTTCTGTTTGGAAAGGCAAACTTGCCTATGTCTCTCTTTACAATTTTAGCTTGTACTCTTTTAATTGCCATGCAATGTTCTGTAATTGTAATGTGTTTTATCTTTAACTTATCTACCATGTATTTATTTCCACCCATCTTTACTTTGCCAAGCTTTATGAAAATTACAAAGTCTATCAATTTTTCTTCTTTCTTCCAACGTTTTCCATCCCAATTATTTGATCTTTTTGAAAGGTCTTCCTAATATTCGCTCATCTTCTCCATTTCTGCTATACGATCTATTTTTCACTTCCGTACTCTTCCCGTCACTCTACTTGCTCTGTACTTTTTCGATTTCCCTAATTTCTTCCTTGTTGTTGTTGTTGTTGTTGTTGTTGTAGTTGTTGTTGCTTTTGTTGTGTACAACCTAAATTAAGACGTATGCCCAGTCTAAATAGGGCAAAAAGTTACCACAAGGGTGATTTTAAAGGTGAAAATATATCAAGATTTTAACAGTGCAAGAAACAAAATTAACAAATGCGTTCAAAAATGCAGACAATATTTGTGTAAAATGCTAAGGAGCCAAATTTTTAGATGAGCGATAGCGAAGAGATCTATCCCACTCTTATAGAGCTTTGTCTGTTTTTTGGGGAGGGCGGGGGAGGGGGGGGGGCACTACATAGGTCCGTACATCCCGGTTTTCCGTACAAGCAGACTTATATCCAACTTGGAACGTCTTTATAGTTTTTGGATTGGATCGGTTTAGAGGAAATTAGGTTCAGAGGATTTTAGAGGAATTTGAGGAACATCATCTCTAACTTTCTGAAAAACCTATAAGATTGGGTTTGGCGGGAAGATTTGAAAAATAAAATCTCTCAAACAAATAAAACTTTCTCGGAATGTGAACACTTAGAATTTAGATGATACATATTATTACAATTAATTTGTATACAATTCGGACCAGCCGATTTGAATAAAATAATTTATTGAATGTTTTTGTATTCATCAGATAGATAGAAATAATATCAGAAAAATGTTGCCGAAACTCACGGCTTCCAAGTTTCGATATTTACCGTTAGACCCTATGTGTCAACAGAGCCCTAGGCAAATAATTTTTGAGCCCTCCCTTCCCCCCCTCCCTATATTATTATTATTATTTATTTTATTTTTTTTTCTTGGTAACATACACTGATACAGGAATAAAAAAAAAACACAATTACAGCAAAAAAACACCCACAAAAACCTTCAGAACAGGTTTAACTGTGGGTTAAAATGGTGAATTATAAGTACAATTCAAATTCGAACGTATTTCTCAAACATTAAAAGTAATAAAGTAGTTGAAGTAAGAAGAAAAAAAGAAAAAAAAATTGAGTGATTTGTTACATTCTACTTACGAAGTGTGAGGTTTCTTTGATTACTATTAATTTTAGGCAATCAAGTTACATCAAGTAACGAAAAGAGTAGACAGTTGTACAAGATTGTAAGAAAAAAATAATTATATGAAACCAGTATTAAGACACTTTGATTAGATAAGTATTTCGGCTAAAAGGCACATAATATTGTATATTTTTTTAAATTGATGAGTCATAATAATATTGATAGTATAAATAGTACATAATGATCAATCGAAAATTGATAAATTGGGTATTGGCACCCTTCTAATTTCAACAATTTAAACTGCGAGAGCAATTACTCTAGTCAATGGGGTTAACTTTTTTTTATATTGGGTTTTATAAGGACGCACTGTAATGAGATCTATTGGCGTCGGATGAATGATTAATGAGATGATGGGATGATGAGATCAAGGTTTTTATGGATAATGGGCAGAATAGTGGGAAGGAAGCGGTCGTGGCCTATATTGTGGGAACCATCCCGGCATTAGCCTAGACTACAGAGGGAAACCACGAAAAACCCCTGTAAAGATGGACGGTGGCGGGGATCGAACCGGGTCCGATATGTCCCTTCACCTCCCGGGTCACACGAAGCAAGTGCGTTAACCACTGAGCTACTGTGCCGGTATGGGGTTAATTCAAAGTTGCAAAGTTGTCAATAGTCTCATCGTAATCTACTCTACGAAGTGAGCCGGATTCTATGTACACTAGGAAAACGCCATATACGCGTTGTTAGACGAGCGAAAAGTAATAGTATGTCGACTTCTTTGCCAAACTTTTGCCTAAGTTCGCCAATTGGGTGACATTTGACTTATAAATGGGTAAAAACTGCTTCGAGTGGTATCAAATTAGCACATTTCATATTTTTTTTTCAAAATGGCTGACCCGATCAAACTGAGAATTTCCAGAAATGTGTATCAAAATTTAATTACACTTCACACAAAATTTCATTCATTTTGAAAATAAAAATATTTTTATTTTTTTCCCGACGTGCTATTCTAATGGGTATTTTTGAGATTTCTAAAACTCATAAAAATGAAAGTTGACCTCCCGATAATGCCAAAAAACTATACAGATGTGAGCTAGATGAGGAACCATAACGAAAAAAGTTTGAAGTTGATAGCTGTAGCCGTTGACCTGTGGAGAACCGACAAAAAAACATAAAAAAACACAAAAACGAACACCAATTTTTTTCAGTATGTCAAATTGAATCCTCGCTAAAGCTCGTCTAATTACGGAAAGTGCTTTGAGCCTGGCTTCTCCCATCGTTGAACTCATTTCTTGCAACAAGTCAATAATGTATTTAATTTGTTTCAATTTGTGCAAATATAGAAAATACAATAGTCTTTAAAACATTTAGGAAATGCCACCCCCCAAAACTTGGCCGCCCTAGGTAGCTGCCTCGGTTGCCCAGGCGTAAATACGGCCCTATATGTGTCAAGGTGTGTAGAGTTTTAGATTAAATAATTTCATCTAGATATCTCGCTCGTCTTACAACGCTTTATGATGCGTTTGTCTATGATAACAAATGCGGAAAGATCACTTGTTAGACGAGCTTTAGCGAGGATTCGATTTGACATACTGAAATAAATTGGTGTTCGTTTTTTTTTTTTTTTATATGTTTTTTTGTCGGTTCTCCACAGGTCAACCGGCTACAGCTATCAACTTCAACCTTTTTTTTTTGTTATGGTTTCTCATCTAACTTAGATCTGTATAGTTTTGGGGCATTATCGGGTGATAACGTTTTTTTAATGAATTTTAGAAATTTCAAAAATACCCATTAGAATAACACGTCGGAAAAAAAATATATTTTTATTTAAAAAAAAAAAAATGAATTTTGCGTGAAGTTGAGTTACATTCTGATACACATTTCTGAAAACTTTCAGCTTGATCGGGTGAGCCATTTCGAAGAAAAACCATAAAATGTGCTAAATTGGTACCACTCGAAGCAGTTTTTACTAATTTATAACTTAAATGTCACCCAATTGGCGAAAGTAGGAAAAGTTTGACAAAGAAGTCGACATACTATAACTATCCGCTCGTCTAACAACACATATATGGCGTTTTCCTAGTATATAACAGTGACACTCGATATTTTTGCTATCGATTTTCACCTCACCAGTTGTATTAAATTATCAATGATTTATTCAAGTCCTACATAGGTTATTTAATGATAATATAATCGGCCATTTCAAATTTGAATGTTCATTTTAACTTTTCAAGTTTTGTATTCAAATTAATTTGATTCAATAATATGATTCAATTTAATTTTATCATTCAATTTTAATTTATTCAAATCCCACAGTTTGTCAGGTGGTAACGTAATTGGCCATACCAATTTCTTTATTACCAGTCTGTAACCTTTATCAACCTTTCCCATGAAATATACTTCATCTTTGATTAACTAATCTATAAATAATTATCGACGAATCAATTTTTGAAAGTTTTATTGAAATATTATGTAAAAACATACCATAACAGTTATACACAGTATGTTTTGTGTTATGCGTATTGGTGTGAACTAACGACCGTCTCTCTTATGTGTTAATATTGACGATCGGGTGTGTCGATCCGTCATTATTCGTCGACGGTGGTTGAATATCGTGCTGGTTAAAAAGCGAGATCAGGTTTTCTTAAATCACTTGAAATTGTTGTGACTAGGAAAACGCTATAAACGCGTTGTTAGACGAGCGGAAAGTAATAGTATGTCGACTTCTTTGCCAAACTTTTGATTAAATTCGCCCATTTGGGTGACATTCAAGTTATAAATGCTTCGAGTGATACCAATTTGGCACATTTCATGTTTTTTTCTTCAAAATGGCTGACCCGATCAAGCTGAGAATTTCCAGAAATGTGTATCAAAATGTAATTCAACTTCACACAAAATTTCATTTTTTTTTTAAATAAAATAATTTTTTTTCCGCTGTGCTATTGTAATGTGTATTTTTGAAATTTATAAAATTCATAAAAATGAAAGGTACCACCCGATAATGCCACAAAACTATACAGATCTAAGCTAAATGAGAAACCATGATGAGAAAAAGTTTGAAGTTAATAGCTGTAGCCGTTTGACCTGTGGAGAACCGACAAAAAAAACATGAGAAAAAAAAAACATAAAAACGAACACCAATTTTTTTCAGTATGTCAAATTGAATCCTCGCTAAAGCCCGTCTAATTATTTATTTGTTATCAGTTTAATTCTATCTTAATGCTAACGACCCCACCAACAGCTAGGTTATTTGGGGGTACGAATTACCGGATGATAATGATACGATGAAGTGATGATAAGTACAGAAAGAACCTTTATATGAAACCAATGCGGGACTCGAACCCACACTCACCTTGACTTCAGTTCCTAAAGCAGTGCGATAATTGACTGAGCCACGGGAACGGTTTTTATTATTAGTAATCCGGATATATCATAAACAACGGTGGATATCTAGGAATATCTTCAGAAATTATTTTAAATATTTTTTATCTGCGTCGTAAACTTATGGGCACAGATTGTGCAATCCTGGGGCTGGATTCACAAAGAGTCCTACATTTAGGATGTCCTAAGTTGGGACCATTTTACTGAGCTACGACCAGTATTAGTCCTAACTTAGTGAATTGGTCCTAACTTGAGACGTCATGAAGTTAGGACTCTTTGTGAATTCAAAAGTTCATTATTATCCATTTAAAATGATCATTTAAGTAAATGGTAATATATATATATATATATATATATATATATATATATATATATATATATATATATATATATATATATATATAAGTATATATGTATATATATATATATATTTATATATATATATATATATATATATATATATATATATATATATATAAATATATATATATCATATATATATATATATATATATACATATATATATACATATATATATATATATATATATATATATATATATATATATGTGTATATATATATATATATCTATATATATATATATATATATATATATATATATATATAAATGAACCGTATTCCAAACTTGTGCCGACTTATATTTTACTTTTTTTGTCGGTTGGTTTTTCATTGCGTTTTAATTATCTGTACATTGCACGTATATAATTAAATGTGATTTTTCACAGTTTGTATACTTTCTAAATAGGTTCATAATTGGATTCAATATATTTTCATGACGTAATGGTTGTGTTTTTATAATATTATATAAAACCAAAATATTTGAATATAGATAGAAGAAATATTGATATAGGTATAAGAACATTCGATCTCAAGACTCAAATATGATATAAATGACAAAAAACAACAATAATATAAACAATATACCTACAACAAAAAACAATATACAACAACAATATAAACAACAAAAATATAAGAAACCAGTATTAAAAATCAAAGTACAATTGAAATGAGAAAAAAAAAAAAAAATTGATCACAATATTTGATTACAATAAACGAAATACCTCACTCCACGAATCAAGAATTATATTGAATATTATAGTCAATGATACAATAAATGAAATTAAATGTAATTTATCTAGAAGAGGACATTCATAAACGAAGAAGAAAAATTGTGATTCATTATGCCTTGAATTTTAACTTAATTCAAACTTAAATTTTGATCAGCATGATATTCCTCTATATCAATAATAATATATATATATATATGATATGTTATATATATATATATATATATATATATATATATATATATATATATATATATATATATATTTATATATATATATATATATATATATATATATATATATATATATATATATATATGTATATATATATATATATATATATATATATATATATATATATATATATATATATACATATTTAATATATATATATATATATATATATATATATATATATATATATATATATATATATATATATATATATATATATATATATATATATATATATATATATATATATATATATATATGTATATATATATTGATTTGTATTCAGTGAGAGACACACTGTATAAGTATCTCACCACCTGCATAATAATATGCAGGTAAACCTCTGAGAATAAACCCAAGAACCCACGCTGCACTGACTAAAATAACGAAGATTATAACAAAGTACATTATTTTCACTCTTAGCCCACTCACTGTGTCTACAAATCCGTGTTGATATTGGTTCTAGACGATCACTTTCTATTGACAAGTTTCAGCGGCTATTCATCAATAGACGAGTTGCAATTAATAACAATAACTGCCATTATGTCTGACACTTTCGTTATTAATGACATAATGTTTCACACTAGTGCTAATTGGTCCTCGCCATGATCGCACACCTGACTTAAGTAGTGACGGTCATCATCGGACTGGTGGCGGGGTTTGTTGAGTGATGGATGATTTAGTACAGAGGTGGACAAGTGGCCAGGGGTGGACTGGGAGAAGAAGGCCAGGGTGGGACCTAATTTAAATATTTGAATTTTTCAAATATTTTAAATAATTTTAATTTTTGTATATTTTGAATATTTTTGATATTTTGAATATTTTTGATATTTTGAATATTTTGGATATTTTGAATATTTTGAATATTTTGTAACTATTTCGATCATTTCAAACAAATGCTCTGAATATTTGTAATATTTTGGATATTTTGAATATTCTGAATATTTTGAATATTTTGAATATTTTGTATATTTCGAATATTTTAATTATTCTTATTATTTTGAATATTTCGAATATTTTGAATATTTCAAACATTCAGAATATTCAAAATATTTTGAATATTTTGAAAGTTTTAAATATTTCAAGTATTTTGAATATTCTAAATATTTTGAATATTTTGAAATTTCAAATATTTGGAATATTTGGAATATTTGGAATGTTTAAATATTTTGAATATATTAAATATTTGGAATTTTCATATTTTCTATTCGTCCCTATCGATTTCACTTTTCATCCAATAGACTCAATTGGGAAACAATGATTTTGTATCAAGAGTCGATGTTGATAAAAAATATATCGAATTTTGTTTTTTAAATAAATATTTCAGTATTCTTCTACATACTTCTCAGTTTTCTCTTCAGCATTGATGCACTCTTTTCACTTTTAACCGGAATTGAATCTGCATCCATAATTGAGTAATCTCTAAAAATACCGACTTAAAATGCATCCACACCGGTAATGATATTCTCTCCTCTCTCACACCTTTTACAGCACGCTCAGAGCCTTGTAATTTCACTCGAAGCTTTAACAGTAAAGAGAAAAAGTCAGGCAACTAGGAAGACCGTATATTTACATATCCCATTTTACATTTGCTAAAAACTACTATTTCAGTAAATACTTCACCAAATATTTTCATTTATTTATATTGGAATTTAACGACCTACTGTAATGATTTCTATTTGCGTATATATCTATTTTAATTATCTTTTTATCTCTATTAATACAAATTGTTAACGTTTTTTTTTTTCTCTATAACTGTATAAAGGGCGCTAAAAGTTACAGAAATTACTGAAAGTATTTATTCGGTGAAAAGAAAAATATTGGTGATTTTTGGTTCCCAATATTGAAGGTTCTCACATCTATATTCAGCTAAAATTGATGGTTTTTAGCTCAATTATTTGTAAAAAATATATGATATTGGTACAAGAAGTCTCACCAATAAATCTCTCCGAAGGAATAAATTGAACTACTTTTCAAATATTTCATAATTTTCACATCCGTACCTTTCGAAAGTTACCTCAAATAACTTGATAATGCATTCCTTATATAGGCTTTTGTCTAGAGACGTCACTCATTGTTGAAAGAGACAGTCAACAATGTCTACCAGCTGATATTAACCAATCACAATGTTTGATAATTCACCAGTTCGCTGTGTTGCCATGGTAACAACTGTTCGTATTGTAGCCTATTAGTGTCTTTCAAGTGATATCAGGCATTGTTGTAATATATGGACAACAATGTCTCCTAAAATTCGTTCTCCAATCACAACGTCAGCATCAGTTTCTTATTCCCACAACTATTCTATATAGGTTGCTATGGTAACCTGACAAACACAATTCGTACACGTTTCAATCTCCATGACACAGACTGTACAGCAACACATTAACCGAATTGCATCTTTCATTTCCATGAGAAGAATAATAAATGAAAAGTGAGACAGCCTCATGTTGTAACAGCGTGCAAGAGTGAATAATGAAGGTATTGCAACCACACCAAGAAGATTCTCTTCTATACTAGAGTTCGGTCATTTCCGGAGACGCGGATGGCCTAGATTCGGCGGCCTTCGTAATTCTCTCTTTCAAAATTCGAACTCCAACACATCACGGCCGCCTTGATGTTTGCAATTCGATATGGAAACAATCGATTAACGTTTCTGAATCGATTTTACCGTCTACAATGTGTAGCGGATGTTTTGAGACACTTTTTCGATTTTCCTGTCAATTTAAAAAAAAAAAATAGAACGTTTGTGTTCTTTTTAATTGGTCACTTCCTGAAAGTGAATATATATGAATGGTTTGAATTCCTTTACACAATGTAGATCTAAATGAATGTATTTTTTTCCAGAGAAGTTCCGAGTAAAAAGTACGTAACCTGTAAATAAATTCGGACCAATTACGAGACCGAACGTGTACTTAAATATTAAAATAAACGCGTGTTTTTATTATTGTGAAAAATCAAACCGCGCCTGAATTTCCCTTCTAAATAAATTATATCTAACATTCTTCAAGGTGTGTGTCATACATAACCCCACTTATTAGCGCGCGGGTGGCAATTTTTTTTTATTATTATCATTATCGAAAACTAGACTCAAAGTCATTGTTCCCGAATTGAGGTTAGAAGTGACAAGGTAATATCGTTCAAAATGCACACCACAAGGGCGCAATTCCGTCAAATATATTCATTTTTATTGCCATCTACGCGAACGCATTCTTTTCCATTCCACTCACAACAAATGATTTACTTCGCGATACTTAATAATATAGAAGTCAAAAAAGTTAGAGTTATTTAATAATAGGTTCAGAATGACATTTGAAACACGTAATATGTCCAAACAGGTTTTTATAGAGCCATAAAAACACGGCCCATTAGATTTAGGAAGGAAACGCATTTGAACAATGGCGTATGAGATTTTATCAAATGCCGGTGTATCGCTTTGTTGAAGAACGTATTTCTTTCATAATTTGTGTACTTGTATTCAGATTATAGCTAGATGGATACGTAACTCTTGCTTATTCCTAATGCCGACTTCCTCCAGAGCTAAGAAACATGAGGGTGAACTGTTGGATCTCTCAGTTTTGCGTAGCGAATAAAGTTTAAGTCATTTTGTGAATCGAATAATTGTGATTTTCGATCTTTATTTGAATTAGTAGTGAACTGTTTTCACCGATTTATGCGAGATTTGCTCTAATAAGAAGACTTCAATGTAGACAAAAGAAATAACGCGCCAAACAATTACGTGCGCTTTTATGTTGTATTTGATTGATTATATTATTGCTATTGAATTAAATATGATATTGAAATTATCTATAGCCCAAATTGGATTATTAATTGAAAAAATTTGAATCGATTCAATAATTTTCAGTCACACATTATATATTATATTATATTATTATTATTAGTCATATATTATAGTTTTTGATTAGATTTTTATTGAATCAAAATATTTATTTTCATCCCATTTCAGAACGTAGAACTGTATATCGAAAGGTTCCTACGTATATTATAAGTGAAATAATAGTAGGGTAAATATAACATCAATTTCCATTCTCCAATCTAAGCTTGATTAACAAAAAAAAAAATCCTTTTTTTTTCAAAAGATCTTTGTATTAGTTGGTTCTATGACTATCAATAACGTATCGGTATAAGCAACATGGCGCTTTCCTTTCGCACCATGCGTATATCAAATGGATGCCGCCTTACAAATGTTATGATGATTTGCTGGTATTATTGTGTGTTGATCTATACAAGTAATAGATGTAATGCAATCTGTGATTCCAGCTCTTTCCAACTGCATCAAACAATATTGAGATAAATATCATTTGAATTAGCCAATCTAAATTTAAAATAGGTCTGTAAAAGCATTTAGTCCCCTAGTCAAGAGCCCTACTGCTATATTTACCATTTGATAACTGGATAATTACTCATCATGTACGAGAAAGATTAAAATCAATGCAATAGTACAACTATGTACTATATATTGAAATACGAGCCTTATACGTACGATTTGATTTGAAATTGCGAATCTCACAAATGTACACGAAAGCGCGCTGATTCCATCATGGTGAAAACGGTGGTGGTGAGATTTCTAACTTGGTTAATAAAAATACTAATTTCATCAAACTTGCATGATTTGTTGAAACCATAAAAAGAAATATTTTTGCTATTTCACTTTTTTTGTAAAAAAAAATTTGGTGCCCAAAATTTCAAAATTCTTCCAAAAATTGTACTTTTGTATTGAATAATGGCGTTTCAAGACCTGATGAGATAGTAACAAATTATTTTTTTTTCTTACACATTTAAACATAATTAAACTTCTGTAAGAGGGGATTTTTCATATCTTCATTATTTTTGACTTGACAAAATTTTATTTTCAGTGAATAATATTACATTTTATATGAAAAACTTTGAGACATTTTTTTAAAGACCTAACTACAAAAAATTTAAAATTCCTTCTTTGAGATTTCAGATGAGCTGCTAGGTCATACATTGAAAAAAAAAATCAAGAAGATTTAATAAAAATTCACTGAGATATACTATTCTTTGTTAGCAATTGTGTAGTAAAATATAATTCCAAGTAATTGAACCTCAAAGTCTTGCCTACTTTTAGTACAGTTTTCCACAAACAAAGATAGATAGAATTGATGAAAGATCTCACGCTTTTCAACATTGTTTATTTATTTGAACTCTCAAGTAGTTCATTGAAGATACTGAGTACTTGAATAATTGATTTTTAGATACCTGAAATTATTAATTATGAAAAAAAAAAAAAAAAAAAAGATGATTTTATTGAAATTCTCACCATTATCCCCCCTTAAAAGGATAGGACTTACGCCATGTTGCTTATCCCGTTACGTTATCGATAGTCATAGGTTGAAGACATAGGTTTGAGGATTGAATACAGCCGAATGCAACACAATTGCAATTTATTTCTGCGAGACTTGGTCCTGTAACTAATTGAATTCAGTTATAATCACCCGAGACTGTAATCAACTTATCATTGGGTGTCTAACTGACTAACCACTCGAATGTATCATTCTACTGGACAGGTTCAAGATTAATCGAACAAAGTACTTTTTCGTTTCAACTTATTTATTTGATAATTTGGTTTTTAATCTCTTATTACAATTGGCAATACACAAGCAGGTGGCAAATTGGTCTCGGATTTGAATACAATAAAAATGTACAATGGTATTTTGTTTTAGACTGTAGAAATATTTTAGTCTTGTTTTATTTGATATTTTATTCTGTGTTATCGTTCGGATTTATGTTGGTGTCAAATAATTTCGCTCGTTTGTGATCTATTAGGCCTACTATTCAGAGTAATAAGGAAAGTGAGAATGTCCAATTGTCATAAAATAGACTTCGTAATTGGTAGATATATTTTGAAGGATGAGAACTACAATGAATGAATATCAGTGATAATAAAAAACCACAAAAGAAAATGAAAAAAAAAATGAAAATGATCAAAATATCATTGACCTATAAGACATTTTATTTTCATTGAAAACTAGAAACAGATACATATTGTTACGTGATGAAGTCTAATTATGACAGTATATAGGATCGTTCGGACGGGGCACCACAAGGGCAATCTAAACACCACAAGGAAAATAAATAATTGTAATGTAATTCATATTATAAATCAAAAGGATAGAAAAAAAAGTATTCGTGCTTGTGTTTTTCAGGGGAAATGACATCTTGAAATGAAAACTAGAATTATAATCTAGATTAACAATAGATAATTTCTTTAAAAATTCAAAAACTAAATTGTGAATACTAAATAGTCAATTTGGTGATATTCAATTTTGTTGTTTTGGTTGTATGAATCAAAACTCAAGATTTGAAGTAACTTATATCAGTTCGAAATTCAAAAAACGATTGTGCCAATTTATAAAAGCACGGCTTCTTAGATTTCCGCTGTCGGTTATAATTTCTTTGCATGTGAAAAAACATTCCTCGACATTGTCTTATGTGGGCCATTGTTGAGTTATCTGCAGCTTGAAAAATGGTGGCTCTTTTTTCGACATACTTCTCAGTTTTTAGGAAGACAATGAAATCAGTGTTTATTATTGGGTGAATCAAGTGATATCCCTCATTCGGGTGAAATAAAAACATGTGCTATATTGTTTGGACGTTCGTTTAATATATATATATATATATATATATATATATATATATATATATATATATATATATATATATATATATATAAACATATATATATATATATATATATATATATATATATTATATATATATATAAATATATATATATATATATATATATATATATATACATATATATATATATATATATATATATATATATATATATATATATATATATTTATATATATATATAATATTCATGTATAACATGCATATATTGTATATATATATATATATGTATATATATATATATATATATATATATATATATATATATATATATATACATATATTATATATATATATATATATATATATATATATATATATATATATATATATATATATATATACATATATATATATATATATATATATATATATATATATATATATATATATATATATATATATATATATGTATAATATACATAAATAATATGCATATATTGTATATATGTATAAATATATATATATATATATATATATATATATATATATATATATATATATATCAAATAATTCTCCCGTAGTATAGGCCCTAGTAGTTTTAAGTAGGCTACTTTTTCCAAATTCGAACATTAAAGTTTCAAATATAAATCGACAAGCGTAAGCTCAACAAGATTTTTCCAGTGCAAATATTATGAATTATTCACTCGAAATTTTCCAAGTGACGACTCATTTATTTTGTTAGGGTAATGAAAAAATATCTAGGTTGAAAATTTTCATATAGCCCATATAAACTAGTTGTTGGTGGGGTCGTTAAGGACCATTACAAACGAATCTTAATGTGTAATAAAATCCGTAATATAGAGCTTTTATATATACAACAGTTAGTTTTTCACTGTCCCAGTATGGCAAGATTAGATGTAAGAATGGCCCACCTTTCGTGGAGACAAGGTTACACATCATGAACTTTAAACTATGCATAATTGTTGGGAAAAAAATCCCAACCTAAAACTAACTTTCCTAATTAATTTCTCAATTTCTGTTGATATATTCATTCATATTAAAATAAAATTACTGGAGTATTATTATTTTTAATTGAAAAGTTCAAAATGGGAAACACAATATATCTTTGAAGTGTGTTTTTAATCCCGATGACATCGAGATCGAATAATTTCTGAAATATTAACAATAATTTAGTTGGTAGACGACTTTTTTCGTGGAGGCAAGTATATACAGATTATGACCTTTGAACTTGTATAATTGTTGGGAAAAAATATCGTAATTAAAAAATTAACATACCCAATTAATTTCCCAATTTTTAATTTTCAATTTACTCGTAACTATTCATTATTTTTTAAATTGTAATTTTAAGATAACTTTTCATTGTCCATTGACCAACTCAATAATTGTGCGAATATTTTTCTGTATTAATTAAAATACTCACTCTTCAATGAAATCATTGTAATCATTTTCTCCCACCAGCTAGAGCTATTAAACGTAACGAAAGAAATTCTCTAGACAATTTTAATCACTCTAATTAATTCAAAAGTGATAATGAATTCACTTTCGATTTGTAACAATAAATTATTTTAAATTATCACAAAATACCGGTACTTGTTGTTCATATGCTAATTTATATTATTTATCGGAATTGTAATTATTTTTTTTAATTCGAAATAGTTCTTTGCATAATAATAACAACTACGATTTCCTAAGTAACTGTTATTTTCTATGTAAATCAGCTTCGAGCGACGTATGTGAATAAATGAATGAAATGAAAA
Organism: Brachyptera risi; assembly: GCA_964007535.1. Taxonomy (NCBI): domain Eukaryota; kingdom Metazoa; phylum Arthropoda; class Insecta; order Plecoptera; family Taeniopterygidae; genus Brachyptera; species Brachyptera risi. The sequence continues at coordinate 11,256,154 of OZ023338.1, read as the reverse complement.
GAAAGGATTTTGGTATTTGTATTTTATGACGGGTCGAAACGTCCGAGTGTTGGTTATAATTGATAGGAGAGACGGTCGGTCGGCAGCGACGTGTTAAAGTTGTGGTTTACTTGGTCTAAGTTTTATTCATTGGTTTCTTTTTTCAAACTAGTAATTTTGTTAGTACATATTTTTATATGATGAATTTTTCTTTTGGAAATTAATCCTTAATTGTTTCGTTAACTTTAAAAATTGAATATACTATTTTTACGTAAGTATGTCATCAATGTGTTATATCAATCTCAATTTTGTATATATTATTTCAACATTCAATTAAATTATTCATCATTATCCAGTCAATTTATGCTTCAAATCAATCGAAGTCCATACTAGAATGCTACCCGCGTGTAAGTATATATATATATATATATATATATATATATATATATATATATATATATATATATATATATATATATAAATAAAAATATAAATAAATATATATAAATATATAAATATAAATGAATGTATATAAATGTATATAAATATATATATATATATATATATATATATATATATATATATATATATATATATATATATATGTATATATATATATGTATATATATATATATATATATATATATATATATATATATATATATATATATATATATTCATATATATATAAATTAAATTATATATAAATACATATATATATACATATAATACATATAAATTTGTAACGAGATTTTAACTGTTAGACACATATTGCTCGA
>OZ023338.1:11228268-11247696 GCA_964007535.1 Brachyptera risi | reverse complement strand
CATGAGAGTAATCAAAGATAATAAGTTGAAACTCTAACTATCACTTGATCTATTCACAAATTCGTAAAAACAGGCCTTAGTTGAGAGTTATTCAGTTAAGATCACTATCACTAACATAGTTATACTCAGTTACTGGTGCTATGATAATAATAATGAATATATTCTTTGTAATTACTCTTCTATAATTATAAGTATAATGTTTTATTGCTCTAAGGTCCCCTTTTACGAATGATAAATTTGCGATACTTAGGCCCGGTATTACCAAGTCCAGTTAGCCTTTATCTGACAGTTCAAACTTGTTATCACCATGGTTACTTATGCTATTTGTTTTCACCAACTCTCAGATAAATACTAACTGGCCGTGGTAATACTGGGCCTCATAGTGGATTAACTTGTTGTTATACCCTTGGTTACCAATGATATTTTTGTACTCTAATTGATAATTAGCTTAATCAACACATTTTTGCTATTGGTAATATGGGGTCCAAGTTTCATTGTGACACTCAAATATTGTGTGGACCTTGGTTTTAATTTATTTTCAATCCTCAGATTAGATGTTATTATTATATATGGATATAACTATCTATTTCATACATCCAAATATAAATCAATGTTTATTTCTTATATTATAGTTGTATTTTTTTGTTTCACCATAATTCATTCTTTATATGCATTGTATTTTTCTGTACTTAAACCACAGATAAGCATCAGGCTTATTGGATGTTTTGTGACACTCAATGATGTATGTACTTATACTGAAAAAATGAGGGGAATTTCAACTTCAAATAATGATAATAATAATAGTTTAGCAGTTAGCAGTTGGTAGTTACATTACTATCAGTTATCAGTCTAACTATCAGTTAAGATACGAAAATAACATACAAATCAAGGATGATAACAAGTTAATCAGCTAAAAATCAGTGGTTTAAAGCGGTCTTAAGATGTATTAGCGACATTGAATAATATATGATATGATGGGATGATGCGATGAAAGGTCATTCATTAGGTGTTTTTGGATAGTGGGAAGGAGTCGGTCGTGGCCTGTTGTTAAGGAACCATCCCAGTATTGACCTGAAGGACAGAGGAAAACCACGTAAAACCCCTGTCAGGATGGTCGACCATGGCGGGAATCGAACCCCGATGTCAACAATTTAATATTTTTATCAACGTCATTATTGAAAATACGCGCGCGCTTTATTTCGCGATTAGTTCTAATTTTCAACAACCACAACCTAACTGCAACTATAACTGTCGAATAAGTAATTATAATTTTTCTAAAATAATATCAATGCACAAATAATACCTCTATTATGGGATAATTGTACTGAAGTTTGTCCACCTCCTCCACCTCCTCCACCTCCTCTCACCACCACGTCGCCCACCCGTTCTTCTGTCGGTTCCGCATCTCAAGTTTTGACCTACGACCTTTCTATAAACAGTTTTACCCAAGAAATGTCAAGTAGTTTAATCTTGATTCATTGACTTCCTGGATTATCTTGATTTAAACTAGTTGAAAATATTTGAAGTGCTTTGGAAGATATTCATGAAAGATAAAGGATCGAACCTCCCGTGTGGTATACGCGAGAGATGAATGCGCGAATCACCCGTGCGTTAGTGGTGTGGGATGGAGCGGACGGTCGATCGTAACTTTTTTTTGGTGAGGTAAGAATGTGTATAGATTTAGTGTAGATAGAAAGAGAAATATTAGATTAGATGATGTAATTAGTTAACAATTGGCCATTGTCCATGTAAGAACATTCGCTTTCTCACTTCCCACCACATGTAGTATAAGCTTTCTAGATAAATCAATAGTGAATAGAAGAAATATTTATTCAAAATCAACAAAACCTTAGAACCAGAAAGCGTCTATATAGCTGGCTTATTGGATGAGCGAAGCGAAGACTCAATTTCACCATACCGAAAAAAGTGACTTTTTTTTTGGTGCGCTCCACAGGTCAGACGAAAATTCAAAATTAGTTGAAACTTGGCACACACAAGTATCATTATCTGATTCGATACTGTATAGTTTTAAAGCACGATCGGTTGAACCACTTTTGAGATAACTAATTTCAAAGTTTTCAAAAATCTCTTCAGAATAACCCAGATTAAAATATACGTAAAATAATTTTCATCCGAGACATTCCAAATTCTCATGGAATTTTAATATGATAATGGTACACATAATTCCGAACTTCCACTCAAATCGGATCAGCCGTTTTGATGTAAAAAAATATATAATGTAATTTTTGTGAATCACTCAAAGCTATTAAATCCAAGCCACAGGTGTCACCTCTTAACTGTTAACGATTAAAACAAAGCCTTTTTTATTTATTATCATAGAAATCAATAATGAAAAATAAGATGGCAGTGAAGTAATGGTTTGGATCTCAAGGTATATATATATATATATATATATATATATATATATATATATATATATATATATATATATATATATATATATATATATATATATATAATAACCAATCCAAAGATAAGTTGATATGTTCCAGCTCATCAATCAACGCGGCAACACATAACGCGTTTGCCTAGTTTAGTAAATGTTTGTAGGGTGCCCTCATCTACATTTCATGTTTGAAATATTCTCTACATAATTATTAGTATATCAAATATTGAATTCATTTATTTTGTCAATCATTTCATCATTATTACGAAGCGTATTTCACAGTGAAAAATGTATCCAAAAATACAATTGAATTCGATTGCAGAATACAGTAAAAATGATTGGAACAGAATAAGTTTTATATCGCAAAGAGATATGTTTATGTAAGCTCTATATATATATATATATATATATATATATATATATATATATATATATATATATATTAGAATATATGTATTTGAATGTATATATATATATATATATATATATTCATTTATATTCATATATATATATATTATATATATATATATATATATATATATATATATATATATATATATATATATATATATATATATATATATATATATATATATATATATATGATATATGAATGGGAAAGACTTGGCAAGCTTGTCCTAATGATGACAAATGAACATTTTTTCTCACCGAATTGACCTTCCGTGACCTCTCGAAATAACCTGAGTAGAGAAACACAAGAACGAACTCAACAACTGTCATTCAAATAGAGATGGAGATTTGATAAGAAAAAACGGCTTTCTTTAATCTATTGAATACAGTGATTAGTGTACGATCGACCCGGCCGTGGAAAAGGGTGGTGGGGGGCGGGGGGCGGTGGGGGGGGGGGGGGGGTTGTGCGTGTATTGTGTTGTAAGACAATCATCAGAATTTCTAGACTCAATGTATCGACCAAAGAAGAAGGTCGTAACCTAAACCAGGAAAAAGTGGAATATGCGTTGTGAGATGAGCTTGAATGTATGGAAATTTAGAATGAAAAATATTCTGTCAGCTCAAACCATATATACAAACCTTGGATTACTTCAAATGTTCAACAACCTCACCTGCCACTTGTTGATATATGTACCTTGAGTTTCAATCAATTGTGTCACTGTCCTCATGGTTTATTCGTTATAGGTAGTCATTTTAATCGTTTTGAATTAATTGACCACTAGTGATAGGCGTGGCTAATCGCCAAAGCCACTTGGATCTATACTTCATGTGGGAATTTAGAGATACTCTGATAGGCAATGTCAATTTTTCCACATAAAAATTTGATTGCCCATTTGATTGGATGTTCTGTTTTGTGACGTTTATGGGCGGGTCAATCACTAGTCGTCAATTGGTGACACTGGCTGCTTTTCCTTAATAGAGTGTTCGCACGCAACAAACGACATACAATCGTTACTATAGCAATACAGCGAACTGGTGGGTTACCAAACATTCTGATAGGTCAATTCCAACTGGTGGACATTGTTGTCTCTCTCTTTCAACAATGGGTGACGTCAGTTGAGAATACACTATAGGTTTCTTGAATCAACCAGAAAAGTTGCAAGTACGCTGTTAGTGGTAAAAAGTGGAACTAGAGAAAAGTCACAAATAAAGCGTGCGCATATTTACAACAATGGTACTGACTGGAATATTACATTGTTGACTGAACTTTTGGAACCATTCGTCGGCCATATTGAGATTTAGAAGCGCATTCCATTGTTACTTTTCGTGTCGAATGGCTTTGATTGATTGATTATGTCTCATTCGATTATTGTAGAATTCACTGAAAATATGTATGGTATTTTGTTTTCATATTCAGTTAAAAATTTGGAGCTATTGAAGAATTTTAGTCTTTCAAGTATTTTCCCTCCTGGTTATTCTTACGGTAGTTTTCTACACATTTCGATTTTTTTTCCGGAAAAATCGTTCAACTGATTTCTCTGAAAAGCTTTTCTGGTGTAAAACCAATATGCAGAGAAAGTTCCAAGTCAACTAGTCTTTTACCGTGATCTGTAGGCTGTATGCAGCGTACAAAGTTATAGAAAAAAAACGAAGCCCAATTTTTTGGAAATTAGAATGGAAGTCTTCACTACGCTCATCTGATGATATAAAACGCAGCATACGTTGTGAGATGAGCGAGATATCTCAATAAAGTTGTAATCAGAGTCGTTAAAGTAGTTCTACCCCTGCTACTTTATCGACTCTGGTATTCTACACGCCTTGAAGTATATAAAAAAATACTTAATTGTTGGGTATAAATATCGAATGTAGAAAGCAGTGAATCTCGTCAACCTAAATCTGCTTTAATTTATATGATGGTATTCGATGAATAAAAACAGTTAATTTAATTATTTTCTTCAAAACGGCTGGTTGGAATTGCATACAAAATCGTGATAATGTGTATCATTCATGTATACACATTCAGAGAAAATTTCAGTTCATTCGGAGAGATTTTATTTTTCATATTTTCTTGCCCAGCCTAATCTTATGAGGTTTTTATACATTTTGAGATGATATTTCTCAAAATTGGTTGAACCGATTCATTTCAAAAACTATACAGTTCCAAGTTGGATACGTTTGCGTCTACAAAAAAAGTTTCATGTCGATCGGTCAAAACCTGCGACCTGCGGAGTGTCCACAAACAAAAAAACACACAGACAAAGCCCCACAAGAGTGGGATGGAGACTTTGCTACGCTCATCTGGAAAAAACTATTTTCCTATCTATTTCGATCAAGTATTTTATTTGATTGAAATTACACAGTGAACACCAAAGTCGATGAAGTAGCATAGCTAGAGAAGGTAGAACTGCTTTATCGACTATGGTGAACTCTGTCACTTTTCCACTGATGTAGATAATCAAGTGTCAGTCCAAGTTTACAAATCAATAAAAAATAAATCCAATTAATTTCTTCAGATACTAAAATGTGAACATTATTTCATTTTCACCTATGCATAATTTAATTCTCATATAGAAATGTGTTGTAACAAACTATGGTTATTAATAAAAATCAATTTTTTATATATTTTTTTTTTAAATATGACAAAATTACCCTGTTTTAAATGGTAATTATCAATATTTTTAGCACAGTTATATCGTGTTTAGTCTAACACAATGAAGTTTTGTTATTATTTTGTTTAAACAACCAATGGAATATGAATAGTTTAATATGAATAGAATAGTTTAAATAGAATAAGTTCAGTAGAATTCACCTTGTTTTATTGAATGAGCGAAGCGAAGACTCAATTTCACCATACCCGAAACAAAAGTGCCTTTTTTTTCGCGCTCCACAGGTCAAACGAAAATCTAATTTTTTTAAATCACTCAAAGCTATTAAGAAACCATTTAAATTCAAGCAACAGGTGTGGAAACGATTGGAACAAAGCCTTCTTTATTATCATAGCAACTGATTAGGAAATAAGATGGCAGTGACATATAATTGTTTGCATCTGGAAGTGTATATATATGTAATAACCAATCCAAAGATATAAATTGATATGTTCTAGCTCATCCCTCAACGCGGAAACACATAACGCGTTTGCCTAGTTATAATTCATTTCATCTTGTGTCGAAAATGAAAAAAAAATTTAGATTAAGATCGCTCTTGTGGTGCCCCGTCCAAACGATCCTATCTTTCATCCATAGCCTTAATTAGGAAACAATGATTTTGTATCAAGTTTCGATGTTTTTTTTTTTTTTTATGTTTCGATTTATATAAAAAAAAAGGTAAAATCTCAACAACTTCATTCTTTTATTTCCTAACTGAACCAATATTTTGAGTTGGTATTATTCTATATATTCTGGAGTATTTTTTTCAATTCATTTTGATTTTGTCGAGTCTTTTAAACAATCTAAAAAAATCTGTATAAAATGATTAAAATTAATACAAACGTAATCTATCACGATAATCAAATACATCTAATCCTAGTCAACGTAACCACAACAAATTGAAACATAAACTGAAATCCTCCGTAGAAAGTGATTGAATCTAAGAAGATCATAATCATCCAATCATCATCTATTTTGCAACATCATATCAGCCTCTAAGATCATCGGATGAGCCAACATCGATACTAGAATACATTCGATATATCGAAACTTGAAACGTGAATTATCAATAAAAACATAAATAAATTACATGATAATTAGAAGGCTCTGGTTATGAGATAAAGATGGCAGTGGGAAGAAACGATTAAAGTTGGTAATAAATGCCTTCTCGGAACTCCCCGAGGTTAATGTTAGCCAGTAGAAGAGACGGATGATCGTAGCTCTCATATTTGATGTCGTGATTTGATAGCATGATGAGTAGAAGTGGGTTAACATAGCTAGATTCGGCAATAATAATCAAATCATTAGGAAATGGTATATATATATATATATATACGAAAGATGAAGGTTACGATCGATAGTTCCGCCCTATTCTACACCATTATCGCTCGGGTGGTTCGAACCTTCATCTCGTGTCAATACAATCATAATATATATATCCACGAGATATGAAGGTTACGAACGATAGTTCCGCCCCATGCCACACCATCAACGGTCGGGTGGTTCGAACCTTCATCTCAAGTTGATATACAAGTATATTATATGTCTACGAGAAATGAAGGTTGCGATTGATAGTTCCGCCCTATCCTACACCATTAACGCTCGGGTGGTTCGAACCTTCATCTCAAATTGATATACAAGTATATTGAATTTCTGAAGGATACGATTTATAGTTTTTTGTATTTGTTAGTGATAACGGTCGGTTGTCTTGAACAGTCAAATTTCATTTAGTGTTTGGATTTCATGGCCCTACCTGTCATTCAGAAATTTCTCTATCATTTTAATTCATGCTATTTATCTATTGAGGGTAGCGATCATATATTCATTCAACTTGATTGGTTCTGACAATATTTATTACCAGTATTGTGACTTATCGATAGATTTAAAGCGCACTTGCTTCGTGTGACCTGGGAGGTGAAGGGACATATCGGACCCGGTTCGATCCCCGCCACCGTCCATATTTACAGGGGTTTTTTCGTGGTTTCCCTCTGTAGTCTAGGCTAATGCCGGGATGGTTCCCACAATATAGGCCACGACCGCTTCCTTCCCACTATCCTTCCCATTACCCATACAACCTTCATCTCATCATCCCATCATCTCATTAATCATTCATCCGACGCCAATAGATCTCAGTCATCATTACAGTGCGTCGTTAAAACCCAATATAAAAAAAATAATAATAATAAAAGATTGACTTAAATATATAGATAATTGTAGATGGTTGGAACTCAGTTCGATCCCCGTCACCGTCTTTACAGAAGTTATATATAGTAATTAGTTTTGAGAAATGGGAAGGATAGTGGGAAGGAAGCGGTCGTGACCTATATTGTAGGAACCATCCCGGCATTAGCCTAGACTACAGAGGGAAGCCACGGTGAACCCCTGTAAAGATGGATGGTGGCGGGGATCGAACCGGGTCCGATATGTCCCCCACCTCCCGGATCACACGAAGTGAGCGCGTTTTCTCGTATAACTTCAATACCATCACTCACATTCTTCGATGTGAAAATATATCCTAGCGTTTGCCCAGTAGATTATTTTTGAATTCATTCAAATAAATGATTAAATAATACAAATTAAAAACAATTCAAGTAACAAGAATGGAAAAATTGGAAAATTAAAAATGATGGTTGAAGTTGAATTGCTATTAATATCAAAACATGCAAGCAATAATGTACCCTTGATGATGCAGCTAAGGTCAAGAATGGAAAAAAGTAAAACAAGTAAGTAAAAAAAGTAGAGAAAAAAGAAGTAAAAAGTAGTAAAAAAATGAACGGTTGAAAAAAAATTCAGTAATAAACATAATAAAATGGTATTTTAATTAGAATATTCTGTTCACCTTTTTTTATGATAAAATTTTTCAATACAGACTTAATAGCTTAATAGGCCTACGTGAGAGATGCAAGTGAAAAATAGAGAAAAAGATCTAAAAAACAGTGAAAAATTCAGTAATAAATACAATAAAATAGTATGTATATATTTAAAATATTCTGTTCACCTTTTTTTATGATACATTTTTTCAATACAGACTTAATAGCTTAATAGGCCTACGTGAGAGATGCAAGTGAATAAGTAGAAAAAAGATGTAAAAAATAGTAAAAAATTCAGTAATAAACACAATAAAATGGTATGTATATATTTAAAATATTCTGTCCACCTTTTTTTATGATACAATTTTTCAATACAGACTTAATTAAAAGCTTAATAGGCCTACGTGAAAAGTAAAAAAAGTAAGTGAAAAAGTAGAGAAAAAGATCTAAAAAATAGTAAAAAAAATCAGTAATAAACACAATAAAATGGTATTTTAATAAAAATATTCTGTTCACCTTTTTTTATTATAATATTTTCCAATACAGACTTAATAGCTTAATAGGCCTACGTAAGAGATGCAAGTGAAAAAGTAGAGAAAAAGATCTAAAAAAAAGTAAAAAATTCAGTAATAAACACAATAAAATGGTATTTCAATTGAAATATTCTGTTCACCTTTTTTTATGATAACATTTTTCAATACTGTCTTGATAGCTTAATAGGCCTACGTGAGAGATGCAAGTGAATAAGTAGAGAAAAAGATGTAAGAAATAGTAAAAAATTCAGTAATTTAATTTAACACAATAAAATGGTATGTTTACATTTAAAATATTCTGTTCACTTTTTTTGATGATAACATTTTCCCATACTGTCTTAATAGCTTACGCGAGAAATCTATTACATATTTTTTTTTCCAAGTTACATGAATATTTTATTTCGTCAATAATCTCAGATCGAGTGGTTTGGCAACGCGTGATTATTGAATTATACGCTCACGTTTATACGTTATATGATGTGTTATTCAAACCACTATTTCGTCAGTATTACATATCGGTAACGCTTGTTCCACAGGAAACGTACTTCGAAAATGAAATGTATTAATTACTAATTCTCTAGTTCCAAATAAAATAAAATAAAATAAAAATGAATGAATATAAACCAAACTGAAACTGAAAATCCATTATTATGCTTGTTAAAATTCAGAATATATTATTATCCGATATGCATTTTGAAGTTTCAATTCATATGAAAAGATTGTTCACTATAAGTTATTTAATCATGTCGTTAGTTGTCAGTGTTTAAATTCTATAGCTTCACTTTCTTAGATTCAAAAATGAATTATCTCTATATTTTCTTATTTTAAGATATTCTAAGTGTTTTCTTATTACAACTATTCTATTATTATATATCTTACTATCTCTATTATTAATCATGGTTAGTTGGAAGAGCGGCATTCCACCGAACCTCGCCATTTTCTTTTAAATGCCAACTATGTAAGTAACTATATGTATACGTAAGTGTGTTGTGTTTTGAAAGAAATAAAGACTTATTATTATTATTATTATTAGTTTTCATTTATTTTTTCCTTGTCCAAGCTATTAATTTCATTTATCATCCCACAGATAAGCCTTTTTGGCTTTGTGGAAGAGCGTATTGATTGATCTTGTATGTATGTATTATTTGAATCAAATAAAAAAAAATTTAAAAAAATATATATATATTATTATTATCATTATTATTATTATTATTATTATTATTATTATTATTATTATTAAATACAAGAATAAATTGGACAGAATGTATTTTAAAAAGAAAGAATTCGAGAATAAGGGGGAAATTAGAAGGTCAAGATAATGATAAGATTTTTTTTCTCCAATGTATAAATATTTAAACTGTAAATATTTAGCATTATGATTTTTTTTCTAATAACATCAAAACTTGATACAGAATCTTTGTTCCCCAATTAAGGATATAGATGAAAAGTAGGAGAATTCGGATGAAACTATTCCCTCAATATCAATTTTTATCATATTATTTATTATTCTTTTGGATGATAAGATCACCCTTGTGGTGCCCCATTCAAACGATCCTACCTTTCATCCATACTCTTAATTGGGAAACGATGATATAACAATATGTGATATATGATAGGCCTATAACATAAAATATGTGGTATGATTATATATCTTGGAAGAAATTTCATTTTCGTAATTTTAATTGATAGCTAAGAGATGAATACTTGACCAGAAATTTGTAAGACCGTCTCCAACTAAAATCAGATAATTGAATAAAACACGAATAATGTCAAAAATACCAATTCATAATTCATGAAAAAATCATCTAAATTTCAATATATTCTCTATTATAGAATCAATTTATTTAATCTTTGAGATAAATTGTGTTGTATTATTAGTGTTAGATGAGTATGAAAAGAACTGTAGACAAATTGGAAGAGGAAGCGTTTGCAAGTCACGATGCAACGAAATGCATTATGCAGTTTTATTGCATAAGACCTTACAATTTAACAGCTAAACAGGTCTGCATTCATTCAACTTATATTGTGTTCAACGGAGTACTGGAATCATGACCAAGACCTATTTATATATATATATATATATATATATATATATATATATATATATATATATATATATATATATATATATATATATATATATATATATATATTTATATATATATATATATATATATATATATATATATATATATATATATATATATATATATATACGCCTATATATATATATATATATATATATATATATATATATATATATATATATATATATATATATATATATATATATATATATATATATACATATATATATATATATATATATATATATATATATATATATATATATATATATATAGGCCTATATATATATATATATATATATATATATATATATATATATATATATACATATATATATATATATATATATATATATATATATATATATATATATATATATATATATATACATATATATATGAATATATATATATATATATATATATATATATATGGGTTTTACCGACGCACTATACTGATGGCTACAATCTATTAGCGTCGGTGGATGATGAATGAGATGATGGGATGATGAGATGATTTGTTATTTTATTGAGTGTTTTGGATGATGGGAAGGAGTCGGTCGTGGCCTGTTGTTAGGGAACCATCCCAGTATCAACCTGAACGCCAGAGGGAAACCACGACAAGCCCCTGTCAGGATGGTCGACCATGGCGGGAATCGAACCCCGGTCTCCCGAATGACGGTTCAGTGTATTACCACTCGGCCACGTGTCTCGGTAAGATCTATTGGTATCGGTGAATGATGGCTTAGGTGATGAGAAGACCTATTTTAGGTTTCAATTTATTTATAACAAGTTTAACGATGCATTAATTTAAGTAAGATTCGAGTGAATTAATAATGACATATAATGAAATAATGAGATGATGCGATGATGGATGATGAGATGATGGATGATGAGATGATGGAATGATGGAATGATGGAATGGCGGAATGAGATGATGCGATGATGGATGATGAGATGATGGAATGATGGAATGATGAAATGATGGAATGGCGGAATGAGATGATGCGATGATGGATGATGAGATGATGAGATGTTGGAATGATAGAATGATGGAATGGCGGAATGAGTTGATGGAATGATGGAATGGCGGAATGAGATGATGGAATGATGACATCAATGGGGGTTTTTAGGTAATAGGAAGGAAGCTGTCGTTCTGCTCTTGATCAACCATCCCAGTATTAAGTTTTAACTTTAATTTTAACCTCAACTTCTATTAACCACGTCCATGACCATCTATCTTTACTCTATATCCTTGTCTCCCCCCCCCCCCCCTCCTCTTTGTGACACCTTCTTTCTTCCTTTCTCTCTCTCTCTCTCTACACACTCTCTATCTTCACTCTATCTCTTTGTCTCTCCCCCTCTTTATGACACTTTCTTTCTTCCTTTCTCTCTCTCTCTCTCTCTCTCTCTCTCTCTCTCTCTCTCTTTCCATCTCCCACCTCTCTCTACCTTCACTCTATCTACTTGTCTCTCCCCCTCTTTATGCCACTTTCTCTCTCTCTCTCTCTCTCCTCTCTCTTCCCCTCTCCTCTCTCATTGTCTACATCTTTACTTTATTTCTCTCCCTTTCCCTTTCCCCGACTCTATCTCTCTCCTATTTCTCTCTCTCTCTCTGTCTCTCTCTCTCTCTCTCTCATCCTCTCTTACCGTCTTCTTCTCCACCTTATCTCCCCCCCCCTTTCCCCACTCTCCCCCCCCTCTCTCTCCCCCTCTCTCTCTCATGCACGATTTAATCATTAATATACCATCCTCTTCTTATTGAGCCATAAATTGCTAGTCCCATCACTGTTCCTGTTTTACACTTATCCATCTTCCGTCTCTGTCAGACTCACTCCCACCAGGCTCGCTCTGTCTCTGTCGCTCTCACACGGAATGTCGGAGAAAGTTATCGGCAATATCCTTGCCAAACTAAGAAATGGCTTGCATGTCTTACGTAAAATGGAATGGAATTAACAGTAGAGGTTTTTTAAGAGTAACACATTTTTGCCAACCGTCTAACAATTAATTGAAGTCAGGTTAGTTCCTATATTGTATATAGAAAGCTTTTTTTCGAAAAATATGTTTTCTACGGAGTAGGCCGGGACTACTAATTGATATGAAAATATTTTTTTTTAAATTTTATATATATATATATATATATATATATATATATATATATATATATATATATATATATATATTTAAATATATATATATATATATATATATATATATATATATATATAAATATATATATATATATATATATATGAATATTTATATATATATATATATATATATATATATATTCATATATATATATATATATATATATATATATATATATATATATATATATATATATATATATATATATATATATATATATATATATGCACATAGAAATAGAACAACTTCAACCAAGATATTATCACACAACGTTTTGTCCCGGAGATAATCGCGAATATTACTCAGTAATTTCGCCAAATGGACTTCCTCTTGTGTAACACGTTACTATGGCAACAATCAAACTATAACATGAAGGAAAACTATCTAAATTAGAATCTTGACATCTCAATCTGGTATTGTAGGTGAGTCGAAACCTCCGATCACTCATGTTGATGGATAGGAGAGACGGGCGCTCGAATTGCGCAATGTGTGTAAGATTTAATTAAATTTGAAAATGTGTTCGCTTTTAAAGATTGTCAGGATAGATTTGAGATGGTTGAATGGAGGTAATAACTCAATTTAAAAATCTCTTCGTCGAATGCTTTCTATACATTTGTAATGTTTCTTCAAAGCTTCTAAATTTCGTAGAACAAATTGAATAGTTAACTAATTGAATAATAAGAAATGATGATTAGACGAGTTTTAGCGAGGATTCAATCTGACATACTGAAAAAAATTGGTGTTCGTTTCTATGTTTTTTTTATGTTTTTTTTTTGGTTATCCATAGGTCAAACGGCTTCAGCTAACAACTTCAAACTCTTTCTCATTATTTTCCTCATCTAACTTAGATCTGTATGGTTTTGTGACATTATCGGGTGATAACTTTTATTTTTATGAATTTTAGAAAATTCTGAAATACCCGTTAGAATAATACGGCTGAAAAAAAGGTTTATTTTCAAAAAGAATGAAATTTTGTGTGAAGTTGAATTACATTTTTATACACATTTCTGGAAATTCTAAGCTTGATTGGGTCAGCTATTTTGAAGAAAAAACATGAAATATGCTAAATTGGTACCACTCGAAGCCGTTTTCACCCATTTATAACTTAAATGTCACCCAATTGGCGAATTTAGGCAGAAGTTTGGCAAAGAAGTCGACACACTATTACTATCCGCTCGTCCAACAACACGTATATAGCGTTTTCCTAGTGATAAAAATTATCCTAATGAAGTAAATAATCAATGAACTCAAATTCTATATCATCTCATGATTCAACAAAATGATTGATAATAAATAATTGAACATAAATATTCGCACTTCATGATTATTCTTGATTTAATTTCAACTGAATAAATGGCTGGAAATATAAATGAAATCATTTCATGAATCTCATTCAAATACGGTACTTTATCCAAACATAAAATTTGAGATTTCTGATCAACAATAATAATAAATTTTATACACCGCATAACATTTTATGCATACAATTTTATACACCGCATAAAATTGTATGCATAAATTTTTGTACCGTTTTATACAAATCCAACAATCCGATCATCGGTTCACCACAGCCTCACTTCATCACATACCGTTCCTCACAGCCTTGTCACGGACTAACAATAATATATTATTATCAACATTAAACACAGGAATGTGGGACTGAAAAAATAAGTACCAGGACGCTCGATGTTTTGATATATCCAAGGAGAAAGGGGGGGGGGGGGGGAACACATGTCACCGAAATTTGTTATATTGAAATATTTTTAGATCATATTTTGGTCAACCTCGGTAGCTCAGTCAGCTGAGGCACCGCTTCAGAAACTGAAGTCACCAATGGGCGTGGGTTCGAATCCCTCATAAGGTATAGGTTTTTGTATACGTCTTCTCATTTGTCATCACATCATAGATTCATATATTCACATGCTCTTTCGTATCCCCGTATAGCCTAGCTGTTGATGGGGTCATTATCATCTTCATTCTGTTATATATATATATATAAATATATATATATATATATATATATATATATATATATATATATATATACATAACTGAATGTTTGTTTGTTTGTTTGTATGTTTGTATGTTTGTCCCTTGTGCGTTCCTATACCGCTCATCCGATTGCGATAACACTTTGATGGGTTGTTGTACGCGCGCCCGCGAAGGTTTTGCGGGAAGAAAGGGTTGGGGTTGGTAGTCGGGGGCGGGGGGGGGAAGTTTGGTGATTTGTTGTACGCGAGCCCGCGAAGGTTTCGCGGGTGATTGGGGGGGTGGGGGGGGGGGGGCTGCGGGTGGGGGGAGGAACAAAAAATATTGTATATCCAAAATCACTTCAATAAACAGAATTAAAACGCAAACAGTTTCTTTCTTTCACTGGCATTGCAACGCATGCCGGGTATACTCGCTAATATATATATATATATATATATATATATATATATATATATATATATATATATATATATATATATATATATATATATATATATATATCGATTCAGTCCTCCGATTGTTATTGCCACAGGACTTCTTCTATAAAATAACAACTTTTCTGTTATTTAAATCTTCAAGAAGAAGATTTTCTCGTCTATAATAAATCTTCCTCTTCCTTCACGGATGTGCCATGTCGAATGACGGTTCGATCGGACGTCTCTGTCTATATTATAATATGGGCGATCTGGGGTTTGCAGATGGTTTGTTGTTGCTGGCTGTGCGAAATGTGAAGGACATATTGTTAAGAGCCTGTGCGGTGAGAAAGTGAAAATTAAAGTATTTGAGATGAGTTTAAACTAGGCAAACGCGTTATGTGTTGCCGCGTTGATGGATGAGCTGGAACATATCAACTTATCTTTGGATTGGTTATTATATATACACACCTTAAGATCCAAACCATTACATCACTGCCATCTTATTTTCCATTATTACTCTATATGATGATGAAGAAGTCTTTTTTTTAATCGTTTACAATCAAGTGGTGACACTTGTTGCTTTGATTCAATAGGTATCTTCATAGCTTTGAATAATTAACACAAATTACATTATATATTTTTTTACATCGAAACGGCTGATCCGATTTGAGTGAAAGTTCGGAATAATGTGTATCATTATTATATTAAAATTCCCTGAGAATTTAAAATGTCTCGGATAAAAATTATTTCAGGAATATTTTCCTCCGTGTTATTTTAACGGGATTTTTGAAAACTTTAAAATGAGTTTTCTCAGAAGTGGTTAAACCGATTGCGCCTCAAAACTATACAGTATCGAATTAGATAATGACACTTATGTATGCCAAGTTTCATTTGATTTTGAATTCTCGTTTGACCTGTGGAGCGCGAACAAAAAAACAAAAAAACAGTCACTTTTTTTCGGGTATGGTGAAATTGAGTCTTCGCTTCGCTCATCCAATTAAGAGTTAACGTCACTTTTTTCTTTTGAATTACCGTCCGAAACTATAGTGGGGAAATATTCAATTTGAGAGAGTGTAATTGTTGTAAGTTTTGTATCAAGTGTGATATTTCACTATATTTGTATCTTTCTGTTCATTTGTTTCTCATATTTTAGCGTAAATGGACGATGTGACGATGCTCAATGTTGTAACATACAATCTGATGAGAAAATAAAAATCATCATTATTATTACTAGGCAAACGCTTTATGTGTTTCCGCGTTGATGGATGAGCTGGAACATATCAACTTATCTTTGGATTGGTTATTATTAAATATATATACACACCTTGAGATCCAAACCATTACATCACTGCCATCTTATTTTCCTTTAATAATTTATATGATAATAAAGAAGGCTTTGTTTTAATCGTTTACAATCAAGTGGTGACACTTGTTGCTTTGATTTAATAGGTATCTTAATAGCTTTGAATAATTGACACAAATAACATTATATATTTTTTTACATCAAAACGGCTAATCCGATTTGAGTAAAAGTTCGGAATAATGTGTATTATTATGTTGTTCGAGTTCTGTGAAAATTTGAAAAATTTCGGAGAACATTCACTTTGTCATTTTTTCCGCCTGGCTTATTCATATGGGTTTTTTGAAAACTTTAAAATGATTTATCTCAAGAATTGTTGAACCGATTTTGCCTCAAAACTATACAGCATCAAGTCAGATAGGGATTCATGTGTGTGCCAAGTTTCATCATGATCTGAATTTCTGTTTGACCTGTAGAGCGCGAACAAAAACAAAAAAAAAAAAAAACACCTTCGATTTTTCAAGTACAGTGTAATTGAGTCTTCGCTACGCTCATCCAATTATTATTATTATCCTATTCTAGCTGAGCGTGACTTTGGGGAGGATCTTCTGGCAACATAAGGACGATCTTACCGCTCAAATAAAATATATATAATCCGTCAACTAAAAAACCGTAAATAGCAAACTTACAAGTTCAGGGATAATCATCTATTTAAACATATGTATAACTAATTTTCGGTCTTCCATTCGTCCACTTTCATCTTTTATCTTGATATCTTCATATCATATTTTATATTCGTGTATTTTGTTTACTCTTAATACCAATGCTGGTAATGTCCGAATGTATATCACATAAACGGTTTTTACTTATGTGTTCCGGACTTTCGGAAACTGAAATACTTTTATCTGCGGCTTAAAGTTATCAACAAAGCTGTTGGCTTTTGGCTCACCAACAGCGCAGTCCTGGTGTTGAAGTTCATTGGTTTTGAATAATTAGAATGGGGTGATAATATCGCCCTTGTGGTGCCCTGTTCAAACGATCCTACTTTTCATCCTTAGCCTTAATTGGGGAACAATGATTTTGTATCAAGTTTCGATGTTATTAAAAAATATATATATCTCAGCCGACCACTCTACTAAAATGTCTTTCATATTTTTTATTATTTCTTGTTGGAGTTTGGTTTCCCATCAACGGATAAATAATTAATTTATATGATGAGTGACTTTTTTTTTACCAATATTGAAACTTGATCGGATGAATAGTGAGCGAATACCAAGGAGTGACTTTGAAAGAGGAACAGTCGGAAGAAAGAGGAATCGAGGAAGATCAAGAATAAGATGAGAAGAAGTGATGAGGTGAGATGTGGAAGAGAGTGAAGGAAGAAGAGGGGTGAGATAATAGGGAAGTATGAAGGGAGCTAGTGGAGAGAATGGAGCTAGAGGAGAGTGGAGGAAGAAGAGTGGTGGGATGATGGGAAAATATGTAGTAAGTTGTGGAGATAGAATAAAGCTAGAGAAGAGTGAAGGAAAAAGAGTGGTGGGATGATGGGGAAGTATGTAGGAAGTTGTGGAGATAGAGTAAAGCTAGAGAAGAGTGAAGAAAAAAGAGTGGTGGGAGGATGGGGAAGTATGTAGGAAGTTGTGGAGATAGAATAAAGCTAGAGAAGAGTGAAGGAAGAAGAGTGGTGGGAGGATGGGGAAGTATGTAGCGAAGTTGTGGAGATAGAGTAAAGCTAGAGAAGAGTGAAGGAAAAAGAGTGGTGGGAGGATGGGGAAGTATGGAAGGAACGTGTGGAGATAATGGAGTTAGAGGAGAGTGAAGGAAGAAGAGTGGTCAGATGATAAGGAAGTATGGAGGGAAATTGTGGAGAGAGTGGAAGTAGAGTAAGGTGAGTGTGGCGAGGGGGTGTTGTGCCTGGTGAGCACAACACCACCTCGCCACACTCACAATTTGCACACGATTTTGATTCAATTGTTGAACCCCCTTACCCTACTTCTGTTGGATATGAGGTAGGATTTTATTTTATATCGAAACTTGATACAAAATCAAAGTTTCCCAATTGAGGCTGAGAATGATTGTTGGGGTAGTTTGGACGGAGCACCACAGGGGCGATCTTACCACGGTTAAGATTATTATTCATATATAATTATATATGCCTAATATTATACGATTTATGTAAGACTCTGTTATAATGTGTATTATTCTAGGAATTTACCTCCGCAAAAATTTGAATAAAACCGAAAAGAATATATTTCTCAAATTTTCTTCCCTGGTTTATTCCTTGTGAAGGTTCTAATAAATTCGGACCGAGACGAGTGGTCGAGTGGCTAGCACACTGAACCGTCATTCAGGTGACCGGTGTTCGATTCTCACCATGGTCGAACATCCTGACAGTGGTTTTAGTGATTTTCCTCTGTCGTTCAGGTCGATACTGGGATGGTTCCTTAACAACAGGTCACGACCGAATCCTTCCCACTATCCAAAACAAGTAATAAAATAAATTTTTCATCTCATCATCCCATCATCTCATCTATCATTCAGCGACACTCATGGATCTCACTCATCAGTACAGTGCGTCGACATATTAACCCAATATAAATTCGATGAATTCGATAAGATTTTTCCAGAAAGATGTTCAACCAATTGCCCCTTAAAAATATACAATACAAAATTTAG
>OZ023338.1:11095768-11225768 GCA_964007535.1 Brachyptera risi | reverse complement strand
GACTTCGCTACGCTCATCAACCAGAGTCAATGAAGTGGCAAGAGTAGAACTTCTTTAACGACTTTTATAGCTTATTCAGATATCAAGGTGTGTAGAATACCAAAGTCGATAAAGTAGCAAGGGTAAAACTATTTCAAGGACTTTTATACCTTATTGAGATATCTCGCTCATCTTACAACGCATATTTCGCGTTTGACTAGTTAATTCATATTAATTAAATGTGTGTTCGTCGTTAATTGACTTTGCGAACTGTTTATCAATGTCGATACACGAAAAAAAGTGAAAATTCATAGCAGGAACCAAAATATTGGTTGCAAAAAAAAAATATTATAAACTCTTTGTCCTGCATGTAAACTGTCCTCCTCTACGGGTTACCCGGTTACTTATCTACCAGGATATATTACACCTATACTTGCTTGCTGGTAACGCCCTCTACTATTGGCGGGTTTGTATATACACTATACTGACCACTTGAACAAATTAATACCAGAGACGGTCAATCGAACTGTCCGGTAATTATCAAATAAATCCATACTAATATTAATAAGAGACGACGATTTCGATCGACCGTCCCCCCTGTCCCACAACACTGGCGAACGGATGGTTCAAGCCTTCATTCGCGTCAACACAACTATATAATATATTTGAATCGTCGAGGGATGAATGTTACGAGCGACCGTCTACTCCGTCCCACAACACTAGCGCACGGGTGGTTTAAGCCGTCATTTTTACGTCGGTATAATTGTAACAGAAGGACCGCATAAAAGGTGTGGAATATTTGTAATCGGTTATGTTTGATCGGAGTGTATAGTTTATTCGACGCGGCCACGCCTTTAGATACGTGATGGGGGGCTGGCATAATTGTCTACTTGAGAAAAAACAAACTTATATATATATATATATATATATATATATATATATATATATATATATATATATATATATATATATATTAAATGTATGTGTATATATATATATATATATATATATATATATATATATATAAATATATATATATATATATATATATATCAAATATATGTATATATATATATATATATATATATATATATATATATATATATTTATATATATATATTAAATATATGTATATATATATATATATATATATATATATATATATATATATATATTTCTGAAAGCAATTCATTCCTTTCAAAAGTTGTGTCTGTCCTTAGATGAAGACTGGTACTATCCAGTAGAAACGTCAGGTTTCCATAAATAAATACATTTATTTTTAATATATACGGTTTCACCCTGAAATATTAATTATTTTCATATATATATATATATATATATATATATATATATATATATATATATATATATATATATATATATATATATATATGTATATATATATATATATATATATATATATATATATATATATATATATATATATATATATATATATATATATATATATATATATATATAGATATATATATATATATATATATATATATATATATATATATATATATATATATATTGAGAACATATTAAATGCAACTAGGAAAACGCGGGATGTGCGTTGTGAGAAGAGCTTAGAAGTATGGAAATCACAAATAAAAAATATTGTCAGCTCAATCCACATCTACGGATCTTGGATTGCTTCAAACGTTCAAAAACCATACCTGCAACTTGTTGATATTTATATTGCTGCAACCTGTCGCATATACATTTTGCAAAACCAATTTCTCCCAATATTCAATAAAATGTATACTTTTATCGCGTATTCTTTGTTATTTCCCATTCGATTGTTGTAAAAATCACTGAAAATATCCGTAATTATATTTCTATATTTATTATTTACTGAAAATTACAAAGTTCTCAAAGAAAATTTCATATTGCAAGTAATTTCCATTCGGGTTATTATTGTGGGGATTTTCCAAACATCCCGACTTTTTCACGGAAAAACTTTCGAAATTTTTTTGGAAAAAACAATCCCTACCTATTCTGGTGTGACATAAATATGTAGAAGATGTTTCAAGATGATTTTTTCTCCTGGCCTCTATGCCGCGTACAAAATTTAAAAAAAACGAAGCCCAATTTTTCTTTGGTAGGGGCCTATATGAGATGGAAATCTATACGCTGCGCTCATCCAAATAAATATGTATTTTATATATGCTCAAAATTCTGTGCTTGAACAAATAGAGAAGTTCGCCATTTTGTTCCATGTTCCACGAACCTGTGTCATTGAACAAAAAGGTATATATTAATTCCAAGATGAGATGAAAGTATGGGAAGGAAGCGGTCGTGGCCTATATTGTGGGAACCATCCCAGCTATAGCGTAGACTACAGAGGGAAACTACAAAAAATCTATGTATAAAGATGGACTGTGGCGGGGATCGAACTTTTATTAAATTAGCACCAGTGGAAATGTATTTTACCGAGATGCGTGGCCGAGTGGTAACGCACTGAACCGTCATTCGGGAGACCGGGGTTCGATTCCCGTCATGGTCGACCATCCTGACAGGGGATTTTCGTGGTTTCCCTCTGTCGTTTAGGTCAATACTGGGATGGTTCCTTAACAACAGGCCACGACCGACTTCTTCCCACCATCCAAAACACATAATAAAATAACGTTTCATCTCATCATCCCATCTTCTCATTCATCATCCACCGACGCCAATAGATCGTAGCCATCATCATAGTGCGTCATTAAAACCCAATATAAAAAAGAAATGTTTTTTTCTGTTGCTAATAAAGACTAAATAAATCAAATCAAGGTCTGATATGCCGCTCACCTCCCGGATCACATGAGTATGTGGTACATGTTGATATTGGTGCCGTGATGTAGTGTGAACCAGCCTTAGGAGAAAAAAAGCAGTTATCACAACTATTATGCCGTTATATTTCAATTTTTCAAACTCACATCCACGAAAATGAAGGTTCCGACCGACCGTCCCTCCTATAGCACACCATTAACACACTGATGGTTCAAACCTTCATTTTTCGCTAATACAACTATATATTTGTTTCCACGAGAGTTGAAGGTTCCGATCGACCGTCTCGCCTATCCCACACAACTAACGCGCGGGTGATTCGCGCCGTCAACACTCGACGATACAAGAATAGTGTGAAACAATAATATATAATATTCTTATAAATAATCGCTAAGAAATGCATTCTCTGACATTCTCTATTCGGCCTTGTCCTTGTTATTGCTTGCTTACGTGTGTTATTACTAACTTATATAACAAGGAAAACGAGATATATTCTAGCGTTGATGGGTGATTAGATTAGATTGGATTAGATTGGACTAGATTACATAGGACTAGAACTCCAAAGGAATTGATACTCAGCTGATATGTAAATGCAGGGCAAGACAAACATGCTAGGAATAATATATTATATACTATAAGGCTATTATATCATATAATTATAGGGATGTTATATTATATAATTATGTAATAATATACTTTCAATTATCATTAGTGTCATGATGTTTGTATATTACCATAATTATTCCAATTTTAATCCATTTCAATATCATTTCAATGTTCAGTTATTCAATTTAACTATATTTTCTCATGTATTTTATATTGATTGTTATCTTGTAGACTTTGGAGTCAGGGACCAATGAAGGTTCATATATGTATATATATATATATATATATATATATATATATATATATATATATATATATATATATATATATATATATATATATATATAGATATATATATATATATATATATATATATATATATATATATATATATATATATATATATATATACATATATATATATATATATATATATATATATATATATATATATATATATAACATATATATATTATAATATATATATATATATATATATATATATATATATATATATATAATATATGTATATATATATGATATATATATATATATATATATTATATATATATATATATATATATATATATATATATATATATATATATATATATATATATTTATATATATATATACAGACACATATTTAACAGAAACTTTCAACATCAAAAATTTAAACTTTCTACAGAAAGACATGTACTCATATATATATATATATATATATATATATATATATATATATATATATATATATATATATATATATATATATATATATAATATATATATATATATATATATATATATATATATATATATATATGTATATACATATATATATATATATAAATATAAATATATATATATATATATATATATATATATATATATATATATATATATATAAATATATATATGTATATATATATATATATAATATATATATATATATATATATATATTTTATATATATATATATATATATATATATATATATATTATATATATATATATATATATATACACACACACATTTGGAGACACACCACACCCTTGTTCTAGTATTACATCAACCTTATAAGACCTGATTCAACGATCGACCGTTTCCCTTATCAATCAACAAGAACGGCAAGGTGTGTCGATCGGGTGATAAAATGTGGAATGAACTGAATAATAATAATTATAAAGTAGCAAGGCCATGGCCATGTAGAGAATGTAAGACTTGACTCGCCAATATCTCAATGACATTGATTTTTTTCTATTTCTGATAGACTGTATGGGGTTAAAATATACAAAACATGAATATTGGAATTAGCTTGAACTTATGTGTTTTTTCAAAAAAAAGTTTCGTATAATGGTTGTTGAGAAAGTTTGAAATTAATACAATGTGTTTGTTTGAAGATTACATATGTAAATAATTCAAAAACCTTTTGTTTTTTTAATAGGGGATTCTCAACTGACGTCACACATTGTTGAAAGAGAGACAAAATATGTGCACCAGTTGGAATTGACCAATCAGAATATTTGGTAGGCTACCAGTTCGCTATAGTAACGATTGTTTGTCGTTTGTTACGTGCGAACACCCTATTGATAAGTCAATTTTTGTTCATGTCAAAGGTTGTGAAAATTGAATCACGGCCCATAAGACTAAAACACGAGATATTTGGGCGGGAAATAGTTTGGTTTTTAAAGTTATCATAGCAACCAGAAAAGTTGTGGACAAATAAACTTATACTGAAGCTGTGGTTGGACGACACAATTAGAGGACATTGTTGTCAACTTATTACAACAATCTGTGACGTCACTCAAGAGAATCCTATAGGGAAATAGTATGTTGGTCAGAGGTTATTAGACGAGCTTTAGCGAGGATTCAATTCGACATCTGAAAAAAATTGGTGTTCCTTTTTTTTTTTTTTTTTTTCATGTTTTTTTGTCGGTTCTCCACATGTCAAACGGCTACAGTTATCAACTTCAAACTTTTTTTCATTATGGTTCCTGATCTAACTTAGATCTGTATAGTTTTGTGGCAATATCGGGTGTTAACTTTTTTTTTTTAATTTTGGAAATTTCAAAAATACCCATAACAATAACACGGCGGAAAAAAGGAAATATTTTTATTTTCAAAAAAAATGAAATTTTGCGTGAAGTTGGGTTACATTTTGATACACATTCCTGAAAATTCTCAGCTTGATCGGGTCAGTCAGTTTGAAGAAAAACCATAAAATGTGCTAAATTGATACCACTCGAAGCAGTTTTTACCCATTTCTGAATTAAATGTCACCCAATTGGCGAATGTAGGCAAAAGTTTGGCCATAAAAGTCGACATACTATTACTATCCGCTCGTCTAACAACGCATATATGGCGTTTTCCTATTTATAGTGAATTAAGAAAAGTTGGAATCTTAAAGGACTTCACAGCTATGAAAATATTTTCTACGAATGATGACAATATTAATTTCTCGATCTCAATTTCTAAAATTATTATCAATCCATTGGTTCTCCGGGACTCGGCCCTCTCTCTGAGTCATGACGTAGACATTACTCGAATTCTTTTTATGTTTCCATACAGAATTGTTAATGTCTACGTCATGATCTCTGGAGGACAAAATAAAAGTTTTAATTCTGAAATTTAGAAGACGATTTTTAGTTTTCTCTCAGATTAGGGATATAAATATCGTCTTTATTCAATAAAATCTAGTTCAATGTTGTGATGCTATCTAAAATTAAAATTTTACTAAATAAAAAAATACCGCAAATCAAAATCAGACCTTCTCAAACATTCAAGTGGATATTCTAAAATAACAACAGTAACAACAATTCGATATAACTAATTAATCCATTCAAAATTGATTTTATAATTAAATTCATGCCCAGTAGGACCACTTCATAATAATTTGTCTTGTCACCACTCAGCTGCCATCTGTCAGTCAAAACTCCAACTCTAAGGTGTCGATTGACCACGCCCACTTGCTGAATCAATTCGTTGCAATTAACACGCGGAAAGGTCAGCGAAGAGTCACGACCACGCCCGGAGATGGCCGACCACGCCCGAAGTCATTGTTCGGGTAGCCGAAGGCGATGACACTCAGTGGCTTATAGTCTGGTTGATTGATTCCAAGATGCAGATTGGAAGTTAATTGACTACTTTAAAGAGAGGTGATTACCGGGAGTCTCGACGCTCGGGGGTTTTATTGCAAAGTGTACATAATCTTGATTGAGACTTTTGTCTCTGGAGTTTAATTAAAAACTCATTAGGCTATAACTGTATAATTCAGTTGAATTTTTGAATGGAATATCGGTTATGATTAGAAAAGAGGGGATATATATCGAAGTGGATATTTGACAGACCGGAAGTAGGCTCTAAATTGATTCGAGTTTAGACTAAATCAATTCAGGATGTGTGTTTGGCTATATAAGTCAGATTAAATTAGTTGGGGTTTCAGTCACCTATAGTATCTCTATTCCAGTATTCACCCTTCAGCCCCCCCCCCCCCCCACCCGTTTTCCTATAGTTGCAAATTGTAAACAACCCTCTTTTGTTTTGTTTCCAGTGGTGTTGTGTTACCTCCACCTCCACCATGTCAGTGACGTCAGCAGTCAGTCAGTGGTGCCCGGGTACTTGGACTTCGACAACCTCCCCGAGACGAACTTCAGCTGTCAGAAAAAGGTCATCGGAGGCTACTATGCCGACATCGAGACCGGATGTCAGATGTTCCACGTGTGCACGATCGGACAGAAAGGTAAGACGGTCTGAAAAATAAAGAAAAGAGAAGAAAATAAAAAAAATTAAAAAAATTATCTGGATTCAAATTTAGTTGAGACGAATTTCAGCCAATTTAGAACTGATTAAGGGAATTTTGAGATGAATTCAAGAGAAATTCCAGAAAATTTGATTTTGGCCGAATGTTTTTCGGAGGCCGCCGCTCGGACAACGGGCCGGGGCGCACCGTACCGTTGATTCGCCCGCGCCAAGCTTTTTTTCAACTTTTTTTTCTTTTCTTTTCTTTTTAAACTTTTTTTTTTCAGTTAAACTTCTACGCTACATAGACGGGATAGTAGACAATTGACGATTCGCACTCTCCGCCCCCTTGACGTCACAAATCATACCGTCCAATCAACAGGGCTGTTGGAACTGTGGTCAAATTCAAATATCGAATCGGGGTATCTCCAAATGACCACGAATGATATAACCACGCCTATTTAGAGTCGTCAATAATTGACGACTTGAAGTAGGCGTGGCTTCACCAGTCAGCCAGTTGGGTCTCTATCATTTGTGGTTATTTAGAGACAACTTGATTGGATATTTGAATAAGACTACAGTTCTAACAGCCCTGTTGATTGGACGGTGAGATTTGTGACGTCAAGGGGGCGGAGACTGCGAGCCGTCTTGACTACAGTTCTAACAGCCCTGTTGATTGGACAGTATGATTTGTGACGTCAAGGGGGCGGAGACTGCGAGTCGTCTTGACTACAGTTCTAACAGTCCTGTTGATTATAGACGGTGTGATCTGTGACGTCAAGGGGGCGTAGACTGCGAGTCGTCAATTCAAGCCTGATTATGGAAATTGTGAGACAAATTTAAGATAAATTCCAGACAATTTGAAATAATTTTGAAGCAGATATGAAAATTGAACCAAGTTTAAGAGAAGATTGGATCTGGATTTGGAAAGTCAAGTCAAATTATACGAAAATTTAAAACAAATGTGAAAAAAAATTGAAGCAAAATATGTGATGAAAATTTGAGGTGAATTTGAAAAAAAATTTAAGAAAATCCAAAGACAATTCAAGACAGTTGTGATGAAGTTTTGAAGAGAGTCAAATGCAATTTTGAGACGGTTAAAAAGCCAAATTTTAAAGAAATTTCAACTCTATACAACTCTCTGCTCAGTACTTGTGGAAGGGAATTAGAGGAGTGACGCCCCAACTGCAGATTACCACGCTACGCCACTGGTCAATAGAATACAACGGATGATAAAGAAATGAATATAGAGTGATCAAAACTAACCGAACAGTTGTTGATTTAAGAAGAAAGTAGCTCCGTAAATATAAAAAACCCTTTTGTAAAATGATTACATTGTTTCCCTTATACGTGAACTAATCTGATTGAGAAACATTCCTGACATATCGAAACACCCGGGGTTAATACTAATACATAGCGGAGACGGTCGTTCGGACCTTCAGCAATCTTTAAAAGTATTTCCTACTGAACAAATCGAAACTCCAGTGGTTAATGCTAACATATAGGGGAAACGGTCGATCGAAACCACAAACAATATTAAATCAAGATCTAATTTTTTTTCTTTAAAACCTCACTACTATACATTATTATTTCCACTAGAAATGAAGGTTCCGATCGACCGTCTCCCTTATCACACATCACTAACGCACGGGTGATTCGCACCTTCTTTTCTATAGTCAATACAATTATACACATACATAAATCCACGAATGAAGGTTTCGATCGACCGTCTCCTTTATCTCACAACACTACCGAACGGGTGGTTCGCTCCTTCATATCTATAATCACAAATATTGTATCTTCATTTGACTTCTGTATATTTATTAACACTGCAGGGAACCTTTCCGAATGAATTACATCAACTCGAAACTACTTACCGGCAATGTTAATACATAGGGGAGACGGTCGATCGGGAAATCAAATGATTTAATTTATCGATATTGACGGATCGAAACCCCTGTCGTTCAATGTTAATTAATCGGCGAGACTGACGTTCGGGATACTCAAGTTAAGTTATTAACATGATTATTGGAAGGTAAAAAACTATACCATAACATACATGTCTGTATTAACTTGTTTTTTTTTTCGTTTGTTTTGAAAGAAACCTTATATAAATAGATGTAATCAAATGAACTACTGAATTGTAACGCTAAAAACGTGTAGTAACGTATACGTGATTGTTTTTTTGTTTTTTAATCTGGGGATTTATTTGTACAGTCAATATGGCCTCAATCTGACTGGATATAATTGATAAAAAAAGTAGTATTTTTTTCAGAAACTCAAGAATAAAGAAATAATAATAGTCCAGATAATGCCTCTCTCAAGCTTGGATTATGGATATCGCAATGAGGGATATGTAACAAAAGTACCGAGACGCGTGGCCGAGTGGTAACACACTGAACCGTCATTCGGGAGACCGGGGTTCGATTCTTTCCATGGTCGACCATCCTGACAGGGATTTTTCGTGGTTTCCCTCTGTGGTTCAGGTCGATACTGGGATGGTTCCTTAACAATAGGCCACGACCGACTCCTTCCCACCATCCAAAACACCTAACAAAATAACCTTTCATCTCATCATCCCATCATCTCATTCATCATTCACCGACGTCAATAGATCGTGGCCATCAGTATAGTGCGTCGTTAAAACTCAATGAAAAAAAAAAAGATATGTAACAGCATCCAGACCAGTACAACCAACTGTAGGCCTATACTGAGAATCGAAAAATAACAAATTACAAATAAGTTACAAATTACACCACCGTAGTTTCTTTTATATTGCGCACCAACACTCAAGAGTCCATAGGAGTCAATTTAGCGAAATATCAGTTTTTTGGTGATAACTTTTGAACGGTATGAGATATCAAAATTCTATTGTAAGATAACACAGATAATTTTAATACCTTCAAGATGGTATGAAATACAATTATATAACTCATGTCGTATAACTTTCAAGCGTATACAGCTAAATAATGTTTTCTTTTTTTTCAGCTGTATACGCTTGACAGTTATGCGACTAGACTTGGATAGTTATAACTTATATCATCTTGAAGTTATTATAATTATCGATGTTTCTCGCCTATTGGAATTTTGATATCTCATAAGTTGTCACCAAAGAACTGATATTTCGCTATATCGACTCCCATGGACTCTTGAAGTGTGATTGAAATTATATATATATTATATACTAGCGAGTACTTTGCGTTTTAATTCTGTTCTTTATTGAAGTGCTTTTGAATATACAATATTTCTGTCCCCCCCCCCACCCCCCCCCCCCTGGAGACATCTCTCAGATTCAGAGAGAGCATCTCTCTCTCTCTCTCTCTCTCTCTCTCTCTCTCTCTTTCTCTCTCTCTCTTTCTCTCTTTCTTTTTCTCTCACACACACACATTAAACGAAATGCAGCATTGTCACTCAAATAACTTTGGTATGATACTATATTACATTCACATTTGTATGGTATTTAGAGAGAGCATCTCTCTCTCTCTCTCTCTCTCTCTCTCTCTCTCTCTCTCTCTCTCTCTCTCGCTCTCTCTCTCTCTCTCTCTCTCTCTCTCTCTCTATCTCTCTCTCTCTCTCTCTCTCTCTCTCTCTCTCTCTCTGTCTCTCTCTCTCTTAAACGCGATATGCTAATGAAGTTCAGCATTGTCACTTCAATAACTTTGGTATGATACTGTATTGAATTTAAATTTTCAAGTTATTTAGAGAGAGCATATCTCTCTCTCTCTCTCTCTCTCTCCTCTCTCTCTCTCTCTCTCCTCTCTCTCTCTCTCTCTCTCTCTCTATTAAACGATATGCTAATGAAGCTCAGCATTGTCACTTCAATAACTCTGGTATGATATTGTATCAAATTTAAATCTATAAGATATTTAAAGAGAGCATCTCTCTCTCTCTTTCT
The DNA here is from genome assembly GCA_964007535.1 of Brachyptera risi. Classification (NCBI taxonomy): domain Eukaryota; kingdom Metazoa; phylum Arthropoda; class Insecta; order Plecoptera; family Taeniopterygidae; genus Brachyptera; species Brachyptera risi. Next base: position 11,214,774 of record OZ023338.1, on the reverse strand, counting down.
CTCTCTCTCTCTTTTTTTTCCCTCACACACACAGATTAAACGATATGTTAATGAAATGCAGCATTGTCATTTGCTATGTAGATCACTCACACTTACTGGCAGCAGACAATACAATAGATGAAAGCCATTTCACTTTTACTCAATACTAATTACATAAACCAGTTTATTATTCATTAAATGGTTCCGATTATTTTAAACGGTTTGTAAGTTTGATCTTTACCACCTGTGTATCTTCTTGCCATTTATTTATCCACCGTCAGTTCAAGTGATATTATATATTGTTGTAGGAAAAGGTAGGATATGTGTTGTGAGATGAGCTAAGAAGTATAGAAATCTAGAATGAGAAATATTGTGTAAGCTTAATTCACATCTTTACTGACCTTGGATTACTTCAGACGTTCAAAAATCTTATCTACAACTTGTTGATATTTATAGTGCTGCAACCTGTCGTATATACACTTTTTATTATCTATTTAGGCCCGGTTTTACGAAACTGGGTTAGGCATTAGTTGACTCGTTATCACTATTGGTTACATATGTTATTTTCGTACCTTTAATTAATAGTTAGTGGATTAGTACCCTAACTTAGATTGGTAAAACCGGGCCTTAGTTGTATCATTTGCAAAACCCAATATTCGATGGAATGTATACTTTTATTGCGTTTTTATGTTATTTATCTTTCGATCAATGTGTAAATCACCTAAAATATTTTTAATGATATTTTCCATATTGAGTGAGAATTTCAAAACTTTTGAAAATTGATCATATTTCAAGTATTTTCCATCCGGGTTTTTCTTATAATGGGGATTTTCTAAACTTTCCGATTTTTTTCGGAAAAACTGTTCGAATAATTTTTCAGCAAAATATTCTGGTGTGACATTAATATGTGAAAAAAGTTTCGAGTCGTTTTTTTTACTGACCTGAATGCCGCGTAAAAAATTACAAACAAAAAAACATACAAACGATGCCCAATTGTTTTCGGTATACGGAATGAAAATCTTCGCTACGCTCATCTAATAAGTGAACAACAATGTCCACAAAGTTACGATTTCCAATCTCAACAACATGGTATCATAGTGTGTTGTTATGGTAACAAAGTTTGTACAATTATTTAGTTGGTAGACGACCTACTTTCGTGAATACAAGTATATCTCCCTTCTTTTTCTTCAGTGACGTCACACATTGTTGTAATAAGTGTACAACAATGTCCTCTAATTGTGTTATCCAGCCACAAATCCAGTATTGGTTTGTTTGATTCCAACACTTCTAGTTGCTATGGTAACCTGAAAAACATTGAATCTCGTTAGTTAGATGGGCGTAGCGAGGACTTCCATTTCACATACCAAAAAAAAAATCGTACTTCGTTTTTTTTCTGCTGTCATTCAAGAATGAATTAGAATTGTTTCTCAGGAAGATCGGGTGAACGGTTTAGTCACTCGGAACAAAATCACCTAGTTTGGGAATTGAATCCCCATAAGAATGACCCAGGAAAAAAAATTGAAAAACAAAAATCCTTCAGAAGCTTTAAACTTTCTACGGAATATAGAACAATTTTCATACGCATTTTCTGGGATTTTCACGATTATCGGATGATAAATAATGAAAAAAATGCAATAAAATTATACAATTTTAGACGAGCTTCAGCGAGGATTCAATTTGACATAGGGCATACTGAAAAAATTGGTGTTCGTTTTTATGTTTTTTTTTGTTTGTGTTTTTTTCGGTTCTCCACAGGCTAAACGGTTACAGCTATCAACTTCAAACTTTTTTCGTCATGGTTCCTCATCTAACTTAGATCTGTATAGTTTTTTGTCATTATCGGGTGGTAACTTTTATTTTTATGAATTTTAAAAATTTCAAAAATACCGATTAGAATAACACGGTGGGAAAAAAATGAAAATATTTTCATTTTCAATAAGAATGAAATTGTGTGTGAAGTGTTATTACATCTTGATACACATTTCTGGAAATTCTCAGCTTGATCGGGTCAGACATTTTGAAGAAAAAAACATGAAATGTGCTAAATTGGTACCACATCGAAGCAGTTTTCACCCATTTATAACTTAAATGTCACCCAATTGGCGAATTTAGGCAGAAGTTTGTCAAAGAAGTCGACATGCTATTACTTTCCGCTCGTCTAACAACGCGTATATAGCGTTTTCCTGATATTGAATATTAGGGTCAAAAGGTGGTGCAAGTGGTCGCATTAAAAACATTCAACAGGCGGCAATTCACGATTAAAAGCAAAGTGGCTGACATCTGGGGATGTTTTAGTGAACTGGGCGGAGGCAGATACTTTCAAATTATATACAAATTAATTAATGCGTAATTACAATATAAAATACAAAATTGAAATTACTAAAATTATTAATTATCAAAATTACAATATTAATTACAAATATGATGTGTGTAAGCATACAACAACACGACATCTTGGCCTAACTGCCTCCCGACGGCCAATCGCCCACTTCGACAGTGCTGCCGCCTGGTTAGCTTTTAATCACGAATTAGATTTTCAAAACCTCTGAATCAATCCAAGGTCTGTAGATGTAGACTGAGCTGACTGAATATTTTTCATTCTTCATTTTCACATGTCTAATCCATCTCACAACGTATAGCCTATGCTGCGTTTTCCTAGTACTAATAATATTCACCATTGTCACAGTTATGTAGATCAACGCTCACAGACGTATTCTCCCAGACAATTGCCAGCCATTTCACTTTTCATTTGTGTAGGAGTTTATAAAACACGATTGAAAAATACCGTTTTATAGTCTCGCCTACTTAACTGGGGGCAAACCTCATCGTTTAAATTATTAATGGTTTTTTAGAGCTGTAATATATAGAGTTTACCATATTTGGTTTTGAATTTTTTGGACATAATTGAAAGTTCTGATATAATAATATAATCAATAGAACCTTTATGGTTATGTCTTATTCCACGTAATTTATAACGTGATGTTATTACTTCAAAAAGCCTTCTGAATATGAGGAACGTTGAGGAATTCTAGATTTTCACAGCCTTCTAATTTTCTTATTAATTATATGGTAGCTACAAATCATGATATTAGTGCGCATGTACGAGTGGTAGACAATAACCTAAAAAAAACTAGATTAACCTAAATTCACCCAATCTATCTGACCTAATCGATCTGACCTAATCGATCTGACCTAATCGATCTGACCTAATCGATCTGACCTAATCGATCTGACCTAATCGATCTGACCTAATCGATCTGACCTGACGAAACTAATCTTAACTTCCCACGCATATTCGTGTATATAGTTTTATTTTCTACTCTTTATTAGATAACAAGATAAAATTCACACTGAATATAAATCCACAAAACCCTGAAAGGGTTCAACTGTGGGATAGGTACACTTAAAAATAAATTGAATAATGAATAGGTTTTTTTTTAATTATAATGCCGTAAAAAAAAATCCAAATAATGAACCTTGAATAATGTCGCAAATCTGGAGTCATAAGGTGGACGGAATGAAATTAAAAATAAATGAATTTAAAAATTAAAAATAAACATTGAATTCTAAACAGGGATTTGTTTTTCATCAGGAAAAAACAACCAGCCCCATAAACTTTAACTGAAACTATTTATATAAAATAATAAATAAAGAAGTAACGTAGAAATCGTAGATGAAAAATAGTATACAAGGACCTGATGGTAACGTGCAATCGTTACACCTTGGATGAATCTAAGCCCTCTAGTGAACTAGCCCCATGAAGTGTCATCACTCTAATAATAGGCATCTGACACTTATCAAATGACAAACAATAGTCACCATAGCAATACAGCGAACTGGTGGACTACTAAATATTCTAATTGGTCAATTCCAACTGGTGAACATTGTTGTCTCTCTCTTTCAACAATGAGTGACGTCACTTGACAAAAGCCTATAGTCGCGCCTTAAATTGTAATACCTCGGTAGCTCAGTTGGTCACCTTCTAATTGCTGATCAGGGCACCTGATGAGCAATCAGAGGGTCCCGGGTTCGAGTCCCGGTCGAGGCGTATCTTTTATGACATAACTATAACATCATTCGTATATATATATATATATATATATATATATATATATATATATATATATATATATATATATATATATATTATATATATATATCCGATCCGCAAATATATATATTGATCCGCAAATCATTATAACATATTTCCACTCCATGAAAGCCTACGAGAAATATATATATATATATATATATATATATATATATATATATATATATATATATATATATATACAGATATATATATATATATATATATATATATATATATATCTATTAATATATATATATATATATATATATATATATATATATATATACATATATATATATATATATATATATATATATATATATATATATATTCATATATATATACATATATATATATATATATATATATATATATATATATATATATATAAATATATATATTCATGTATATATATATATATATATATATATATATATATATTATATATTATATTATGTATATAATATATATTAACATGGATTCCGCAAATCATTATAACATATTTCCACTCCATGAAAGCCTACGAGAAATATATATATATATATTTATATATATATATATATATATATATATATATATATATATATATATATATATATATATATAAACATATATATATATATATATGTATATATATATATATATATATATATATATATATATATATATATATATATATATAAATATATATATAAACATATATATATATATATATATATATATATATATATATATATATATATATATATTTATATATAACAATATATATTGTTTTACAATTACATCTTAAACTCGACTGATCATAACACTAACTTGATAATAACCGAAAAGAAACACAGCCATTTCCTCAATTGGCTTCAGTCAACTCCGATCCTAATCTGTTTACAACTATTCACCTAATTACACCAAGTATATAATAAAGATGAATAAGAAAGTTCCTCGTGTCATACTTACTGAAACTACATCTTCCTTCTTACTCTATTAACGTCCCCTCAGCTGACACCTTATATCTATGTACTCCATTGTCATGACAAAGCGGGTAACAAGTAAATTAAACTCTATTATGCATTCTACGACTCATGCCGTATACAAAGAAATTTATTGGCTCGATTCTGGTATAATCGAAACGTATGTGGTCAGAGTTGAATCATAGGGGAGACGGTCGATCGTCGCGTGAAATGGAGGAGAATATATTATTGGTGGTGTTTAAGAGTATACGATAGTTGTATTGTGATTTAGTTTGTGTTTTAGTTCTGTGTGAGTGGCTTCTGTATTGTGGTAAGAATTCGAAATTGGTATTTAGCGGGAAATCATTTTAATGCCTGTATGAAATTGAATAATACTAGGAAAATGCCATATATGCGTTGTTAGACGAGCGGATAGTAATAATATGTCGACTTTTTTGCCAAACTTTTGCCTACATTCGCCAATTGGGTGACATTTTCAGTTAGAAATGGGTGAAAACTGCTTCGAGTGGTACCAATTTAGCACATTTTGTTTTTTCTTCGGAATGGCTCACCCGATCAAGCTGGAAGTTTTCAGAAATGTGTATCAGAATGTAAATCGACTTCACGCAAAATTTCATTTTTTTTTAAATAAAAATATTTTCTTTTTTTTCCGCTGTGTTATTCTAATGGGTATTTTTGAAATTTCTAAAATACATGAAAAAAAAGTTACCATCCGATAATGCCACAAAATATACAGATCTGAGTGAGATGAAGAACCATGGTGAAACAAATTTCAAGCTGATAGCTGTAGCCGTTTGACCTGTGGAGAACCGACAAAAAAAAACAGAAAAAAACAGAAAAAAAAACAGAAATACGAACACCAATTTTTTTAAGTATGTCAAATTGAATCTTCGATAAAGCTCGTATAATAATTAACCAAGTGACGGACAATTTCCCAGGAAACAATTATCCTGGTTAGGTTAGGATAACCTGACAAATTATCCTTTACCTATTTCAACTATTAATTTATTTACGATCCATATTCCTCTCAGAATTGACTAGTTATAATCAAAGAGATTTTGATATGAATTCCATCACAATTACATTACAAAACGTATTAATAAATTATTTCTTTCAATGATAATTTATTGATGATGATTGTTAGCTTAACGACCCCACCAACAGCTAGGTTATACGGGGGTACGAATGAACAGGGAATCAGGAAATTATGAAGTGGTAATAAGTGAATGGATATCCACAAAAACGCATGCCTTATGCGAGACTCGAACCCACGACCAACGGTGACTTCAGTTTCTGAAGCGGTGCCTCAGCTGACCGAGCTACCGAGGGTGGCTATTTCGTTTCTTTGATGTGACGGTATTATATTGAATTCAATTACAATATCCATTTTAACATTAAAAGACACAAGGAGGCAAACATCACAATATGCATTCTTACATCACAAATAATATGAATAAAACTATAATTTGAATTATTACATTATATTAAATTACAATGAAAAATATCATGTGATTTGATTTCATCACAGTGATATTTGGTTTCAAAACCACCTTGAAGTCTTGAAACAACCAAGACCTTATTGGAAAACAATTATTGCATATATCAAGATTTCTTTATTATTAAAATAATAATCGAATCAAAATGACAAGTATCACATCTTCTCATTACAATCACATAACAATAAATATATATATATATATATATATATATATATATATATATATATATATATATATATATATATATACATATATATGAATATATATATATATATATATATATATATATATATATAGATATAGATATAGATATAGATATATATATATATATATATATATATATATATATATATATATATATATATATATATATGTGTGTATATACATGTATGTATGTATGTATGATGAATGAGATGATGGGATGATGAGAAGAAAGGTGATTTTATTAGGTGTTTTGAATGGTGGGAAGGAGTCGGTTGTGGCCTGTTGTTAAGGAACCATCCCAGTATCAACCTGAACGACAGAGAGAATGAATGTGGGATGTACGAAGTTCCGGATGAAGCCGATATTTTATTAAATACCTCCTAGTCTCTCTTAACCAGCAGTTAGCGTCAACAGCTTGAGCAGCTGCACAGCAGACTTATGCCACTTTCACTGTTGGGCTTGCCATCGGTCGTGATAAATCCGGTGTCGATCGACCGTCTCCCCTATGCATTAGCGTTGACGATCGGTAGGTGTCGACTCGCTAATAATTGGCAAGTACGTTGACTTTGATTGGAAAACATTGTAGTTGATTGAAAACAAGGAATGTGTGGGATGAATGTGATAGACATGAAATATGATATCATAAAGTATGGAGAAACCATACACCTGTGTGGATCACTGTCTGTTGGGGAATTGCCTTGGATACAAATAACAAATAGAGCGTGGGTTCGAATCCAGCATAAGAAATGTGCTTTTGTGAATTTAATTAGACGAGATTTAGCGAGGATTCTATTCGACATACTGAAAAAAATTGATGTTCGTTTTTATGTTTTTTTTTTTTTTTATGTGTTTTTGTCGGTTCTCCACAGGTAAAACGGCTACAGCTATCAACTTCAAACTTTTTTTCATTATGGTTCCTTATCTAGCTTAGATCTGTATAGTTTTGTGGCATTATCGGGTGGTAACTTTCATTTTTATGAATTTTAGAAATTTCAAAAATCATTAGAATAACACGGCGGAAAAAAAATTAAAAACTTTTTATTTTCAAACAAATTGAAATTTTGTGTGAAGTTGAATAACATCTTGATACACATTTCTGGAAATTCTCAGTCTGATCGGGTCAGCCATTTTGAAGAAAAAACATGAAATGTGCTAAATTGGTACCACTCGAACCCGTTTTTACCCATTTATAATTAAAATGTTACCCAATTGGCGAATTTAGGCGAAATTTTGGCAATAAAGTCGACATACTACTACTTTCCGTTCGTCTAACAATGCGTATATAGCGTTTTCCTAGTACATAATATCGTCTGTTTATGCGTACCCCCAAATAAAGTAACTGTTGTTGGGGTCGTTAAGTAAATGTTCTATGCATGAAGTGGAGAATTCGCGTACCAAGACGCGTGGCCGAGTGTTACTGCGAGTCGTCAATTCAGGCCCATCACAATAAAACTGTACAGATCCGTGATTGTATCTCCTCTTTGTAACTAGCAACAAATCTCAACACGGAATCGCAACAGGTGGTGAAAAAAAAAGAAACAAAAAACAAAAACAATTTCCAATTCGACCTTTGACCCGTGTTGACCGCGGGACGTGTTAGAAGATGTTTCGGAAACGCTGTGACATTTGCAAGCCACACGAAGGCCAAGTAACCGAAACAGCATTGCCAATTCCTTTAGAGGAAACCATTTAATCGAAGGGAATTGCTATTCAAGTGGCTATTTACTAGGAAAACGCTGTATGCGCGTTGTTAGACGAGCGGAAAGTAATAGTATGTCGATTTCTTTGCCAAACCTTTGCGTACATTCGCCAATTGGGTGACATTTAAGTTAGAAATGGGTAAAAACTGCTTCGAGTGGTTCCAATTTAGCACATTTTATGGTTTATCTTCGAAATGGCTCATCCGATCAAGCTGAAAAAATTCAGAAATGTGTATCAAAATGTAAATCACCTTCACGCGGAATTTCATTTTTTTTAAGATACATTTTTTTTCCGCCGTGTTATTTTAATGGGCATTTTTGAAATTTCTTAAATTCATAAAAAAAAAGTTACAACCCGATAATGCCACAAAACTATACAGATCTTAGTTAGATAAGGAACCATTATAAAAAAAAGTTTGAAGTTGATAGCTGTAGCCGTTTGACCTGTGGAGAACCGACAAAAAACATAAATAAAACAAAAAAAACATAAAAACGAACACCAATTTTTTTCAGTATGTCAAATTGAATCCTCGCTAAAGCTCGTCTAATAAACAGCTCTGTTGATCACGGTTATATAATATATAGTGATACGAGTGGTCGAGTGATTAGCACACTGAACCGTCATCATGAGACTGGGATCCGATTCCCGCCATGGTCGACCATCCTGACAGGGTTTTTTTGTGGTTTCCCTCTGTCGCAATACTGGGATGGTTCCTTAACAATACACCACGAGCGCCTCCTTCCCAATATCCAAAAATACATTATAAAATAATCTATTATTTCAACATCCCATCATCTCATTCATCATCCACCCATGCCAATAGTTCGTGGTCATTAGTACAGTGCGTCGTTGAACCTGATGTGAATAAATAATTTAAAATAATTATGTTATATATATATATATATATATCTATTTATGTGATAATTAAACTTCTTGGATACGATCCATTATCGAGATAATTGGGATATTTTAGTTATGTCGAAAAAGATATGCCTCGACCGGGACTCGAACCCGGGACCTTCTAGGTGCTCTACCACTAAGCTACCGAGGTTTTACTCTTACGACATATCTTTTTCGACATAACTATAATATCCCAAATATATGTATGTATATATATATATATATATATATATATATATATATATATATATATATATATATATATATATATATATATATATATATATATATATAAATATATATATATATATATATATATGTAAATATATATATATATATATATATATATATATATATATATATATATATATATATATATATATATATATATATATAAATATATATATATAAAGAGAGCGAAGGAGAGAGAAAGAGATGGAGAGAGACAAAGAGAGAGAGAAAGAGAATAAGCTAGTACTTTCGGATACCGTATTGTAGAAAAAAAAAAATTGAAAAAAAACAGTGTCATTTCGTCACGAAGGTCACATCAGCTGAAAAGGCATTATCGGTCGACCTTAAGTAGCAACAATCCAAATCAATCAATTGACAGATTGATCAATTGACTGATAAATCATAAAACCGAATGTCTATAAAAGGTATCATACTTAGGCGCAATGATCAGAAGATTAAATTATATGGCTAATCCAATCATACTTATCTGAAATTACTACTAAATATAACTTCAAAATGATATTGTGAATTTTAAAAAGGTCTCCAACTGAACATTTTTTTTTTTTTTTTTTTGGTCACATACACTGATACAGAAAGAAAAACACAATTACAACAAAAAAAACAAACGACAAAGCCCTTCAAAAAAAGGCTTAACTGTGGGTTAAAATAGTGAATTATAGGTACAATTCAAATTCGGACGTATTTCTCGAATTCCATTCATAAATCGCTTGTCAAAACGGCAGACAGGTTTTGGCTATTTTTTTTCATTGGATTTTAACGACGCACTCTAATGATTACTAAGATCTATTGGCGTCGGATGAATGATTAATGAGATGATGGGATGATGAGATGAAGGTTTTTATGGGTAATGCGAAGGATAGTGGGAAGGAAGCGGTCGTGGCCTATATTATGGGAACCATCCCGGCATTAGTCTAGACTACAGAGGGAAACCACGAAAAACCCCTGTAAAGATGGACGGTGGCGGGGATCGAACCGGGTTCGATATGTCCCTTCACCACCCAGGTCACACGAAGCAAGTGCGCTAACCACTCAGCTACTGTGCCGGTCAGGTTTTAGCAAACTATTAGTTTTTCAGTGATAGTTTTTGAATGGTATGTGATAACAAAAGTACCGAGACGCGTGGCCGAGTGGTAACACACTGAACCGTCATTCGGGAGACCGGGGTTCGATTCCCGCCATGGTCGACCATCCTGACTTCTTCCTCTCCTTCTTCCCATCTTCCTCTCTCTCTCTCTCTCCCTCTCCCTCTCTCTCTCTCTCTCTGTCTCTCTCTCTCTATATATATCTCTCTGTCTCTCTCTCTCTCTCTCTCTCTCTCTCTCTCTCTCTCTCTCTCTCTCTCTCTCTCCCTCTCTCTGTCTCTCTCTCTCTCTCTCCCTCTCAAATAAATTCTCCACTCAATATTCCCCAGACTATTTTCAACAGACACCGTTGTTTCATGTCATTATGACGTTCTAAAACTCAACTTATTCTATTTTCCATTTCATTCTAACAAGAATAAACTCCGTACGATTTTCAAGGTCGTTCTTAGTTTTAGCCTTGTGAAGGCCGATAACACCTCACGCTAATATTGACTGATCGACACACCCGGCCGGTAATGCTAATAGATAGGAGAGACGGTCGGTTAATTTCTTCAGGTTTGAATGATTGTTTTACCAGTGGTGTTAGTGGTCTCTCAGTGGTCTATTAGTGGTCTTATAATTATGTGTTTGTTATGCAAAGGCCAAGTAGGTTTTTAATAGACTTTCGAATTGCGACTGTTAAGGGGACGAGGCACTGAAATTGCTATAATATCTTCCTAGATAATTGTTCAAAGGTGATGAAATTTTGTCCATGATGTAGTTTTGCTCAAAAAATAATACAACAAATACAAAAAAAAATGTCGAGAATTTTTCTTTATTTAATTTTTCTAATTAAAAATTGCACTTTTTTCAAAATACTACTCCTCCCACAATTTTCATGTTTTTGAAGTTATTATTTTTTCATATCTCTCAGCACGATTGCATGACAAATAAATGGAGAGCATATTATGAAATATTATATTATTATTCGGATATTATTTTTTTTTATAAATGGAACTTTACAAATGTTTTCTTCCAAGTTTTGGAGAACATGATACAATTTTGAAGTCTACATTTAAAAAATCATCTCTTCAATTATCACTAATAAAAAGGAGTAATAATAATAATAATAATAATGGTTTTTATTATCGGAGACTATACAAACAGTATGGTATACGTCATGAATTACAAATATACATTTAATAAGCATTGTTCAAGATTAGCTGAAAGCTAAAAAATCGTCAACAGAGTAAAAAGCATTTTCACATAGCAGTTTCTCAACTCTGTATGCATGCTGCATATCGACTTGATGTCTATTGGTAGGTTGTTATAGAACCGTGACATTGAATATTGCGGCCCTTTCTTATAGAAAGGCAAATGCCTAGGACGTTATTTTAAGTGGCAATCGCGGTAAGGATTCTGGACCCTTATAAATTTAATAAATTAATAAATTAAATTTATAAATAAATTTCGTACCAGTGTTAGCTAGCTCCAAGAGGCCAGAACTTTGATTGGTTAATGTTCACTAGGAGAGCTATCTGTCAAGGCAACATGTCTGGTATCTGTGTATTTCCATTGTTGTTAGCACAAAATCCTAGCCCTGCTTATGAGGTGGGTTTCAAAATGTGATGGAATTATTCAGTCCAAGAGACCGTGAATTTGTATTCATGATATATTGTCATTGTTGGTAGCTTTTTCAGTGAACATTAACCAATGGGCATCCTAGTCTCTTGGAGCTAGCTAGTACTAAAGTCCTTGTCAGGTAGAGTTGAGGCTGACGTCAGAGCTATTTTCCCCTCAACGTTACCACCACTACCACTTCGTTGAGGTGAGAAGGTCGAAGCTCTCGACGGGACCGTGGCCGAAAAGGTCTATTACCTGAGTCGGAAGGAACAATAGAAATTGAATGACCATTATGGAAATAAATTAGAATCGTTGTCGGAGAATCAAGATTGTTATATACCGAAGATATGCATTGGATATGAAAATATAAGCAATTCACTTCTTTATTTGAAAAAATTCGCTCATATGCGGCCGAGATACGTCGATATGTTTGTGGGAGTGATTTTTATTTCCCCACAAACATATCGACGTATCTCGGCCGCATATGAGCGAATTTTTTCAAATAAAAAAGTAAATTGCTTATATTTTCATTTCCAATGCATATCTTTGGTATATAGCAATCTTGATTCTCCGACAACGATTCTAATTTATTTCTATAATGGTCATTCAATTTCTATTGTTCCTTCCGACTCAGGTAATAGACCTTTTCGGCCACGGTCCCGTCGAGAGCTTCGACCTTCTCACCTCAACGAAGTGGTAGTGGTGGTAACGTTGAGGGGAAAATAGCTCTGACGTCAGCCTCAACTCTCCCTGACAAGGACTTTTAGCACGAGATTCATTAGGTAAGGGTACTACTGAGTACTCTTAAAATTAGGCAAGAATACCAAACTGCAAGCATGATTAGAAACAGTGAGAATTATTGTTTGTATATATATAGACAGTATATATATAGCCTATATATAGACAGTAGATTATTAAAAAAAACATAATATATTATTTTATTTCTGATTTTTATCAATTAATTCTAATGACTTTTACGAGGTTATTTGGTGCTGAGTATATCAATTTACTTTGTGATGTTGGCATTTCTGCAAGGTTTAGTGGCTTCTACCTGTTTACAGTTGGTCAGCTGTTACTCATTCATTTATTAGGAAGATGAAGACTTTGAGATGATAAAACAGACTCCTTTGTGACTTGCCGCTGTTGTTTAAATATTTCATGAACACGTTTTTTTTTATATTGGGTTTTAACGATACGCACTGTAATGATGATTGAGATCTATTGGCGTCGGATGAATGATTAATGAGATGATGGGATGATGAGATGAAGGTTTTATGGGTAATGGGAAGGATAGTGGGAAGGAAGCGGTCGTGGCCCATATATATATATATATATATATATATATATATATATATATATATATATATATGTATATGTATATATATATATATATATATATATATATATATATATATATATATATATGTGTATATATATATATATATATATATATATATATATATATATATATAAATATATATATATATATATATATATATATATATATATTATATATATATATATATATATATTATATATATATATATATATTTATATATATATATATATATATATATATATATATATATATATATATATATATGTATATATATATATATATATATATATATATATATATATATATATATATATATATATATATATATACATATATATATAAGGGATGTTATAGTATACCGCTCTTCCTCAAAGAAGAAGTATACAGGAAGCTTAGATAATTTCATTTGTTTTACGTTTTTATAAAAAGTCTATATTGTTGTATATATATATATATTATTCACTCTCATGGATGCAAACACTTGTGCAAACAGGTCGAAACGTTCGAGGAATACAAACGATTTTCACAAATAACACAAGTGTCTCCGAAAATAATAATGTTGATAATAATAATTGTATATATATATATATATATATATATATATATATATATATATATATATATATATATATATATATATATATATATATATATGTATATATTATATATTACATATAAATGGACGATGATAATTCTGTTTATTATGCTGCTTTTATAGACTACTTTTTCTCTCTGTTTTTACAGCTATGTCTGTTGATCCTGCAACGGATATTGCAACAATACGTCTATTAAACTAGTGTCCAGTGAAAGGCAACCCGTAACCATGTTGTGTATCACTGCTCAGCCACGTGCTATTACGACAACGTCTCATTCACCTGTCATCAGGTTCCGATCGACCGTCTCCCCTATCTAATAACACTATCTCCGGGTGTTTTCGACCCTTCAGAAACACTTTCACATTCTGTGATGGTGTTTTTGACGTTCCGATTGGAGGTCTCTGTCATCTAATAACACTGTCATCAGGTGTTTCGATCCTTCAAAAACATCAAGTTATATTTTAATAGTATTGTTGAGGTTCCGATCGATCGTCTTTGTTATCTAATAAGATTGACGGTCGGATGTGTTGATTAGTCAATGAAGTAGTGTCCAGTTTATGTAGTTGTGTTCACGAAAGATGAAGGCGCGAAACACCCGTGTGTTAGTAATGTGGGATAGGGGGGACGGTCGATCGGAAACTTTGTCTCTGTGACGTAAGTGTGTACTGACCACACCCAATGAGTATAACGTAATGTCAATGTGGGTGGTTATATATTGGAAAAACGATATAGTTGATATTGTCTCAACTGAGTGATTTATGAATTCGATTTTCTAGTCATGGTCGAATTAGGAATTATATTTTTATATACTACGATTTAATATTGAATATTAAGTAAATGGTATTGGAACTACATCGGTTACTTGTTTTTTCCATGTAACCGGGAGGTGACCCCCCCAAGATTCGATCCTTACAAAGGTGGCTTTTCTCTGTAGCCTGTAGGTGAATACTAGAATGGTTCCCAAAAGACCACAATATAGGCTACGACCGCTTCCTTCCCAGTTCCATCTTCCCGTTACCTAAGAAATCTACATCTCATCATCATCTCAATAATCATTCATACGACGCCAATATATCTCAATTATCCTCAAATTGCGTCGCTAAAGTCTAGTATGCAATGAAACTAATTCTCAAAGTATAGTCGATAGGTCTTTGAGATGGAAAAAATACAGCAAAAGTTGCAGACAACATCTTTCGAAAATGCTTTACGAAATACAAATACTTGGTATTATTTAAATTCCACCTCATTACACATATTATGGAATGGTTATTGAATTTCAATATGGACTGATAAATTAGATAAATTAGAGGTTCAATTTATTATTTAATAATAATATTAATTACCAGAATCATGTGATTATATATACATGATCAAAATATCGAGATTTTATAGTTTTAAATATATATTACAACTTATAATATACATAGTATATATATATATTATGAAGAGATATAATATTTCTCTTCATAATATATATATATATATATATATATATATATATATATATATATATATATATATATATATATATATATAAATATATAGTATATATATTATGAAGATATATATATATATATATATATATAGATATATATATATATATATATATTTATATATATATATATATATATATATATATATATATATATATATATATATATAACACATGTTAACTGACTTTTTCAATAAACTCTTTCTGACTACTCATTTTTATCTTCAGTTCCAAGTTTTTATATTTCCTATATTTGTGGGCATATTCATATATGAACGAATCAAGATGCATTGAGGGTTGCGTTGGTTGGCCGGTCGGGGGCGAACCAACGCAACCCTCAATGCATCAGTACAAATCTTTGAAACGTGGTTAAATAAACAAATATATGTAATTTTCATTTCCATATCTACCTACTATAATGATCTCGTTATCTGTGAACGGATTTATCATCTAGAATACAGTTGTGAGTTACTTATTATACGAGCCTTAGCGAGGATTCAATTTGACATACTGAAAAAAATTGGTGTTCGTTTAAATGTTTTTCTTATGTTTTTTTGTCGGTTCTCCACAGGTCAAACGGCTACAGCTATCAACTTCAAACTTTTTTCATCATGGTTACTAATCTAACTTAGATCTGTATAGTTTTGTGGCATTATCGGGTGGTAACTTATTTTTTATGAATTTTCGAAATTTCGAAAATACCCGTTAGAATAACACGGCGGTAAAAAAATTAAAATATTTTCATTTTCAAAAAAAAAAATGAAATTTTGTGTGAAGTTGAATTACATTTTGATACACATTTCTGGAAATTCTCAGCTTGATCGGGTCAGCCATTTTGAAGAAAAAACAAAATGTGCTAAATTGGTACCACTCGAAGCAGTTTTTACTCATTTATAACTTGAATGTCACCCAATTGGCGAATTTAGGCAGAAGTTTGACAAAGAAATCGACATACTATTACTTTCCGCTCGTCCAACAACGCGTATATAGCGTTTTTCTAGTAAAAATTGAATCTAGCTAAAATGTTATCTATTCAATTATCTAGATATTCTTCTGACTCACTGTGGACACCTCAATCAATTATGTTGAGAAATTGTATATAGATGAGTTATCAAATGTCCAATAAATATGATGGATATGAATATGAAGTGAATAAACAATTAAATAAATATAATGAATTATTATATTATTTTAATATGATATGATGATGACATCATAAGTATAATTTATGGATAAAGAAAAAAATACACTATGAAAGATGTTTTTGTATATGAATAATACTTTTTATCAAAACACTGCCGACAATACGGTTGTACTTGTATAACAATAGCAACAAATGATCATTCATAAGAAAAAACATCAAAATAATAATGGTAATATCATCTTAAAGTACAATTACCAATACTCGTAGAAATAATCACATATAATTACATAGTAAATAAATCATACACTATTGAGAAATTATTTAAAAACAATTAAACAAGTGTAAAACAAATCACGTAGCTCAATTGAACAACTGATAAACTCTTGAATATAGAAGTGTTTGTTTTTGAAATCAGATTAAGATCTCAGCTGTTAACCAATAGGCTTCTGTCAAGTGACGTCACCTATTGTTGCAACAAACATACAACAATGTCCATCAGTTGAAATTAACCAATCAGAATATTTGGTAGTCCACCACTTCACTTTGTTGCTATGGTAACGATTGTTTGTCATTCGTTACTCGACAGAAGCCCAACTTCTCAAGGTCAGCATGTTTATGTGATAAACTGTTTGCTTCTTCATTTTAAATTGACAACTCGCAGTCTCCGCCCCCTTGACGTCACAAATGGTTTTATTTCCTTTTGGATCATTATATGATATAGTAGAAAGTCATAAAAAAGTTATGTAACAAAAATTCAAAATATTCAATATAAAAATCTCAATATGATCACACTTTAACAAAACTCATCTAACCTATGAAAGCATTTTTATCATAAATCATATATTTATAAATCATACCGTCCAATCAACAGGGCTGTTAGAACTGTAGTCAAATTCAAATATCCAATCGGGGTATCTTCAAATGACCACAAATATATGATTCTACTGGCCTACCGGTGAAGCCACGCCTATTTCGAGTCTCAATTATTTATAAAAGTTGGTAAAGTATACTTTGTAATCGTACTCCTTGCAATTGCACCGACAAATAAATCAACTACTAAGATACGCTAAAAGGCATTGTATATTTTTCTGTAATTTACATTGTTTCTTCAATTTCGTAATTTCGTTCGTGTAATTATGGATGTATTAACCTGACCAAGTTATTATCAACACGTAGAGTTGGGTGCGGTCAATTAGCCACTTATTTCCACGAACCACCCGCGCGTTATCATTGTTGGATAGGGGAAACGGTCGCTCGGAACCTTCAACTCCTTGGATATACGTATATACAATTTTATTGACGAGATTTAAATGCTTGAACCACCCGCGCGTTAGTCTTATAGGATAGGGGGAACGGTCGCTCGCAACCTTCAACTCCTTGGATATACGTAAACAATTATACTGACGAGATTTGAATGTTTGAACCACCCGCGCGTTAGTCTTATAGGATAGGGGAAACGGTCGCTCGGAACGTGTATCGCTGAGGGCTACTGTGAACTGGACACACTATACAATAAAAGAATTATAAGTTGTGATTTGTTGCAATAAAACGTGGCATGATTATGATTACAGATGAGCTGAAGAATTAGAACAACGAATTCACTCAGGAATTTCATGTCATTGTTGACCTACTAATAATTCTTACTTAAGAAGGCAGTGAGTTAGTTGATAGTGAAATATTATATCAGATATTTGTTATTATCACTATTGAAAACACAGGCATATGTACGCAGTGGATAACGTGCTCGCTTCATGTGATCCAGGAGGTGAGGGACATATCGGACCTGGTTCGATCCCCGCCACCATCGAAAATACAGGCACATGCAGCGCAGTGGTTAACGCACTCGCTTCATGTGATCCGGGAGGTGAAGGGACATATCGGACCCGGTTCGATCCCCGCCACCGTCCATCTTTACAGGGGTTTTTCGTTGTTTCTCTCTGTAGTCTAGGCTAATGCCGGGATAGTTCCCACAATATAAGCCACGACCGCTTCCTTCCCACTATCCCTCTCAATACCTAAGAAACCTTCATCTCATCATCCCATCAATCATTCATCTGACGCCAATAGATCTTAGTTATCATTATAGTGCTTCTTCAAACCCAATATAAATACAAACAGAAAATTTGACAAAATATATTGTTTGACTTTCAAACGGTATTACCGTAGTGGAAGTAACTATAACTGGTAGTTTAAAGTTCATAAATCATAAATCATAAATCATAGTTAAACCCATGTTATTTGTTGTACCAACTCTTAGATTCAGGTTAACTGGACATAGGCCCGGTATTATCAAGTCCAGTTAGTCTCTATCTGAGAGTTAGTGAAAATAAATAAGATGGGTGACCATGGTGGTAACAACTTCAAACTGCCAGTTAGAGTTAGTCACCCACATTGGTAATTCCTACACTTAATATGATACCGGACCTTACTTCTTTCTTCATCCATTTTTTCATCTATCCATTTATTCATCCATACAGTCAGGTAATTTATTCATTTATTCATCCATTCATTTACTTACGCACTATAGGCCCAATCGTGACTGAGACATACTGACGTCGGATGAATGATTAATGATGGGATGATGAGATGATGAGATGATTAGAATTGATAAAGACTAGTAGTCAAACAAAGCACATTCCGTTATATTTTTAATGATCAATTTTACATCTGCTGTCAAGGGAAAGAAGTAATCATTGCCCAAGAGATTCAGTTCAAAGTGGAAGATATCAACATTCGTGTGTTTATACTGAAAGACTTTTATCTACGGCGAAAAATTATGGTCACAGACAGCGCAGTCCTGGTGTTGAAGACCATTAGTTTTAAATAATCAAAATGGGGTGGTAAGATCGCCCTTGTGGTGCCCCGTCCAAACGATCCTATCTTTCATCCATAGCCTTAATTGGGGAACAATGATTTTGTATCAAGTTTTGATGTTATTAAAAAAAAAAAAATTGACAAAAAGGAAAAATTGAGTTTATAGAAATCATATTATTTCAACACAATTCTAGCATCTTTTCTCAGAAGCGATTGTTTAGATTTCTTGTATAGATATCTTATGGTTGCATTTCTGACCGGCACCTCCACCTAGCTATAAACACGTGCCTGGCACTTCCACCCGGCAATAAGCACTATTCAAATTAACAAAAGTCATCAAAATAAATCAGTTATATCATATATTACAGTTTTGAGATATTTCTAAAGAATTATTTATCGCATGATGAGATGTAAATTTTAGAAAACAAAGTTCCACGAATGAACGTTGAAATATAAAATCCGACTTAAGAGTCCATGGGAGTCGATTTAGCGAAATATTATTTTTTTGAAAATAGATTTTGAACGGTATGAGATATCATTATTCTTACACGCGGAAAACACAGATGATTATAAAATCTTCAAGATGATATAAGTAATAAATATTCAAGTCATGTCGCATAACTGTCAAGCGTATACAGCTAGAAAATGTGTTTTTTTAGCTGTATACTCTTGACAGTTATGCGACATGACTTAAAGGTAGGAACAGGAAAAACAGGAACCTTAAAAAAGTGGGGGAACAAATTTTCAAAAACGTATATAAAAGGTAAATATACTTGAAAAATTACTAAATTGATTCAAAATAATTGAAAATAAAGTTTGTTTCTCCATAATCTCCAAATATTTTTTTCTGTCATTTCTCCCTCACTAGGCCTACATGTGTATGTGTGTAAGCCCTATTCTTGTCTCCAGTGTCTAACCACGTGTCCTTGTTTGTCCTGCAGGCGAGGTGACGGACATCAAGTTTCTCTGTCTGAACGGCACCGTGTTCGACCAAGCGACGCGCGTCTGCGAGCGAGTCGACGAGGTGGACTGCAGCAAGGCGGAGGAGTTCTTCGACCTCAATCTAGAGCTCTACGGGAACAACGCATTCAGGTGAGAGAGGGAGGGAGAGGGAGAGAGAGAGAGAGAGAGAGAGAGAGGGAGAGAGGGAGAGAGGGAGAGAGAGAGAGAGAGAGAGAGAGAGAGAGGGAGGGAGAGAGAGGGAGGTAGGAGAGAGGGAGGGAGGGAGGAATAGAGAGAAAGAGAGGGAGAGAGAGGGAGAGGGAGAGAGAGAGAGAGAGAGAGGGAGAGAGAGGGGGAGAGAGGGGGAGAGAGGGGGAGGGGGGAGAGGGAGGAAGGAAGAGAGAGAAAGAGAGGGAGAGAGAGAGAGTGAGAGAGGGAGAGAGAGAGAGGGAGAGAGAGAGGGAGAGAGAGGGGGAGAGAGGGGGAGAGAGGGGGGAGAGAGGGGGAGAGAGGGGGGGAGAGGGAGAGAGAGAAAGAGAGAGAGAGAGAGAGAGAGAGAGATAGGGAGAGAGGGAGGAAGGAAGAGAGAGAGAAAGAGGGGGAGAGAGAGAAAGAGAGGGAGAGAGAGAAAGAGAGTGAGAGAGGGAGAGGGAGGGAGGGAGGGAGGGGGATAATAAATTATTCATTCACTCACCAAAGGAAATATTATCTATTACAGATTACATCAAATTCAAGTAGGGCTCATGTTATTAAAAAACACACTACTAAATCATGCACTATGTCATGTGAAAGATTTGTATTTCCTAACATTCAAATGATTTACAGTAACATTTTGTTATTGAAACATTCCATCTATCGTGTATTTATATTTTTCATAATATTCTGACGAGTCTGATATCCTAGTAAAAAATTATTATTTTCAAATATTGTGATGTAACGAACCTATGAATAAATAAATAAATAATTTTCATTCCAGTTTCCAAAACGAAGACGAAGATGGCGACACCTCCGTCACAGAACGCGACTCACACAAAGAGGACACGACGACCGCCAAACCGACGACAACAACAACAACGACAACGACAACACCTCGACCCACCGAGCCACCGACAACCACCCGCAAGCCTAGCACTTCTTTACCGACACTACAATACCTGTCGATAACGACGCATCGTCCTCTTTACAACAACCACAACCAGTTCAAGAATCAACAAAACATTCGGCTGTCGCAACAAAATGGCGGTTATCATCAACAAAATCAACAACAAGTCGTTACGCAAAGAAATCCAAACGTCAACAATCAAAACTATCAAACAGTATCGTCGACGCTGTCGAGTTACAATCCTTATTTGTTGAAATCGACGACCGCAAAACCGAAACCTCAAAATCACTACCCCACGAATCCTTCTTCGGGTAATCCCACGATACTAGCCATTCACAACGCTTACAACGACGGCAATCACGATAACAACGGCAACGTCGATAATTCTCAATTCGAAGACGAACTCGACGAGTACAGCAGTTCAGGCGACGGCGCGTTTGAAGAGGAAGAGGAAGAAGACGACGAACCGATCGTCATTCACAAGCCAATCAGCCACAGCAATCGTTACCCGGTCACGTCGATACGCAACGAGAAGATCAACGTCGAGAACAACGGAGACGTCAACATCAATCGACCCGTCAACGGGCACAGTTCGTTCACGGAGAGCCTGGCGCATCCGACCGTCCATCCGCACGGTTACAGTTACAATCCCGGTAATTTGCATCACGGACAAGATCACCGTTACGGAGGCGCCTACGATTCCGTCCAAGAGAACACCAACATTCATTCACAACATAAATTGAATACGGATTACATATTGAATCGTCAGCTGCAAACGGATCGTCATCAGCATCACGGCGGTTACAACAGTAATCAAGGTCATCTGAATCAGTTTGCATATTCGACCACGACGCAGAATCCGTTTTTCAATCAGCACAATCCTGTCGTATATTCGTCGACGGCAAAACCGTTTCTGTCCACGCAAGCGCCGACGCGACTTAACAACGGCCAATCGTTACTGAAACGAAAACTTCAAGAAGAAATCCTACAAGCACAGAATTTGAATCTCAACAAACAAGGTCAATTTCAAATCAATCGTCCCGGGAATCCTTTATTCACGACACCGTCTATCGCGATAATCTCGCAGACTAGTAGTACGTCGTTTGTATCCAGTGTGTCCAAAGCGACAAACCAAAATGTCCCTAATAATGGCACAATTCTGGGTATTAGTTCAATAGCGAGCGTGAATGGCTACCCTGGACCGGAAGTACAGCATAACCCTCATAACCTAACGTTAGATATTGATTACATTCAGAAATATATCGAAACGACTCCACCGAATACGTACGACGAATACATCGAGAGCGACGTCCAGAAAGATCCATTCTATAAGGACGTTCCGAGGATCGGGAATAAAAAAGTTCCGCATGGCTTACGACAGAAGAGGGAAGTGAATTTATTGACGGAATTATTGGGGGAAGAAAAGGAGGGAGGAGAGAGATTTGCAAGACAGATTGGAAGGAGGAGACGGGGAGAAGATTCAGTAAATATAGACGGCTTAGAAGAACTCAACGTCAGTAACAAGAAAATACGACGGAGAAACAACGCAGAGGAGAGGATCCGCCAGCGCGTCGCAGAGTCTGTCGGTGGGCCGTTGGACCTACCGCCCGAACCGCGTCCGTTCGGTAGGAGTGGAGGCGGAGGCGGCATCTCTTTGGAGGCGTTCGGTCCTGTAGAACACAGAGGCCGGCAGAAACCTACGCCCATACGAGAAAATCGTCCCAGAAACCTCGTCTTATCGCCATCATTTGCGACCAGGAGTCCCATCGTGATCCAACGCGAGGCCGTATTACAATCAGGTGGTAATAAGAATTCAGAAGAGACTCCCAAGGAATATGTTCCTGTGGTTCCTGTGACGGAGAGATATCCGAGAATAGTTTCAGGACAACAGGATGAAAGTGCAGTAGGTGATCAACGGAGTGCCCACAGAGAAGTTACGCCACTGAGGCCGGGAAGAGGTAGGATCGGAAGACAAAGAAACAGGGACGGTAACGTTAATCACGATGATGTCGTCGTCGGTAACAATGGAAACGCAGAGACGCCGAGGAAGTCTTTGCGAAACAATGTGGGGAGAGTGAATAGAAATGGTCCTCTTCGTCAAAGAACGTTGAACCGAGAATCCCCGAGGACATCTACTCGAGACATTCCTAGCTCATCTCCGAGTAGTCTGGAAAGTATAACAAACTTGGCCACACCCGAAATCCCGTACGTTGAAGTTCCCAGAACGTTGTTTCTCCCCGCCGCGCCGGTGTTACCCCAAATCGCGTTGGAGGGTTTATTCGATCTCGACAAATCGAAGAATGAGACGCAAGAAATAACTACGAAAGCGCCCATTATCATTTCTCTGGAAAAACCTTCAGCTCCGGGAAAAATAAAACCCAAACCCAAACCGAGGCCCAAATCAAACTCTGATTTGGAACTTGAATTTTTGGATGCAACAGACCTTCCCCAAATTCCGTTGGAATCACAATTCACTCTCGATTCACCCGCGGACGTGCCTCAAAATATGAACCAAAATCCTCCAAGGAATATGATAGTTTCTGATCAAGAAACATTGCCTATTCCATCAACGACCACTGTGGGCACTGTTTTACCGAATAGGGAAGGTAATGTCAGGAGGAATCCATCCCGAGTTCGAGGCGACGCTAGGGGATCAACTCGACTGCCGGCCAATCGGGACGCGACAAGAACCGATGGCGAACAATCGACTCCTACTCGGACCACTGAAACGAGGCGCCCAGCGAACACGAGGACTCGTGTCAATACTCGGCCAACTACCGAAAATACGCCTGCTTTCACCAGAGATGTAGGAAGAGTTACGCAAGAGAGAGTGACTCACGAGAGAAGAAATCCGGTAAGAGGTACTCCGGAGAGGGGAAATTCAGAGAGGGGAACTCCAGAGAGGAGAAATCCAGAAAGGGAAACTCCGGAAAGAGGAACTCCAGTACGAGAAACGCCTGCAAAGAGTCGAATTCCCGTTAGAGTAACCACAGAGATCGAATCACCGGATGAAGAAACTTTGAAGAGGGGAACTCAAGAAAGAGGATCTTCAGAACAAAGAACTCCGGGTAGAGTTATCCCACAAAGAACAGCCGAAGAGGGAAGACTGTTCACTTCGAGAAGTCGTCCGTCGAGACCGTCCCGAGTCGACGAAGCAACGACTCAGGAATCGCTGAGAAGCGATCCAGTTCCTAGAAATCGAGTCGTCAACTCGAGAAGTCGAGGTCATCCGAGACCAGCGATCGATAACGATCCGGCTCAAACCAACGCACCACGTCAAGAAAATCGCGGTGCCGTAACGAGAAGCCGTAGCCGATCGTCGAACGTCGAAGTGAATCCGAATAATCGAGACACATTACGCACCAACCCGTCAGGGCGTGTTTTGACCTCCAGACGGGGTACGAACTCGAACCTCGTGGCGGATCGTGACAAGGGTCGATCGAGGAGTCGCGGGGGAGTCGCCGATCAGTCGACCGCGAGTCAGATGACTTCGGAGCAGGTGGTTCCCGCAACGGTCAGGTCTCCGTTGCCGGAGACTAGTTTCTCGTGCGACGATAAGGTCCCCGGCGGTTATTACGCTGATCTCGAAGCCGACTGTCAGCTGTTTCACATCTGTTCTCAAGGTCGTCATGGCAGGTGAGCGAGAATAAACTATTCTAATTTTACTCATTAGTTTATGTTGGTTGAAATTAGCTGAATGGTAGGATACTATACTTGCATTCAGGAGGCGGTGAGCTCCAAAATGGCCCAACCCACTATTTTCTCATTTTGAGCTTGATCGATAATCTTTACCACAAGATACATTTTTATGAGTTCCGAAGTTCCATCATTTTCCGATGGATGGCAGCACTTGTTTGTTTTGGAACTGTGAGTGTGGTTCCATTTAACGGATTTCAAACTGGTCAAAACCACAAATTTAGGATTGGGCTTGGGCCATTTTGGAACTCACCGCCTCAATTGTACTGCGCTAGCGCAGCATATGTGTTATTAGATGAGCGAGATATTTATATGGATTAGAATTGAAAACTCTACACCTTGATTCATATCAAATACAAAAATACTTAATTTGGTAACTATCAAATCTAGGTAGCCGTGAATCTCGGCAATATATGGTTCTGACATTATTTCTATTCATTTGTTGAATAAAAAGCATTTATTAAATATACTCTTCAAAATGGCTGGTCCAATTTTCATAAAAATTTGAAATAAAGTGTATATCTTAGGCCTATGTGTTTACAATCAACAAACATTCAAATGTTTTTGAAAAGATTTTATTCTCTAAATTTTACCACCCAGCCTTATCTTATGGCCCATGGGGTTTTCAGAAACTCTGCTGTGGTGTTTCTCAAAATTGGTCCGACCGATTTGACCCAAAAACTATTCAAATTTCAAATTATATTAGTCCGCATGTCCAGAAAAATTTGATGTTGTTCTGTCAAACCATTCAACCTAACAAGAAGAAATAAAAAAGAACACAGTCAAAGCTCCATGAGAGTGGGATGGAGATCTTTGCTGTCACTCATCCCGTAACGAGACATTCAATTAACCGAGATTGTTTTCTTCCCGCAGAATCAAGGACAACAAGTTCCTCTGCGGTCCGGGAACCAGGTTCAACCAGCAGAGCCGTACATGCCAAACGAGAGACCTTGTAGACTGTCATCTGTCCGCGTCACTGTATCACCTAAACAACCACTTCACGCTACCCGCGCTAGGTAGGCCACGCGTCACTCATAGACCATAGACATTACCGAGATACCAAATGACTGGTGTGTTTAGGAAAATAGCCTGTGGCTGAATATATGAATTGGGTGAAAGAGAAAGAAAGAACAGCAGCTTACCGAGATTTATGAGTAGAGATAAGTCCACTCATTTTGGAGAGCCGTTGATAGAACACAGAGATGAAATTAATGTACGCATGAGATTCTGATTTTTCAGCTCTTGCCTTGGTCACAGTATTGTATCAGTCCAAAAAAAAGAGTCAAAAGCTCTACTCTACTGTGACCAAGGCAATAGCCGAAACGTCAGAATCTCGTGTGTACTTTTCATCCCTATGTTCTATCTACAGACTCTCCACTAAGAGTAGGCCTTTCTCTACTCATAAATCTTGGTAAGCTGCTGTTCTTTCTTTCCCTTTCACCCAATTCATATATTACCGAGATACGTTGCTCAATTTTAAGAAGGCATAAATATTTGTGTCTCGGCAGTAGCTTCACACCGCTCTGCAAACCGGGAAGTTTCCCAAATATTTGACACATATTAGTGATTGATAATATAGAATGCCTTACTTAGATTCTATTTTTAAATGTCCAATATGGCCGCCGAGATTGGAACGAGCATATGTCGCCATCGGCTGCAGGAGTAACGTATTTCGGTTAGATAATATATATCTATGCCTAGACAAAGATTCGTTTCATTTTCAATCCTCAATTCAATTTGTTCTTTTTCACATGAAATACAGGCTATTTCAAAGTTATCAAAATATAAATTCTCAAATGAGAAAAAAGTTCTTGTGCTGAGGAATTGTTATAATTAACATGATCAGGTGTAAAACTTGAAGTAAACATCGAAATCATGAAACAGGATGAGTGTGAAGTTCAAAATATTAATTTTTGATAATACCAATTTATTCTAACCAATATATACATATTATTATCATCCAATAATTAAATTTATGAAAACAGCTGAAACTGAAATTGAACTGAATCCTGATTTATAACTGAAACTATAACTGAAACTGAAAGGAAAATCAAATAATTTTGCAATATTCATTTGTAGTCTCACCTCATAGCAAATAGATTTTACTCGCATCAAAAATCAGTTACTAGAAAACATTTAAATATTTGTTATTTATTTTTAATAACATCGAACAAAATACATACAAAATCATACAAAATCATTGTTCCCCAATTAAGGCTATGGATGAAAAGTGTGACTTAAATATAACAAGTTATTCATTATTAATTACCGGTATCTTATTAATCTGATTTTCGATTTTTTATAATTATTTTCAACCACTCTTCTCTAGAAATTGCATTTCAACCATGTGAAATACTGTAGCAATTAATTTTCCGTGTTTCCAGATGAGCCTGTTCCAGCCGAGGAAACTGGGTTCGAGGCTCACAAAGTTCAACGGCGTAAACGAGCTGCAACTGACGGTAAATATATCTTACTAGCCTTTCGAAGCTATTCATCCATCTGAAACTGAGAAATATTACTTTTGACAAATAACTGTATTTCGAATCAACTAATGTAGCATAATAAAAGTGAAGTCATGATGAATGAATACCAAAATATTTTATCGTAATACAAAGAAGGTGTACAAACTCGCGGCATCAAAGTGAAATATTTCCGAGGTCAGAATCTCAGACCAGAATCTCGATTGCCTGTAGCGCAACAGTCGCTTCTATATGGATATATGGATATATGTCCTCTCACTAATCATCACCTCATACATTCATTATCACCAGCT
The DNA here is from genome assembly GCA_964007535.1 of Brachyptera risi. Taxonomy (NCBI): domain Eukaryota; kingdom Metazoa; phylum Arthropoda; class Insecta; order Plecoptera; family Taeniopterygidae; genus Brachyptera; species Brachyptera risi. Next base: position 11,186,596 of record OZ023338.1, on the reverse strand, counting down.
CATTCGTACCCTCGTATAACCTAGCTGTTGGTGGGGTCGTTAAGCAAACAATAATCATCATCATTATGAATATATAATACGTATATATAATACGTATATATATTAGGGTTGCCGTTCGATCAAAAAATCGTGATCGAAATCGAAGTTCACAATATCGAAAATCTATCGAATCGAAATCGATTGCATTTTTATCGGAAATCGATCGAATTGACGAATCGAAATCGAATCGAAAAAAACGTATTAGGTAGCAAAATACCATGTTTATATACCCCGCACGTGCTATATATATATATATAAGTATAATGTTGCCAATGGAAGCGAGCGCGTTACTCGTGACGTCTTGCGCTACTCTTGTACTGTTGTACGCTTTCGATCTTCGAAAACTTTTCGATATCGATCGAATCGAAAATCGAAAAGTACGTATCGAAATCGAATCGAAAACCTATAATCAAAAATCGATCGAATTGATTGAAATCGAACGGCAACCCTAATATATATGGATATATTAAATGGATATATGGATTTTATATTTCACCGGTACCGTAGCCACTCTCATCTAGGCCTATAGGCCTTATATCTACTTCACAAGGGAATCCGCTAAATCGTGACAGGCAATCGGGACCTTTGGCTCTGAACTGACCGCAAGAAACCACAAATACCGTCCATGTTATCAGTATAGGCGTCGGTACACCTTCTTTATATTATGATAAAATATGTTGGTATCACTACATTGTGGTAAAGTGACATAAAACTAAAAAATGATACACCAAAATATTTATAACTGTCGTTTAATTCTTGATGTGATGTATTTACAGAAAATTAGACGGACATTAGATGATTACGAGACTTCTTATGACAGAACAGTAAGTGACCAAACAAACATTAAACAAGCAAACAAACATAAACAAAGCAAACAAAAAACAACGTGAACAACAAACAAAGCAAACAAGCATTCAGCTCTTCTATTTTCACTATTTCAATAAGTATTAATGTTGTAAATAACACGGGTTGAGTGTGAAAGGTGGTCAAGGTCGAGGGGTCACGGTAGGCGGGGGATGATAGGCAGGGGATCACTCGATTATTATCGAGTGGCTAGCACGCGGAACCGTCATTCGGAAGACCGGGGTTCGATTCCCACCATTGTCAACCATCCATACAGGGGATGTCCATAAATTATGTCACACTTTTTTAGGCCCCCCTCCCTTTAAATACGTCACAAATTCTCATACCCCTCCTCTAACAAAAAATTGAAATCAACAGGTGGCAAAGGTAAAATAAAGTGATAAAATTAAAATATTTGTTTCTTTATGTTTGCTCTTTGAGTAGTCTTATTTGATATGCATCTGCTGTTTCTAGGGTAGGTATAAATATAAGAATCTATAAGAATGATGCCAAATTCATAGAACAAAAAAATGGAATGTCACACAGTTACCCCCTTGTAACACCTTGTCACAAATCTTGACAACCCCCCCCCTCCCCCCCTAAGCTATGATGTAATTTATGGACGTCCCCACAGCGGTGCATCGTGGTTTCCCTCTGTCATTCAGATCAATACTGGGATGGTTCCTTAATAACAGGCCACGACCGACTCCTCTTCCTACTATCCAAAAACACCTAATAATATAACATTTCATCTCATCATCCCATCATCTCATTCATCATCCACCGACGCCAATAGTTCGTAGTCATCAGTACAGCGCGTCGTTAAAGTCAATATATAAATACATACATCAAGCATGGTTTGGTTGTTTGTTCTTCATAATCTTGAAAAATTTAAAATCCAGACATACATGGTTCTGAGTCCCACTATAACCATGGGTTTTTAAAATACCTCCCGTCACCTATCATCACTTCATCGTTTCATCATCACCCGTGCCACCCTCGGTAGCTCGGTCAGCTGAGGCACCGCTTCAGAAACTGAAGGTACCATTGGGCGTGGGTTCGAGTCCCACATAAGGCATGGGTTTTTGTAAACGTCCTTTCACTTATCATCACTTCATAATTTCATTATCATCCGCTCATTCGTACCCCCGTATAACCTAGCTGTGGGTGGGGTCGTTAAGCAGACAATAATCATCATCACCCGCTCATTCTTACCCCCATATAATCTAGCTGTTGGTGGGGTAGTCAAGCACTGTTTTCTGAATGACGGCTTGTAAATATTCGCAATCAGTTACTAGTCATGTAGTTGAACGTTCGCAAAGACTGCATGTGACTCTTGCGGCAGTCGTCTCCGTGTGTTTGTATACGTATGTTCGTTTGTCTGCATGCATGTGTTCTTGTTTACGAGCGCGCTCGACAAGGAGTGATGGGAGTGACAGGAAAGGAGTGGCAGGAGTGACAGGAGTGTCAGGAATGAAAGTAGTGACAGGACATGAGTGACAGGAAAAGAGTGACAGGAGGGGTGGGACAGGAATAAAAGTAGTGACAGTAGTGATAAGGCAGGAGTGACTGGATTGAGTGACAGAAAAGTAGTAACATTAGTGATAGGACAGGAGTGACTGGAGTGACAGGACATAAGTGACAGTAGTGGAAATGTATGACAGTTCTTGCCTGACAGTCATGTTTAAGTTTAGTTGATATACGTACCTTGTGCATGTAGGCGTAACCGAGGTGTTCTGGATGTTTGTGTGTCAGGTGTAAATAATGTCTGAAATAAGTGTACATGGGAGTTGATTTTAAGAGGAAATATCAGTTTTTTGTTGATAAGTTTTGAAGTTTTTGGTTCAAATAAGATATCAGAATTCTAATATGGGTAACGCATAGATATTCTCAATATCTTCGGTAACAATTATAATTTAAATAATATTGCATAATTTTAACAAATCAATTACATTTTTTAGCTGTATACCTGAGAAATGTGTTGGTGAGATTTGTAATTTTTATTTCACATAATTTCTAAACTATTGAAAATTAAATGGATCCTGCTCGACTTAAAATTTTGATATCTCATACCGTTCGAACGTTATAACCAAAAAACGGATATTTTCAACCCCCACACAGTTATAATGACGTTTTCATTGGCTCACCATAATATTGGTAGCAGCAATATTCTTCACTAGAAAGGAAACTCAAAATTAAACTGTACATTTTGTTTTATTTCTTTCCTAATTTTTTTTTCATTTTTTCATCACAAATTTTACCATTTCCTCTTGATTTAAAATGATGCAGTTTATAATTGAATATATTCATCAATAATGATCTGTTCTTATTCATAAATGAGAAAATTAATACAAAATCTAATGTACTGGTATATATATTGTATATTCTACTGATATACTCCATATTGCCAGTAGTAGCTGTTATTTATATATATATATATATATATATATATATATATATATATATATATATATATATATATTTTTTTTTTTTTAATAACATCGAAACTTGATACAAAATCATTGTTTCCCAATTGAGGCTGTGGATGAATAATAATTTAATGAATGATAATTTATATCATCACACAAACATATAACCAATATAATATAACCAATATTTCATGGTTACTTTAAAAACAGAATCTTGCAAACACCGGAAAATGTCACTGTATTAATAATTAATACCATTATACTTTGTATTCCTGAATTGTAAATGAGGAATAAAAGTTTATAAAGATGGACGTTACCGTAATATGTTCAAGAAACATAATCATCATTTCAACGTAACATAACAAAATAAACCAAATAAATTCATTATTCTATCTATTTACATATATAAATTCTTTATTAATACAAAATAAAGACTCTGCCTTGTAATGAAGGTTGCCTACAGACACACAGAATAAAAAATAATAACAACGAATATAACAAATTAGTGATGGTACAAAAAATAATAACATTATTGAGCTAATTCTAGAGAGAAAAAAAAAATTGTAGTTGATTAATTAATTATTTAGAAAAAGAATGGTAAAAAAAAGAAAATGCACATAATATAAAAAAAATTTGGTTATTGTTTTTATTATTATCAATTGTTATATCTCATCATATTTTCTATCTAGACAGTGACAGATTTGAATCTTATAAATTACAATAACTTTTGCATGATAAATTCAAATTCACACCAAGCCTAACTTTTACTATAAAATTGTCATTTTATATTCAGTTTTGTGAAGTTACTTATTCATTACTTTTTTTTTTTAATAACATCGAAACTTGATACAAAATCATTGTTCCCCAATTAAGGCTATGGATGAAAGATAAGATCGTTTGGACGAGGCACCACAAGGGCGATCTCACCACTTATTCATTACTGAAAAATGTATTTCAATTTGTAATAGAGCAATTGATTAATATGTAATTAAAACTTATTATACCTGTACTGCCCCACTTTGAAAGAACACCGTATCTGCACTTTTTACGTTTTCGAGCTAGATACATTTTCTTGACTCATTTTTTCTCAGCTTTCAATTGCACGTAGATAGAACACCGTATCTACTCTCTAAATGAGTCAAAGCAATAAGCCTAATCACCGTATATACAGAACCAGTGAGGGTATAAGCACATAAAACACAGTATCTACCAATACTTGTATAAATCTCCATATGTGCATCATGAAGTGGTAGATGCAGTGTTTTATCCAAATATACAATGGTTACAAACCATAATACTGTCTATTGAATATCTCGGAACCGATATTTTGCAGATACTGTGTTCTTTCTAAGTGGGGCAGTATACACTTCGAAGAAATAAACATTGTATAACAAATTGAAACTCTCTCATTTCTTTCCCAGGTATTCTCCCTGCCATTGACGCAACAACTTCACCCAGCACGACGGAGGAACCGAGAAGCATCAACGGACAGAATATCGCGAGATTACTGATTTGGTCCGCGATCGTCGCACACCCGAACGAATACGACTATTACGACGACAGAGAAGACGAAGAAGACTTCACAATCAAACCAGATTTCTTCCAGAACTTCACGCTCGACAAAATCCCAGAGAGAACACTGCCGAAAGTGACCGTAGAGAAACAACAGAAAAAAGAGATAAAGTTCGAAGACGAGGAATATGACGACGAAGATTTACCTACGGAAAGAAATCCTATCGAAACGAAAACGGTGAATGTGCGGAAAGAAACGGTTGAGAAACTTCCGGAGAAAGTACCGTCGGCAGAAGAATACGAAATCGTTGAAAAACAAAAACAAAAAATATTACCGTCAGTTCAGCTTGAATATGATGACTATTATGATGATTACACTGATACAACAATACCTTCAAAAGTACCAATAATTGATGTAACAACAATGCATTCTAAAATGCCAATTGTTGACATTACAACAATCAACCCACTCACAACAATCGGACATATTGTTGATAAAAGTGACGGTAAGAAAACCTCAACAATATCTCCTTTAGACGAAGATTATTTCAATTCTAAAGATTACGTCAACGATAACTACGAGCCAATAACTTACATAGAGGAATCTTCAAAAAATAAAACTGAGGACGCAGAAAAAAACAAACCAGTTACTGAGAAACAAATAAGTGGAATTAAGGTCAACGACAATTTTGTTACGAAAAGTCATTTAGAAATTGTAAAAACAAGTACGGAAAGTGAAACTACAGCTGGTTTGTTACCTGCGTTAACTGAAAATCGTCAAAATCCACCCGAAGATGACTATTATTATTATGACGACGAAGAAATAATACCTACAACGTTACCAACTGTGAAAAACCATATGGTCATCAGTACGATGAAGAGCGTCAACGATATCATCTCGACAACACAGTATGTTTCGCCCACAGGTATGAGTCATATTGACGTGCGGTTCGGGAACGTGATTTCTACCGAAGTGGAAGACCCGGATAAAGAAATCTCAACTACGGAGATGGGAACAACTAAATACGAAATTACGCAGATGGTGGAGAAATTAGGAGACGTCAAAACGATTCGAAAAGAAGATGAAAGCTTGGATGAAACCACGGATTCAGGTGTAACAACTGCAGATAGAATCGACGACGAATTAACGACGGCCGTCGTTACCGAAGAAGATCGATCAGATTCTATATTTTTACCTACACTGGTGACCGATTTTAAGACCATACCAGAATCTATCGTAGAAATAACTACGGAAAGTCTGACGATGTCAACTAAACCAGATACATCGACAACTGAATCAATTCGCACGACAACTCGTATTCCGATTGTCATGACAACTCGTATTCCGATTGTCACAACTCGTATTCCGATTGTCACGACAACGAAATCGCGGAAGATAGTCAATCGTTACCGAAGCAAATTCCGTGGCACGAGTACTGAAACTCCCATAAGTTCGACAACGCTTCCCACGACGATTCAAAGTCTTTTCGAAAGGTCGAAATCGCGTAAATTTCAAGAACATTCCCGCCATTCGACGCCGACCCCGCCGATCGTACAAATCCGAGCGACGGGCACGCAGACACGGAAACCGCAGACGCGGGTATCGATACGAGACCAGTTGTTGAAGAAAGCGGAGGAGAAAATTGCGGCCGAGAATCCCAGCACGGAATCGAATGTTTACACTACTAATTTAGTCGAAGAATTATTGCCAATTCGTGACGAAAAAAATATGAATAACGATGAAGACCGTAGTTTGGTTTTGGATTCGGAGGTTCCAGACGATATCCCTCAGATTGAAGAATCGACATTTGCAACTCAAACGTCGATACCCGAATATTCTACTACTCCGGTATTATCACCGGAAGTTCTAACTCAAGGACACTCGACTCCGGGTTCTTTGCCCGGTTCTCAAGACACTCTCAGAGGTTTCAGTGATCAGGATTCACTTCCGTTACCGATCATCAAGAGTCCTGACGTCGCAATACTCGCTAAATACGCAATTAGTAATAAGGAGTCTAACGAAGGCAAGTTCAACTGCCTCGGTAAGGAGTTGCATCGGTTTTATCCAGACAATACCAGCAATAAATTATTTCATTATTGTTCGCCAGGTTTTCACAATAAACAAATGCTAGATTTCCAGTTTGTTTGCGATAATGGAACTAGTTTCAATGCTGAATTGGAGAAATGTGAATAAATAATTTTCGATTTTTTTTCACATCACTTTTCTATGTAGGAAAGTTTTACGCAGCCACGATATAATGTCAGATCATGTATAACTAGTACATAAGTTTGTTGTCGTAATGCAGGACTTGAAACCGAAGACGTTCGATCTTACGCGCAGGTACGCGTACGGACTTCGAAATGAATGAAAAAACGATTTAACAATTTCAAATTGCCATGTGGCAAACATTATGGGGAACTATGACAAAATGCCTGTGTAGAAACTGTTCCATCATTCATTGTATATCTTGTATACAATTTGTGAAACTTACCGTAGATAAACAAAAAAACATAAACTTTGTATTGAGTAGATTAGCCTTGCGTGAGAAAGTCAAACTCGATGATATTATTTTTAATAATAAAACGTCAATTTGAATAAATGTCGAATCCTGTGTGTGCTTATGTTATAAAAACAATTGCCATAAACGTTACGTTCGTGTAACATATTACAGATCCTACCAATTTAAAATTTCATATACCTATGTAATTTGGTATTTATCACATTATAAAGAAGAGTTTTGTTTTTGAAAATTGTCGTGACTGCTGTTACACTCACTAAGCGGCAAGTTGTTTTATTTTCACTTCTACGCAACTCATACCCTGACAATTAGCTCTTTATCAGATAAGGTCCGGCTGTACGAAGTCATGATTAGTGAATTAATCAGCAATTAGCCAATTCACTTGTTATCAACCTTTTAATTATTAATTGATTAAACGTTCTTACGACCGGACCCAAGACAAATAATTGCCAACATTCTAGTGTTATAATAATACTGATTTTATTATATCTCCTAAACCAGCTTATCTGCTTCAAACATATTAAGTTATGTTTATATATATTGTTAAAGCTCAAGTTAGTGTTGCTACAAAGTTAAACCTTATCTGGACAACCGCATAACTACAAGCAACAGGTGAACTTAGATGTAAAGTTACTGAGTTATCCTGTTTGGTATTTCTTGTGTATTGTGTGGAATTTTATATACGATTCAATGTTTATAAAATGTGGTCAAGTTATGCACTTTTCCGATAAGGTTTGCTTGAGATTAGTTTTTAAAAATGCAATTCGAACGAACTGAGATTGTAATCGTCGAGACGGTAAACTAGTATTACTGTTTTATCGTCTCGGATAGTTGAAAGTGGGTCGAGTAGCATTCTTCTTTTATCGACTCTGGTTATTAGAGTTGATAAAATAGTATTCACCATGTATCGACTCGGGACGTCGGAGAGTCGATAACAAAACAATCTGCTTTTATCGGCTCTTGTCAATAGAGTCGGTAAAGTAGAATTCACCTTTTTATCGACTCTTATTTTGTACGATGTTTAAGGTTTTTTACCTTATTCGCGATGTTGCAATGTTTTATATATATATATATATGAATATATGTGTATATATACGGTATACATTGTTGTCAAGTGATATCCATGTTTTTAGTGTGTGTATTATAATATGTTCTTTACAATTTATTTCATTATATTAAACTATAAAGCAGAATTCTTATTTGTTTCGTTATAAAACCTTTTCTTTCCTGTTCCTTATTGGGTTAGTAGCAAAGACATCGTCGTTAGCTAATTTGTTTAACTTTCTCCTGCGTATCAGAATGGTTCAAGTTGGATTTTAATAACTTTTATATCATTTCAATATTCCAAGATGAGCTTAAATTGGATAGTTATCAACTGGAAACCTTCCAAATGTGAAGTAAATTAAATTTAGTAAGTTGCAATAATCACCTGACAATTCTGAGGGATAATAAGTTGGATGAGAATGATTCCTACCAACTTGAATTCCATGAAAACTCTTCAGAGATTCTGTTTCCCTGATAGAAATCATAGAACGAGACTCAAAATGTTTGTCGAATTTCGTGCAATTTGTGTCTGTAAGAAGTTATGGAGATACGTCACGTTCTACAGATATACCCAAGCTAGATTTTGATTTAATTTATAATAAGAGAGAGAGAGCAAGGGAGGGAGTGAGAGAGAAAGAGAAAGAGGGAGAGATGGAGAGAGAGAGAGAGAGAGAGAGAAAGAGAGAGAGAGAGAGAGAGAGAGAGAAAGAGGGAGAGATGGAGGGAGAGAGAGAGAGAGAGAGAGAGAGAGAGAGATGATGATTATTGTTTGCTTAACGACCCCACCAACAGCTAGGCTATACGGGGGTACGAATGAGCTGGTGATTATGAATGTATGAAGTGATGATTAGTGAGAGGACATTTACAAAAACCCATGCCTAATGCGGGATTTGAACCCACGCCCAACGGTGACTTCAGTTTCTGAAGCGGTGCCTCAGCTGACCGAGCTACCGAGGGTGGCAAGAGAGAGAGAGAGAGAGAGAGAGAGAGAGAGAGAGAGAGAGAGAGAAAGAGAGAGAGAGAGAGAGAAAGAGCAAGGGAGAGGGTGAGAGAGAAAGAGAAAGAGAAAGAGGGCGAGAGAGAGAGAGAGAGAAAGAGCAAGGGAGAGAGTGAGAGAGAAAGAGAGAGAGAAAGAGGGAGAGATGGAGAGAGAGAGAGAGAGAGAGAGAGAGAGAGAAATATCTGCAAGGATATTGGGCACAGATTAAAAACAATGGGCAGTTCACAAGACAACAACATGTTTTTTTATATATTTTTTAGTTTAATTAAAACTTGGCATACAATATGTCATCAATCATCGAATTCCTCAATTCAATACTGTATAGTTTACCGGACCACATTATTCTATTGACTAGAGGCTCTTCACCTTGGAAACCTGCAATAACATCGGAACATATTATTGTAACATTGTTTTCGAGCAAAATTCATGAAAATAAGGCTATTACAATATTTATTTTCCTCGAGTTTCATCAATATTTGAGGAGAGATTAATCAAATCATCCCTCTACATACACATGTTTCGAGATGTTGTTCGATCAAATCAGTGTTTTTTTCTACTTTATAATATATTTTATTTTTTCTATCAACTTGTTCTGATTGAAATTCTATGTCGTTAGAGTGGAGGGCTACCTACAAGTATAATCAGGTGATATTCTATAAAGGTTGATATACCTCAACTATTGACCTTTGAGCTCAAATGAGTTTTAATATGATCTGAACAACATTTTGGTCAGTAAACATACCTAATCGGTGTAATAAACTATGTTCGACAGATTTTTCGTTGACTAAAACGTTGAAAAGTTATGAAAATAAACCATTTTCATGTAGCTTTAAATAATTTACATAACCGAAGATCAAAATATGTCAAATTGATGAATTTTCAATTTTTACTTCTTCGTCAAACTATATGATGAAGCATATTTCTCATGGACTCAAAAATTTGTAATGCATTTTCGTCTATAATTTAAAAATAATGAAAAATCTAAAAGCTTGACCTTTTACCTCGATTTTGACTCAGAAAGCTACCTCTGCTGTCGGTATATCATGACTTTTTGAAAGTGGTCTTGTCGCAAGCTTTCATTTGTTATATTCCAACCTTTGTTCAAAGACCTAAGTATCTAACTTCTTTGCTTTGTCTCAATTTTGAAACCAATTAAGAAAAATCAAATCAATTCACGGAACATTGAAACATTGGATTAAGAGGAATGGTTCAATTAAATGTTTTTTATTCATCAAATGTCGAGATCAACGGCTCATTAGACTCGATAGTTGCTGGGTCAAGTTTATTTTATTCGAGTCAAGGTCAAGTCTTCGATTATACTCCATATGAATATCTCACTCACCTTACACAACGCTTGCTATATAGTTCACAGAGTGTGATAGGCCTTCTCAACTCTATCCACGCAAACTGATGTAAATATTTCAAATTAATGCCACCATTTTCATTCCAATTGAATTTTTGAAAATATCAATTCGATTCATAGCGACAATCTTTATGATTTTTCAGCCCATTTTTCCAATGAAAAATAAATTGTAACAAGAGAAAAAATCCATTCACACTGAGCGCTCAAGTAATAGTAACTGAACTGAGAAAAGTGTGCTAAAATTCAAGCTGTCATTTTATTTGACAAATCTTCAAATAGAAATTAGTTCAATCAATCTTGTCTGGCGTTTGTGATTTTCATTATGATATGTTCCATTTCAGAATCATGAACGATAAGTCCCACAAAAGACAGAATGTTTAGGTCAATCGGATGAAAATCATGATATTGTAGGTAATATAAAATTAATTCAAAATTGGATCAATCATTTTCAGTAAGTAGGATATAAATCACCAATGTTGGAATTTACAAAAAACCTATCTACATATATGTCTCAACATTCTTCAATATTTTAACGTGAACTTGTTTCCTGTTGGTATTGTATGTGGATCCTTTTAGAGACAATAGAATAAAATAAATAAAAAAATAAATTGTAGCTATGACTATCAATAACGTAACGGGATAAGCAACATGCCATGCTTTCCTTTCGCACCATGCGTATATAAAGGGATGCCGCCTCACAAATATTATGATGATTTGCTGGTATTATTGTATGTTGATCTATTCAAGTAATAGATGTAATGCAATCTGTGAATCCAGCTCTTTCCAACTGCATTAAACAATATTGGGATAAATTTAATTTGAATTGGTCAATCTAAATTCAAAATACGTCTGTAAAAGTATTTAGTCCCCTAGTCAAGAGCCCTACTGCTATATTTACCATTTGATAACTGGATAATTACTCATCATCTACGAGAAAGACCAGAAGCAATGCAATGATACAACTATGAACTATACATTGAAATACGAGCCTAATACGTACGATTTGATTTGAAATTGCGAATCTCAGAAATGTACACGAAAGCGCGCTGATTCCATTATGGTGAAAACAGCCTAATGTTAAAATGATATGACTCACGCCATGTTGCTTATCCCGTTACGTTATTGATAGATAGTAGGCTAATATATAACAATAGCTTGTGAAGTTTGAACAAATTTGTCGCCATTTTGTTTCAGATTGAGTTTTACGTACATTCTAATTCAATATTCCAATTGATTTCCAATTCTAATATAATATGAAGGAACTCAATTTGGTGTATCTCAATTTATTTTCAATTTCCTGTGCTTCAATTATTTCCAGCTCCATCTGAGATGAGAATTATAATTTTGAAATCTTTCAAAAGTGTAATATGACATATAATACATTACTTTGTATTTGTATTTGTTGCCGTTTCTTATTAAAGAACAATATTAAAATTGCATAAACATTATCAGTTACGTATTGGAAAATAAAATAATAATACATAAATATAAATAATAGATAAATAATAAATATAATAATTAATTAATTATAATAAATAATAGAAATTATAATAATATAAAAATACTTGATTGGAGTAAATACAGATCTTTCTTTCAAGACAGAATGTTTTGTTTTGTCATATTGCAACTCGTTGGCATAAGATAAGAGAGAGAGGGAAGGATCGGGAAAAGAGATACAGTAAGTCATTGCTATATCATGGAGTTGTATTGTTATGGAGGTCCAACTCAGCGACGAGCCGTGTACCAGATTGCGTACTTCCGGTTACTTCCAAACGGCGGCCATATTCTTGTTTCAACTGCCAGTTAGAGCAACTACCACGTTGGTAATTCAGCAAGGCCTTCTTTATCATCACATACTATACAATGATATAGGCCTCGAGATATGATATAAAAGGCCTTGAATTGACCACTAGTGGTCAAAATCCGTGGCTAATTGGCAGGCCACCTAGATCTATACTTCATGTGGGCATTTAGAAATACTCTTATAGGTAAATGTCAAATTTCCCACATAAAAAAGCCCATTTGATTGGATGTTTTGTTTTGTGACGTTTGTGGGCGAGTCAATCACTAGTCGTCAATTCAGTCACTATGAATATAAAACAAGTTTCTGTAGGCCCACACTTGATGACAATCAGTTTGACAAAGTTGATGTCAGTTGATGTCAAAGTTGAGTTTGATCAGTTGATGACAGTGAACATGGCTGCCACTACCCACTATTTAATGTCATTAAGTGGTATGACTTTTTAACACGGAGTTATACCTCCAGTACAATACAGCTCCAAGGTATAACACAACAATTAAAACACAAATCTACATTGTTTAATGAAAGTTTATTCAAAAGTACAGTCAAAACCAATACGATAAGAAACAGAATCATAGCATTTTTTTTTTTGTAGTAGACATATTATTTTTTTTACAGCAAGAGCGCAAATTCAAGAGTAATTGGATACAAAAATATAAGATTTTAGGGTTTTGAAGGTGAAAATACAGAGATGACAACAACGTTGGCACACCCTTACTAAATGCGATCCGCGTTACGCCAACGAGCGTAGCCTATATTCAGGAGGAATAAGTGCAAAATGGTACTGCTAAAATAACGTACTAATAAGTTATGCTACAACGTTGGTCGTATTCTTTGAGATTCCAAGAGAACGCAATAAAACAAAAAACAAAGTTATGCTTTTAAATCTGAACCTAAGAAAAAACAAACACGTATTTATCAATAATTATATTTAAGCTAGATTACAAATAATTGTGTCATTATTTCAACGACACGAATTCGTCATTACGTTTCATTATTACATACAATACAAGAAAATAATGATTTTTAATAACGCAGTTTTTTTTCCGGTTATTTCTTAATCGGGAAATCACGTCTAGACGTAATGTACATCATTTAGCCTGGCCGAGATTCTACGTAATAATATGAACTAAACTATTATAATGAGAATAAGTAATTAGGATTAAAGAGAAAAAACTACAGGAGAAAAATAGCACATTACATGTTGATATATCGAGTGTAGGGACTGTATGATTACAGTAAAAAACATCGAATGACAAGGAAAAATGCAAGCAATAAATTATACTAATAGAAAAATTCCTCGAATAAGGTATACGAAGTTAGTTGTTATTTTGAAGCCATGTGTCCCCCTCTAGTATTATGATTATTAACTATAGACCGTTGTCGGTTTGTTAGTAAAGAATAAATGTTGATTATTAATAAAGTAATATTTGATGATACACAAACGATTTCTAATCTTGCACTGGTTCACGGTGGTTTGAATTCGAGAAAGAATTCTAGAAGTCGAAAACTTGATTTTGGGGTTTCGAGAATCATACAAGAGTTGTTTTTACAGCTGAAGTATTTTTTTTTTCAAAGTAACCACTCAAGAAAACGGAAATTGAGTTGAAACTGATTGAAGAGATATTTTTTTCTTTTTGAGAGTGCCAACCAAACAAGCCAAAAAGTTATCAATATTATTGTTTGACTATAAAATTTCAGATGCTTTTCTTATGGAATAAGTTTACAAGTTCGTAATAGTTCTTCTCTTCACCATCGAGAAATTATTGAACGTACTAATTCGAAAATCAAGAAAATAATAGTAAAAACATTGAATTCTAGGATTGAAATAGAAAATTAATTCAAATGAATTGACCAATTATTCAAAAATCCAGTAGCACTAAACCAGATACAATAATCAATTTTCGTTTTGCGTACAATCATTTACAATCAACAAAGAAAAACAGAGAAAATACAATACACAGTTAAGTTACAAGTCTACTAGATAATAAGGCCAGAAGCAAAGTTACAAGACATTAGATAGTTCACAAAGATTAAGGTAGAAGTTATTTTTGTTTATAGCGATAGTTTAGAGCATACGCTTTGGTCCATTGATCAAGAGGCACAGGTCGCTAGACAGGTCATTATGTTTTACTCTTAGCGATTGATCAAGCGATTGATCGAGTGACAGTCGCTTCGTCGTCGGAGGACTGCGATTGGTTGAAAGAAGAGAAACAGCTTTTCAAGTTCATATCAGTTTTATTTTTCAGGCGAAGAGAAGAATTTAGGAAATAAGTAAGTGTCAGAAAGTAGAAAATAGACATTTTCTCTGTGTAAGTTTTATAGTTTGGAAGAAAAACGTAAGTCGTGGAAAGAAGATTTTTTAAAATCTACAAACGATATTGACGGTGATTAATTTTGATTGGTTATTATTAATCTCTTTGGTCGAACGTTAAGAAAACGATTTGTATACGGAACGAAAGGATAAAAATTACGGAGCGAATGGAATCGAATATCCCGGGTTCCGATTTTTAAAATATTATTTTCAAGTCCTATCTATACTTACGTTATCAATAAATAAAATTAGGGTTTTCTTCGGCTGATATGTCGCGTTTCAACAATTAATTACAATTAAAAACAAAACAACCTGATTTTCATCTTCGCGCTTCAATCTCTTCGAGAGCTGTTCAACACATAATACAGATCTGTTTGTCATTGGTTTGGAAGCTATTTAAAATGCCGCCTTCCGATTGGGCGATCCGAAATGTGTCTCGGACCAATCGCGAGAGGCCTTCCGACCATCACAATAAAAAAACTGAGATTACACCATTTCTTAAAATATGATAATACATGATTGTCAACTATTTTTATAATATTTTTTTTCTTGTTATATCATATTACATTATATTTATAAATATTCATTATAAATATTATACCATATTTTTTCTGTTTTTTAAATTGACGAAAAGCAAGGTTACTTTTTCCAATCGGTCACCCGTCGAATTGTTTAACCTAACCCTGTGTATTCTAGACCTTTAATAATATTGTAGATAACGTCTGTAGATAATGTAGATAACTTATATTAAAGCTGTGCTAACAATACTGTTTTCAAATATAACATACCATACTGATATCTCGATAGAATACATAACTTACAATACGTTGTACTCATCGTTTATCGATAAGTTAGGTTAGTTTTAGAAGAGGGTTAGTATAAGAATGATTCTCTATATATTCTGCAGTAGATATGCGATATTTTCTTTTAAGCTAGCTACGTAGATTTGTTTCGCTACAAAAACTACAGATATGATTATAGCATGATGACATAAGATATACTAATAAGAAATACATTACTGTCTAAATATTACCATTTTGTGTTATTTTTTTTTTTTGGTTATTAAAAATGGTTTGTAAATGAAGTTATACAATATCAAAAGTCATGCAGAATTTGGTGGCAGTTTTTCACAATTGTTTCTCGAATACAATGCACGGAAACACAGAATTGAAAACGAGGTTTTACATAATTCATTGCTCAATTATGAAAGTTTTTTTTTTTGTTAATTGAAAAAAAGGACACTGTACTGTCAATAAAAACTAAAAAGAGAAAAATATCCTAATTCTATTTTATATTCAAGAATACTCATCACATGATAATGGTGGTAGTATTACAGGAGAAATGTTTGTTATTATGTAATAACAAAAAAAAAGAACAATTCAATAAGTAATAAATACAATGAATCAGAGAAAGAAAAATTACCTAAAGTTACCCTACTACACTCATTAATACATACAAAATAAGAGGGAACGGAAATGTATTCCCGCTGTATTTCAGACGTCCGAAATACGTAGTCCTCTAATATTGACATTATTGACACCCGAATCCGATTGGATACACATATCCGATCGGTTCGATTAGTAAAAACTAAACAATCATCCAAATGGAATAATACCGCCCACGTTTTCGGTTGATCGCGCGACAATAAAAACCAATAATCAACAATAGAAAGAAGTGTCGCACCGGCGTTTGTTCACGCGCTTCCTTTTCATCTAGTATCGATTAAAAAAAAAGCCAAATCTTGGAATGAAAAAACAATCGTGTAAAAATAAACTTGTTCAAGTTCCAACTTCCATGTTTATTTAGAAAAAACATAATTACATTTAATAATACTTTCTTGACGTCGATAGGTCCACATGAACGTTAGTTCTCGGACCCTCACGTCGTTAATACGTAATTTCAACGATTCTAAACATATGTATTATATATATTTCCAAAAATTGGCTTTTCAGATGGGCAATCTAGAGCTTTTGGATGAAGCCCTGGTAAATACATACATATAGCATATTTCCAAAAATAGCACATTTAAATTTCAATTTGTATCAAATTGAAACACGATATTTTTATAATGCATATCGGCCATTTTTTTTTACTACTGTTATCTGTATCCCACGCAACCATATCTGCTCGCATTGACAAGCTCGCAAACTTTATAAAGATTATGTTTTCTACTAAATCTAGCGAAACCGGAAAACGCATTTAATTACAAAAATCGACAAAGGTTCGAAACTCGATCGGACATAAAAACGTTATAAACGCGTTTCGTCGAGATTTGTCGTGAAACACGTTTCACAAGTATTCATTATCAGGTTTGAAAAGATTCTTGTTATCTAAATAGTAAATATAGATCTATGTAAGAATTCCATCGCAAAAAACTATTTTTTCAACGCGAATGTAGCACACACACGCATAACGCATGTCGCTTTCGAAATCCTCAAGATCGCCTTAATAACTACGAATACCTTGATCATAATTATATATAAATAACACTATTTTTTTCTATTTCTTTTTCTCTCTTTCTAACCTTCCATAATCAATTTTTACCATTACTTTTAATACTTGGATAGGGTCAAAAAATATCGATATGTTTTTTCAACAGTTTTTGCTCATCATTTTTCTTACAAAAAGAGAATTTTTTTTCTCCCCCTAATTACAATAACTAATACCCATTATAAGTCGCGGATTTGCGCGACGAAATACTGGCAAAAATCTGTTGTGCGAATCGTCTCAATATAATATTATATTCATAGCAATAGCCTATCGCCATTACGTGGTCCGTCGGAAAAAACACTCTTCTCTCTCGTCTTCAATTCCGCCACTTCACGGCCGTCGATATCGAAACATCCGCTAGAAAATATCCCATCAACGTTTCCTTCGAAACGTTCTCCGTCTCGAATAGAATTAACTGTTAATAATGATCTTATCGTAGGTGTGAATAATTTATTGGTTACTGATTGGATGATATTGTTCGTACGGGTTTCGCGATTCCGCGATATTTTATTCGACCCTGATTATGCGCTTGTGAGTGGTGCGGATGAAATGCGTCGGTTACGGACGTAGGTTAGGTTAGATGCTCGACTTGGAGAATGACACTCGTAAGTGGTTGGACTCGCTGAGTTGGAAGTTGTGCATTTTCTGAAAAAGATGACAAGCAACGGTACATTTAGTACGAGGTAATTCGATCATTTATATGAGTTTAACGACGCACTGTGCTGATGACTAAGATCTATTGACATTGGTGAATGATGAATAGGATGATGGGATGATGAGATTATAGGTTATTATATCAGGTGTTTTTGGATAGTGAGAAGAATTCGGTCGTGGCCTGTTGCTAGGGAAGGGAACCATCCCAATATTGACCTGAATGATAGGGGAAAACCACGAAAAAAACCCGTCACGATGGTTGACCTTGGCAGGAATTGAAACCCGGTCTCCTGAATGACGGTTCAGTGTGCTAGCCACCCTGATCACTTGTCTCAGTGTGGTAATTGTAATTAAATGTAGTCTTATAGTCTGTTATTTTAGGAGGTGCACTTTCTATAAACTGTATTTGAGTTAGCAATGATTTTTATCAATTTGATCAATGAAATGATACAATAATAAAGTTTTTTTGCAGCCTTTATTTTGATAGGTAGGTAGTGAAATCTTCAATGAAATCTCATAATATTTCGTCTAATTTGCTATTTATTATTCGTGTAGGTATGTTCTTTGCTAGCATGTACACTGTTGCCATTATGAGGGTAAAAGCATGACATACACTGGCATATGAAGGTACATGTGGCAATATTGTTAAGGCATAAATATATATATCACCTCCCCAAGATACGTTACTCCTGCGACCGACTAGCGACATATGCTCCTTCCGATCTCGGCGGCCATATTGATCTTTTCAAATAGTTTCTAAGCAAGGCATTCTATATTATTATTAATACATTATGTCCAATATGTCGGAAACTTCCTGGTTTGCAAAGCTGTGTGAAGTTATTGCCGAGACACGCATATGTACGCCTTCTCAAGATTGAGTAACGTATTTCGGTAATATATACGTCTATCGTAAAAGTAAGGGTGGGCTTTTCCCATCAATCATTTAGCTGTCGTTTACGCTGACAATAAAACAACGATCAGCAGGCGTCAATCCTTGTACTGAGCCTCCTTCGAAGCGAAAACCCAGAACCACGCTGCACTTACTAAAATAACGAAAGTATGAACATTTATAAATTATTTGTCATTTTAATAAGATGCACTGTGATAATGACCAAGACCAATAAGATCTATTGGTGTTGGTGAATGATGAATGTGATGATGGGAGGATGAGATGAAAGGTTATTACTTATTTCATTAAAAGAAAGAAATTGGTTAAAATAAATATTCCTGCATGAATATATATTTATCCCAGTCCAATGAAAAATGATAGATGGAGGTTTCACTGTGTAGTAATGTATGAAAAAAAAAAAATGAAAAATAGAATTGAAAATACAAATTGAATAAAATAGTAAAACAACGAAAAATAAACAAACCAAGACCTTGGCAAAATGCATATGAAATATCTCTTCGATGAAAACTACACATCAAGTTCCGATGATAAAGTCAATGGAATAATTGTTCCGCGTCTGAGCAGTGAGTTCAGGACTAGAAAAAAGCTTTTCAATGCCAACTACCGTATATTTGGAGAAAATTAGAATGAAGATCGACTTACGATTAGCGCAGACACGGAGTCGTCCATCGTCGGCAATTGGATGAGAGCCATCTTCCTGTCCTTCCTGGAAACACAAACACAACACGTTTGAAACACAACACGTTTGAAACAAACACGACACGTTTGAAACAAACACAAAACAAGAATAAAATCGAATACTGCGCGAGTAAATAGACCTATTTCAAAGCTAAATGTCAACATGGCTATTGTTTTTAATCTCTTTTTTTTTATAAGACCAAAACATGATACAAAATCATTGTTCCCCAATTAAGGCAATGGATGAAAAATAGAATCGTTTCAACGGGGCACCACAAGGGCGATCTTACCACCCCAAAGAATAATTAAAAATAAGATAACTCAATCAACAAACAATAAATCCTAAGGTATAATGCCAGGGTTAGAAAACCCTTTCATCTCATGGAAAAGCTTCTTTTAATCTCATTGAATCTTTTTGTTTCACTCGATATTTAGCGGCCTGACGTTAACCTGTATCGACCTCTGTTGGGTCGGCCCCGCATTGAAATAAGTACGTTTTGGTCCTACGTTGGGCTATCCAACATCCGATCACGGGAAGTTTATAATGAAAGAAAATTTGTCAGTGCCATCTAGTTGCAAATTGATGTAACTTAATGAACTTTTATCTACCGAGTCAGCGATTCACCGCCTTCTTGACAATTGACGACTAGTGATTGACCCGCCCACAAACGTCACAAAACAGAACATCCAATCAAATGGGCTTTGTTGTGTGGGAAATTTCACATTGACCTATGAGAGTATCTCTAAATTCCCACATGCAGTATAGATCCAGGTGGCTTTGGCGATTAGCCATGCCTATCACTAGTGGTTAATTGGAATTATTATTAAGAAGCAGTATTAAAGGAAATAGAAATGTCAAAACGTAACAAAGATGGCTACCTCTATTCGATGTTTATGTTTGAGTGACACTCAAATCATTTTACGTGATTCCAACTGCGGCTAGACTTTCAGTGACGGAAAAATAGGTAATATAAGTCTTTTAGAATATTTTGATTGACGTCATAATTGAATAAAGTGTTGTTTGGGATGATTTTATGGTGATGTAAATAAGCCAGCAGGCTATGTTAAAGAGGGGCATTTTGTACGGCAGGAGTAAATTGGACCTGTGGAGTCAGCCAGTGTAATTTGAAAAAAAAAATTAGAATTAAAATTTATATTCGGTTTAACGACGCACTGTATCGATGAATGAGATCTATTGGCGTCAGTGAATGATATGAGACGATGTGATGTGATGAAGGTTATTTTATTAGGTGTTTTTCGATATTGGGAAGGAGTCGGTCGTGACCTGTTGTCAAGGAGCCATCTTAGTATCAACCTGAACGTCAGAGAGAAACCACGAAAAAACCCAGTCAGGATGGTCGACCATGGCAGGAATTGAACCCCGGTTTCCTAAATGATGGTTCAGTGTGCTAGCCACTCGTCTAGTCAGTGTAAAATAAATGGGACCACTAATGGTTGAAATGTAATTACAGAAGGAATGTGACAACAGGGTGACGTACGATCTAGTATAGCGAATCAACGAAAACTAATATACTCACGGGAAGAACTTGAATCCTTTGACGGGGAAACCGTTCTTTGTGAACGCATCTTTGATCTCTTCTTCGGAAACAGATGGCCTGTGGAACAGAAACAAGCGATTGTATTCAACTACACGGATAAAAATAGCTCGCGATGTTTTAAAATGAACAGCATCATTGGCTATTTTCGACAGACCATGATGAAGGTAGGACTAGAAGTCCGAGAAGTCCACTTTTGCGTGCATGGACTTTGAAACCATCAAACTTTGAAAGTTTTTTCAAAACCTTTCAACTTGCCAGGCAGATTGTCAACACATTTTCTTCTTTCATCAAATCAAAATGTTTGAAAAAATCTACCGGTACAGAAAATCTAACTCAGATTATGTTGTAGGCTTATGGTTATGTCGAAAAAACATTTCGAGTAGACATATGCAAGAATAACTAACTGACGAACTGAAAATCAATTTTGTAATAAAATATTTTCAATTGAAGGAAATGGTAAGAGAAAATATATACCATTTGATGAAAATTAAAATAAAATGGGCCCAGAAGCTAAATATTGAATGGTTTAAAAACCCGAACTTTTCAAACCAAATGTAACCTGAAAATAAATGTACGCAAAATGTTCAGATTTTCGAATATTTTGTTGGAAATAACTGAAAATAATGAGCAAAATATTCTGAAAAGTGACAAATTCGTAATAACCGAATTTTAAAATATACATTACTTGGTTATAGGTCTTTATTCAACATTGTAAGGATGGGAGATTTGAAGGGGAATGGTAATTAATTCGTAAAAACCGAAATTTCGTTAAAACCGAGTTCGTTATATGTGGGCTTGACTGTAATTTGTTCGTTCCAACGGATTTCCTAATTAAAGTGTGTTCACAGAGCGCACAAGTCATTAAGTTAGAGCGAGCGGTTGTGAACGCCAGATCAAACTAGTACTTACGGAATGTTGGAGAGGTGGAGGGTGGCGGATGGTGGGTAAATGTTCTGGTAGTTCTTCGAGCCGGGCTTCTTGAAGCGATGCAGGCTCGAGTTGGAGAAGTCCTTGGTGAGCCCAGCGTCGGGCTGGCCCTCCTTAGGCAGCTGGACCGTCTGATGCTTGGACGGCATCACGCGGATCTGCTTTCCGAACACGCGGAGCTTGTCCATGTGGGTCATCGCTGTGGGCAAACACGCGTTAGTCAAATGTTTCTTTCATGTCGCGCAGGCATGAGTTAGTCACACGTCGAGGACAGACACGCGTTAGTCACATGTTTCTTATACGTCGCGGGCAGGTACGCGACATTCACATGCTACTTTCTTCATTTCATTTTATATTGGGTTCAACGACGCACTTTGCTGATCACTACGATCTACAGGCGTTGGTGAGTGATACGATATGACGGATGACAAATTATTTCATTTATTTGTTGATTTTTATTACACATTAAATCACACTTCATACATAATCCACATGAGTATTCCAGCTCTCAGTGAGAATATCTCGTAGGTGAGCAAATATAATTAAGTAACATGGTGTATCCGTCGTGTCTTCTATTAGCGTTTTTGGATAGTAACGAGTTGGTCGTAGCCTGTTTTGTTTAAAAAACCATGGCTTATGTGGGACTCGAACCCATGCCCGACAGTGAGTTCAGTGTCTCAAGCGCAGTGCCATCGAATGTAATAAAAAAATTAATAATTCATAATTCATGTTTGTTGAAATTTTTCAAACATTTAAATGTATGGGTGGAAAAATGTAGTAGTCCAAATTGAACAGCAACAGGCCTGATACAATCGATATTATTACAGTATTTCAAAATAAGACTTTAAAATTTCGAGCTTGATAAATTGCTCAAAGTGATTTTATGGCCAAATTCCTAATTAAGTGAATTTGAGTACCTTTCAAAGCCCCAGATGGGAACGGTTAGTGAATATTTATATTGGGTTTAACGACACACTGGCCGAGATCTACTGACGTCGGGCTAGTAAACAATAAAAACACAATTCGTCTCACCTAAATGCGCTTGGTGCGGTTCGGACATCTGGATCAACGCGCTGTCCTTCTTGTTGTAGAGGATCTTGACGCGTTGCACGTCTCCGTAAACACCTACACGGAACACACACACAGACATGTTGACACGGTATCCTAGCAACCGTCCGAGAACACGTCGACTGTCCCGCACGACGCGATATTGTTTGGAGAACAGATTTGATATCAACTTTGCTACGCTGTTAGGAGACTCTGTCTTGGTCTATGATTAACTTTGTTTCGAAGTATACCGGTTTATTTGAATACGATATCGTTATGAATAGTGATCGCTTACCAGGTATACTTAATCATTTGAATCCGAAATAAATCGGTGTTCATTTGAATTTTGATAAAATATCAATGAGAAATCTAGAAGAAAAATGTTGATTTGACTTCTATTATGTAACAAAATTTGTTTTTGAATTTGAAGTACTGAATATTGGAAACAAAAAAGAGTATCGAAATGACGATACAGTGGTCGTCACCAATTGAATATGTAATAATAATCGAATGAAAGTATCCGAATGAACATACAGATACTGAATAGAGACACTTTCGATCATATCGTAAAGACACTTTCTTTACGTGTTCAAAGTTAAAATTTTCGTGACTGTATTGTACGCTTAATGAAATCACTTGACGACATCTGACAACGTGGAATTGACTCTGCTAGATATTGATAAATGAGAAATCAAAGTTAAGACAGTAAGGTAAAGTCAGTCACGACAGTCACAACACTCTGTAATGAGGCTCCAACAGTCGATAACGCAGTTCAATTTCTTCCATTAAGTTTCCTCCGAATACGTTCTGACGGACAGTCAACG
Organism: Brachyptera risi; assembly: GCA_964007535.1. NCBI lineage: Eukaryota > Metazoa > Arthropoda > Insecta > Plecoptera > Taeniopterygidae > Brachyptera > Brachyptera risi. The sequence continues at coordinate 11,162,643 of OZ023338.1, read as the reverse complement.
AGTAACCTAATTATAATCTAATAACTAGACCACATTCCACAAGCGTTGGCAGAACGACTTGCGTTGACGGATTGACACGCGTCAACGGAACGACACTCGATAGATCGTCCAATGGAACGAAAACGTCAATCAGGTTGGCCAACGGTCGTGGAACGAAGTAACACCAGTATGAATACATAACTTATGGCGTTGATGTGAGCGTTTTGATTGCAAGTGTTGGTATTGGTCGTCGGGATAACGCCGGAGAAATGTGTTTGTTCCGTTTGTACGTGTCGTGTTGTTGTTTGTGCGCGATAGAGAATCCATACGATCGTGCGTTGGGTACGGGCTAGCGATATTGACGCGTGGAAAAATATTGCTTGTATTGTGCAAAGTAGAGGAAAAAATCTAAATTTTAATAATATCATAAATAGACAAAGTTGAGAAATTTTAAAAACATTTTATATATACGGCCTATATATGTTTATATTTTTTTTTTCATCAACATGAATAGGTGTACACTAGATAAAATTATGTACAAATATCTAATTATGAAATACATCGAAATTAATATAATATACAATACAACTTATGGTATTTGTGTATATTTACCTAGCTCATGTATGTAATTGAAAACAACATGTATGAGTATAGAAATGAAATTATAATGAATATAAACAGCATTTAAAACTGGTTTCAATTTAAAAACAATAGTGCACGATTACAAAGAACCACCATTTTGAAGTAAATTTAAATAGTTAATAATATAATTTGTTCAATAAAATTTGAAATTGAAAACGTCAGAGATTTCCGTTCGATTTTTCGTACATTTTCAGCAGTGTGGCCACAGCGAAATAATACAATCAATAGCGTAATTATTTTTATTTTTAGGTACAAACAATCTTCGTCCATGCTTCAGCTAGTTCGTGTCGTAACATCGGCGATATGGATTCTCTTCAAGCGGAAATACTTTAAACATCCACTAAACAACATACACGAAATTTCTACCGAAAGGTTTGAAAAATTAACTTTGAAACAAAAATAATTTGAAGGATGAAATGGAAAGAAAGTACGCACTACGATACAACTTCACACAAAAAGCAATACTTTTGATATCATTCGATTAGAAAACTCCGCAATACGGGAAGCGATCATCGAAAACACGGCTTTTCGAGATGGTCATGTTTGAATGAATATTAGGGTTTTGAGGCGCATCGACAGCGAGGTCATTTAGCGCTTTGAATATAGTTACTTTTTATTTATATTGAAATGCAAAAATAATCAAATTCATATACCATTAGAATCGTGTTTTCGTAGCTCGTTTTCAAACGGTGACATTCGAAAGTTTTGGTTCGTACGTGCGTTCAACACAAATAGGGGCTAATTGTGTTTTCATTGGAGTGTGCGTGTGGTTTGATTTCTGAATGTGTGTGTGTGTATCAAGATGAACGAAGGGTTGCATTTTCTGGTGTTTTGTAGTGTTACAGCGACTTGAAGAGTTTTATCTGATGATAGTTTCGTTTCAAAATCTTTGAACTTCGGTCAGCTCTAGTGCAAGAATGACACTTTTAATGAATCACAGAGTTTCTAGGTTGACAGAAATTCAGATTTGAAGTGGAAATAAGAACAACAATGAGTGTTGTGTTCCGTTTTCAAATTCAAAAGTGATCATTATAATCTGACAGTTGGTAGATTGTTCACTGATATATGCATGTTACTGATTTCTCCTGAGAATATATTTCAAGATGCAAATCAAACTAGATTCCATTATTTTTTGCTGTGATTAAATTAGGCCATTTTTATAATGAATGATTTTACACAACCTACAGTAACTTTTTATATGTCCACAAGTTAACTTATAAAGAAATACATAATGTGGAGAAAATTGTACAATTTTCAATGTTGAACCTACTTATATATTACACACACAAACGAAGCTAAACTGCAACCCTACGTACATATATCGGTGTATTTGTCACAGATCCAACAATCACATTTCTAAACAAAATAAACACATTTAGATGTTGAAAAAGGGGAAACAAAACACAATTATGAAAAAAAAAACACATGAAGATGGAACTAATATTGAATGGTACTAAGAATTGGTGAATGATTTGTCTAGAAGCCAAGAGTCTACGGAAACATTTCGAGAGGGGAAAATAAAACAAGCTGGAGAATAAAAACAGTTATAAAATGGAAAAAATAAACAAGTTGAAAAATAAAAATTACGATAAAATTAAATGAAGTGATTAAAGCGGTAAGCAAAGAATAATAATTCGACTATTGATTAAATTGCAAAGTCTGAAAAGAGGTTTTCGTAAGTGAATTGTATTACAAGAAGTTGATGCGATTTTAATTAGTCGAGAGAAAAAGAGGTTAAAAGTTGAAATTGCTTTTGATTGATCCAAACTATATTTTTGAAAAATTACTTTCAAGACAAAAATTCAGTGAATTCTTTGGTACAAAAATTAAATAATGATGAAAAAAAATTTCAATCCCAACCATTTCGGAAATATCCTCCATAGAATCGTAACACCAAAAACACCATGTACCTAACACAAGAAGATTAAAGTGATATAAAAAATAATAGTTACAAATGCTTACCAGTGCTCTCTAAATGACGAGATGTAAAAAAAAATGTGCTAAATTAAATTACGTATATCGTTTTACTTGGAAGAAGCAATAAATGTAGTCAAATGAATCACTTATTTCAGTCAAAATTGATCAAATTAATGAATATTGTTCAAACAAAAGTAGCATATATCACTCTCTTTTGTAGAGTCGTTCAAAATAAAAAAAAAAGTAAACCTAAAAATTGAATTAAATTAAAACCGCAGGCACATATTCCGTGATAGAGAGCATTGGTAAACATCAGAAGTGATTCCATTGAAAGAAAGAACCGATAAAAGTAGGCTTCGTTACTTGTATCACAACACGATATCAAAAAAATAAAGTACAGAATGAAAAAAACAAATATCAGAGGATGAATGTCATGAATTTATGATGAGCTGTTAAAAAGTTCAAATCTCTTTAAAAAGTTTGATCGTGACTGTAGTGGGAATCAGTCGAGTGGACGAATTATTCGCGATAATCTTTCGGAAGTGAAACGCTACGAAAGTCTGAAAGAGAAGTCGATACCGAGAGAGGAATTTATTCAAATTAAAATATCTGTCGCACAAGTATAATTCAATAAACTATTTAGAAACGCTGTCTTAAGACTCGCTGGGATGACGTGGCAATCAAGTTGAATGGAATTTAGTTTAGTTTTTGAATAGTTGTTATTGGTACACTCTATAAAAAATATACAATTCATTATTAGTTTTGCAGAAAATAAAAATGAATTATTCCAATTTATTTAATGATTTGCATTTTTTATATTTTCATCCAACTGGTTATCATGTTTAACGGTAAATAAAAAATTTCAAAGTAGAGTTATGTATTTTTTTTTATAATTTGAATATTTGCTTATGTATTTACGGGGATAGAATATTTGTTAACATAGCAACTGGAAGAGTTGGGTGGAAACAAAGTGATCCTACTAAAACTGTGATTGGAGAACAGACATAGCTGTCCACTTATTAAACAACAATGTGTGACATGGCTTGAAAGAATAGGTGTACGTTCCTCAAACATGTACTAGAAAACATCCATTTTCAAACAATAAAAAGAAAATAATCTACTGAACCGTAGCTAAATTTGTTTCCGCCAAAAAAAAAAAACCATTTCCAAACGGTTCAACGAATTCATGCCTGCGGTTCTATCGGACCAACAACAATGACCCTGGAATGACATTCAACGGCTGTTGCGACCTACAACGCTTACCAACGACAGTGACACAAACATTCAGACAAACGGCAACATTGAGTGGACGTGTTTTGTATTTGTCGGTGTGGCTACGTGTGTGAGTGTAACAACTTGCAATACATGCTGCCAACATCAAAACGCTCTTTTCAACAAATAACTTAATTTAGAACGACAACTTTTTATATGAAGACGCAGTAGTCAATTTAATAATATGTTTATATTTGATGGACATTTAATTTCAATAATACTATAAAATGTATAAATTAATGATTTATTGGATTGTAAAATTTATAATTTGTCAATTAAATACCATTCGATAATGTATATTACACATTTTATCAATGAACTAAGATTTAGTCCATTTATTTTAAATTTGACTGTAGCTCAAGTGACGGTAGGCAATGACGACCGGTACTGAAATACGGCCGAAAATTTGATTTTATAATTTAATGTGATCAATGATTTTGTAAGCTATGTTTACCTGATGAGTAATGATGACACAACAGCTAGGCTACAATGATTTTCTAAGTAAAATCATTAAATCAACTTATTAATGGATAATGAAATTAGTTTCGATAAAATACTGATATCATACCTACGATATACTGGTATGAAATCAACAATTAAATAAGGACTTTGATAGCTCTGATTGATTAAAAAATTCACATTTCACTATATTGACTACTAAGTCAGATTAGCCAACGGTATCAACCCAACGGAAGAGCTTACTGATAGTATGTACTTGTGTAAACTCTAAGTTTGTTTCGTGGGAAATCGAACCCACGGTCAGAAGAAATCGTCTTCGTTGAGAACGTGCGGTGATAGATTCATCCAGAATATCAACCAAAACGCCTCTCAACCGTTCCGGCAACGACGTGTACCCGAACACACATCGTTGGACGACTAGGTTTAATCCAAGGTCAACTAGGAAACTGTCGCGCGTAAAAATGAGCGACGATTTCGATTCGACCTTCGTTAAAACCAAGTCCGAATAACGAGAAAAAAAACTATAAAATTCTTTCTTTCAGCAATGGAATCACTTGATAACAATAATAATAATAATCAATGATAATAATAATAATAATAAAAATAGTAAAAATATAAGTAAATAACAAAAACATGTAGTTTGTGCATAACATACCAAATAGAGTAAAGAGAGCATCAGTTGTGATGGTCTACAGTGTTACGTAACGAACGAAGAGCAAGAAGTCAGAGTAGTCGTTAGGCGGGGACGAAGAAGTAAATAGAGTTGTCACAGCAGACGTAGGCGTGAGCGCGTCGGCGTGTACGAAATGCGATCGCGCGTACGACCCGGATCGCATTTGGTACATTCGACGTTTCACAAAGAGTTGAAGAGCGTGGATTTCATTTTGTATTTTTTGATTGGTTGAGAGGGTGCGACCGCACACACAGGCATGGATGGATCACAAGGCCAATAGAAGATTGATGGATTTTTGTTTGTTTTCGGGAAACAAAAAAGAGAGAAAAAAACAAAGATGAGAATTTTGTCTTTAATTACTTGGGAATAAAATTAAAAAAAAAGTATAGATCAGCTAAGATAAGCGGGTTTAGACTCACCAACGTTCCCACCGAGATGCGTCAAGTTTTAACAACAGCATCGTCTTCCGTTATCGAAAAGGTCACAGTCGTGGACGCCTTTTCAACGATAGAATATTATACTTCACCAAACATAACCCTACTTTTTTACTTCTCGACATTTAATATTCGAATCCATTCATGTCGAATTCGTTTTCAAATCACATTTGAAATCTCAAACTAAGCTATACGTTGAATAATGATTAGGAAAGTTAGGTGTACCTTAGCTGAACTGTACTTTATTTACAACTGTCTAAATATCTACACTAAGAACTAAGAAGTAGGCCTATAATGAACAGAGCTACTTATAGATCTACTCAAAGGCCTGGCATGAGAATAACTACATATTGATCATTTGAAACCAACAGACATGTTTTCTATAAGTCAACCCCGACCTGTGTAAGAAACCGTCATAACTTGTAGAAGTTTCAAATCGGTCCAATTGACGATTAATGATGAGGGCACACTGATGTAAAAAAGCTAGTCATCCAATCAAAAGACTGTTCATTATATGGGATTTTAAAATCACCAATCATGACTGCTCTGAATGCTCACACGTTGGTGGCCTACTAATAAGCCACGCCCACCATTAGTCGTCAATTGGGAAGAGAACTACTGAAATAGGAAAAGGAAGAAGAGAACCACAGCAACGATTGGAACAGTGTTTGTTTTCTACGTTGCCATGACGATGAATTGATAATGTAATAGTTTGGATTGAGATGATGCGATGATTGTGATCTATGTGTATTGCACGTGGTTGCGCAAAACTGTCCGGATAAAATATTCCGATAATTGAAGACGAATTAAGACTGCTTTCAAAGCGATGAAATTTCTCTTCAAAATAAATCTTCATTTCATTTTTCAAAAGAGAATCTTCGAATTAGGCGAAGATCATCAAATTTCTTGTAAACTACTGAACTATTCAATTTTTTTACAAATCTAAATTATTAACCAATAACAAATTGAATGTAAATAAATTGAACTTCTTTGAAGATAAAATTAGTGTAAATAATAAATACCTTACAAACGTAATCAAAAACTATTTTAGAAGTCTATTTATCAACATTTATATTAAAAATAGTTTTATGCGATGATTGAACGAAATTTAGAGTCATATTCTTGATCATTATCGGGTTCTCTTCTCCCTTGTTCGTAATTCAACTGAAAGAGCTGATAATTTCAAACTAGCGCTTTACATTTCCTGCAATCTGGTGTTCCGTTGAAGAGCTTTCCATGCAACGATGGGAAGGAAATCAAAGTCCTGCATGTAATTTTGTTGACTTTCCCCAGCATATTACCATACTGGTGATCTTAAAAAGATGTGCCTTTTAAAACTTATTCTGACAATTTCTTCCTGTTTACAATATTTTCAATTGATTGTAGAATGATCAAATGTACTCAAACATGTCAAAAGTTCCTCAATTATTTCATTGTAGATTTACAAAAGTCTTTTCATATTTTTACAATTGACCATTGTAGATCGTCCGCCCTCGTGATGTCACAAAATATAAAAACCAATCAAGTGGACAGTGAAGCAGGGGAAAATAGGGAAATAACCAATCAAGGTATCTAAAATTTCCCCTGCTTCGTATAAGTCACGCCCATCTACATTGGTCAATTGAAATCTAAATCTTGATATACAATCATTGGGGTTTATTTCCCAATTAATGCAAAGAATGAATAAAAAAATGAATTGATTCGCACCTCTTTCGTTGCTTCGAAGAGCGGCGGTTTTGTCGTCGAATATAAATTACTGTGAGTCAACAATTTTTAGTTTCAAGTACAAAGAAATTTTGACAGCAAAATTATAAATTTAAAAATAAAAATATATACATTTTTGTTTCTACAAAGTGATTGGATTTAAATGTGGAATTTACAACTGATTAATTAAAAAAACAAAAAACAGTACCTTTCTCACAGACCCCCCCTCAAAAAAAAATCATAACATTCAACAATGTTTGAATAAATAGAAAATTTGATTTATTTTTCAAAACTACATACAATCATACTCATTCTTCTTTCCACCCTCTAGTCTGTCACTAGCATCTTACAAGTCCCCCCTCCCTACACACAGCCTGCCACTCCGAATCTTCCTAAATAATTCAGCACGGAACCATTCTCAGGAAATGTAAAACGATAGTTTGAACTTTTGCCTTCCGTCCATCAATCAGGTGTCGCCTTATTCCGAGGCAGAAGATGCATTATTAACATTATCTTATGTCCCCTCGTTCAGACGTTAGTTAACGCCCTTGATTGATAATTAGACACTTGGCACGACTTGCACTCTAATTGACACGAATTAGTTATTTAACTCGATGCAATCAGGTACAGTCACTGCCAGACGGTGAGGTACAGTCAACTACCTCGGTAAGTTTGTTGACAAGTGTTACATTAACAATCTTTTGTAGTATTTCCATCGTTTGGTCGCCACAACGAAAAGTAATTTTGAAAATAGTTCAACAATGTAAAAATTTAAGTTTGACATTACTGAACAAGTGTATTGTTGAATAGGAATCTCTTCAGAAATACTGTCATATTTGAAGGTAAAGTACTTGGAAGAAATATCAAGTTGCTATGAGTTCATTTTGGTGAAAAATAACTATTTTTCCACTTGAAATGAGTGTAATTTAAAAACTGCAAAGTGTACCTTGATTTATTTTGGCACGGTGCAATTTATTAGATCTTCAACTTCAGTACAGCCAGTTTTTGTTTCAACGTCGTTATTTTAATGGTTATATAAATAGTCAGTCGGATACTGAAACGGCACAATATTTGACGATTGCATCCGAATCATCAGGGAAATTCCAGAATTCCAATTGATTCAGATTGAAGTTTAATACATATGCTAACATATCATTTGTGCCGATATTATAATCCAGCACGTCGAAAAAAATCAAAGATTCTTTTCATTTTTATAAGACAACAATGGAAATACTTCAAAGAGGCTTGCTAGAAGTTTGTTAGTAACAATCAACGTTCCAATTTATCCTGAAATACCATTTTTAAAATCAATATTTTAATTCGAGAAGTTGAGTGTGAATGAATATCAATTTACAACGCAAGATACGTTAAGTGATCCGGTGATACATATTTCCAACGTTTGGTATATGCCAAATTGTCAAAGTTTGTAAATGATTTCTTTTCTGCAAATATTATGTTCAAGACACTACGTATTTCACTTGGGTGCACAAGAGTGGATTAAATGAAATATCAGTTCTACGGCGCTTACTTCAGAACGGTACAGTATATCAGTATTCCAACAAATAAGAAGACATGTCATTTTCATACCTACAAACAGGGCCGTATTAAGGTCTAGGCCCGGGCAAAGGACAGCAAATTAGGGCGGCAAATTTCCAAGGGGCGACTGACTCTCAGAAATTAAATAATAAGTGAACATATTTAAAAAGCATTAAAAACAATGTTCTGTATTGATTAGGGTTGCTGTTTGGTCAAAAAATCGTGATTGAAATCGAAGTTCACAATATTGAAAATCGATTGAATCGAAATCGATTGCATTTTTAACGAAAATCGATCGAATTGACGAATCGAAATCGAATCGAAAAAAAACGTGTTAGGTAGCAAAATACCATGTTTATATACCCCGCACGCGCTATATATATATATATATATATATAAGTATAATGTTACCAATGAAAGCGCGTGTTACTCGTGACGTCTCGCGCTACTCTTATACTGTTGTACGATTTCGATCTTCGAAAACTTTTCGTTATCGATCAAATCGAAAATCGAAAAGTACATATCGAAATCGAATCGAAAACCTATGATCGAAAATCGATCGAATCGATCGAAATCGAACGGCAACCCTACTATTGATACAGTTTTCTTTTAGTGTACAATGAAATATCTGTTTCATTTTTGTCTTGCCATTCAACAAATTTCACTACCATAGTAGCCTATTACCACAACATAATATTTAGTAGGATTGCCGTTTGATTTTCGATTATAGGTTTTCTATTCAATTTTGATATATACTTTTCGATTTTCGATATCGAAAAGTTTTCGAAGATCGAAAGCGTACAACAGTACAAGAGTAGCGCGAGACGTCACGAGTAACACGCTCGCTTCCATTGGTAACATTATACTTATATATATATATAGCGCGTGCGGGGTATATAAACATGGTATTTTGCTACCTAACACGTTTTTTTTTCCGATTCGATTTCGATTCGTCAATTCGATTGATTTTCGATAAAAATGCAATCGAATCCGATTCAATCGATTTCCGATATTGTGAACTTCGATTTCGATCACGATTTTTTGATCGAACGGCAACCCTAATATTTAGTAACGATCGAAGTTTATAAAATGATCCTCCTCATTGATACACAGTAATAATAAATGTGCTTCTGAATAAAAACCTAGTGCTTGAGATAGTGTGCTATATTGAATTGTTTACCATACTTGAGAGAAGGGGGGGAGGGGCGTCAAAATGTTCCGGGCCTAGGGACTCAAAATAACTTGATATGGCCCTGCCTACAAACAAAGATACAGTGAAACCTCTATGCGTTTTTACTAGATCCATCGTTTTTACGCTTGTACCATGCATTTTTCTCACCCCACTCCCATATAATCAATGTAATATTTTCCCGGATGGTTTTATTTTCCTGGTCCCTTCAGAAATGCTGTAAAGAGGTTTCACCGTACACAATATTCTTCAAGGATATGGCAACACTGGGCTACATTTAAATGAATAATGATGCTATTTTTTTTTACAAATTTAAGGGATGATCTTTTTTCAATTTTTTTCTGTCCACTGGGGTCCAACCCTCTTCTGAGTTGTGGGTATCACCCCCAATTTTGAGTAGGTATTGATTCCACTCAATTCGAACTCACACAAATTGTATGAGATGGTGATATGATTGGTAGTCGAATTTTAATACCAATTGACGACTCGAAATAGGCGTGGCTCCACCAGTCAGCCAATTGGTTCATATCATTTGTGGTGATTTGAAGATACCCTGATTGGATATTTGAATTTGACTACAGTTCTAACAGCCCTGTTGATTGGACGGTATGATTTGTGACGTCAAGGGGGCGGAGACTGCAGGTCGTCTTGACTACAGTTCTAACAGCTAGTCCTGTTGATTGGACAATATGATTTGTGACGTAAAGGGGGCGGAGACTGAGAGTCGTCAATTATGACAACCATCCCAAGTTTCAGCATTAACCTTGATTGGGGAACAATGATTTTGTACCAAATTTCAATGTTGAATAAAAAATTTGAAGTACATTTTGAAGTAGGTATTCAAAAGATCATTGTTTCTATCGCATCAGAATTTAGATATCTCATACCGTATTAAAGTTATAACTATAAAACTGATATTTCAATAAATCGACTTTCAAACGCCCCCGTATGAGATCTACGATACCTAGTTGTGTTAGTCCTAGTCGCTATAACTATGTTAGTGTGAAAATGAAATAAAAGTTGGGCTACGTACGGTACTGACCTCCTCATTGAGATTGCTGACCAATAGGACGCAACCATTGCCGCCCATTTGGCCCATCGAGCCGGCGAGGCGGATACCGGCCGCCCCCAGAGCGTTACCGGCACCGCCCGCCATCTGGAACCCGGCTAATTGCATACCTGTCGGGAGAAATCGGAAACGTTAGTCGATATACATGATTAGTACTGTTTTTATTGATGGGAATTTGCGAGATATTCGTAGAAACTAAAGTCAGGCAGAAACTTTCAATCTGATTGATTTCTACTACTTGGGCCCGGTTTTACCAATCTTAGTTAGGCCCGGTTTTACCAATCTTAGTTAGGCCCGGTTTTACCAATCTTAGTTAGGCCCGGTTTTACCAATCTTAGTTAGAGTGCTAATCCACTAACTATTAATTAAAGGTACAAAAATAACATATGTAACCAATGGTGATAACAAGTTAATCCACTAACTATTACTGAATCCAGTTTCGTAAAACCGGGCCTTAAGAGTCCACGGGAGTCGATTTAGCGAAATATCAGTTTTTTGATGATAACTTTCGAACGGTATGAGATATCAAAATTCTAATAAGCGAGAAACACAGATAATTATAATAGCTTCAAGATGATATAAAACATAACTATTCAAGTCATGTCGCATAACTGTCAAGAGTAGACAGCTAAAAAATGTGTTTTTTTAGCTGTATACTCTTGACAGTCACGCGACATGGCTTGAATAGTTATATCTTATATCATCTTGAAGCTATTATAATTATCTGTGTTTCTCGCTTATTAGAATTTTGATATCTCATACCGTTCAAAAGTTATCACCAAAAAACTGATATTTCGCTAAATCGACTCCCATGGACTCTTAAACAAACTATTTTCAGTTCTTTTCCAAAGTTTATTTTATTGTCTGTTGAATTCATTAATTATCAAAACTATCAACTGTAAATTTCCATTTAAATTCATGGACCTTATCATTTTAAAATAGGTCTTCTAATAAAATGAAGTCATGAACAAACCTAAAAATATATATACACATCTGATTTGAAAAATTACGTACAATCTACCAGAATAATATGCTAGATTTGAAAAGACTCGACAGTACTAGTCCTAACGTTCTATCAAATTTCCAACAAAACATTTAGTTGACAAAACTTGTTCCAAGGTTTGGTTGTACAAACTACTAATCAAGTATTAATTAACTAATAATTAGTCAAGGTACGAAAATAACAAAAGTAACCAAAGGTGATAAGTTAATGGGCTAAGGTTTGGTTTCACGAAGAATAAACAAGTTGATGAAGCGATAATCAGCAGACCGACTTGTTGACATTCTCGATTACCAAGAATATTTTTGTACTTTAATCAATAATCAGACAAATTAGATATTTTTAATTTCCGTAGTACCAAGTTTTGATAAGTGAATTGAGCACAAATCAGAGGACTAGTTTGTTATCACCCATGGTTATGTATTCATCTTTGAACCTTCAAGTAATAGTTAAGTAATTAATATTTAATCATCAGTTGATACAGGCTCTTAGAACGCAGTCCAAGTATTGCATAAGGCACTAACTATAGGTTCGTATTACTGGCCCAAAAAGAACCATAGTATTTCTGTCAGCCATTTTACAAACTATTCAACAAAACTAACCCTAATCCAGTGTGTTTCTGAAAGAATTCCATTGTAGATCTGAACAGTACTGATATTAATGGAAGGTAAAATGTTGATACACAAGCGCTAATTGTGAGTTAAAGCGCCAGTTACACACTGAACATAAAGTACATGACATGCACCAACCATTGTTGAATATTTAATTAGTAGGACAAAACAATTGATAAGAGAAAAAGTCAGAGCATTTAATAAAGAAATACATTATCGTGAAAAGAAAGGAAAAGAGAGAGAGAGAAAGCCTAGAAAGAGAGAAAAGAAAATACATGAAATAATTAATAAATAAGAAGAATGAAGAACGAAAAAAGGAAAATCCCCCTTTCCCCCGAAAAACGAAGAACCTAGAAGAAAACAAAGAAGTTAATAGAATGAGGTTATTGATAAGGCAGTCATAGAAGATGTGATGAAATACCAAAAAACATCAAAAGCAAAGAAGAAAACTTTATTGTGAGAAATAATTAGACAGCATATATAGGGGTAAAGTGAAACAAAGAGAAAATCCTTCTATAGACAAGAAAAGAATAAAGTTTGGGCCTAGTGGGTTTCAGAGATTACATTCGAGTGGGTTTTGTCGAATAAAGGAAAGTTTGGGAAACGGAGGAAGCTAATGATTACGCAGAACGTGCGGTAATGATATGGGCCTCATGATCATACTGATCACAACTGTGAATGAAGATTTAGTTGGCAGAGATAAAACATTTAAGAAGATATCCGTTTCTTTCCTCATATAACGACCGAGGTAAAACGTACCGGTACACTCAGGTTCAAAATAAAGTAAATTAAAGAAAATTTACGATATAAGTGAATATAAGTGAGTAGGCCCTAATTAGGCCATACAGTAATAATTGATGAGTGAAAATAGAATTTAAATTAAAGAAAAGAATTGAAAAAAAAAACAGGATACAAAATAAGTACTCGTGAAGTTTGAATCGGTAAATAGATTTGAATTATGTTAGGTCCATTTATAAATCTGTGGAGAAGAAGAATGAGAATACATTGAATAGTACTGGAGTGAATAGAGAAATTAGAAAAAAAAGATGGAAAAGTGAAAAAAAAAGGCAGAATGAGAGTGGATATGAGAATCTAAGGGAGAGAAAAGGAAGAAAAAAAGTGGTGTGAGATAGAGAGAGAGAGGGACAGAGAGAGAAACAGCGGGAGAGAGAAAAAGATAGAGTGGGAGAACAGGAAACAGAGAGGGACAGGAAGAGACACAGAGAGGGAGAGGGAGAGACAGAGACAAGAACGAAGACACAGGCACAGAAAGAGAAGTACGCCTGTAGAAACGGTAGAGCGAGAGCGCGTCAAGAGTCAGAGAGAAAGAGACACAGCCGAAAGAGAAGCCGCGTCACGCTGGTTGCATACCTCCGAGTCCGGGCACGGAGTTGGCGTAGGGCGACGACAAGGGCGAGCCGAGGCCGTGCATTGCAGCAAACGGCGAGGCCAGCACGCCAGCACCTGACAAGAGGAGATTCGAGTCATGTAGTGATAAGCAGCGAGCTAGTGAGCCAATCAAAACATACCAACACATGTACTCTCGATCGTCACAATACATACACGTTATGTTCATTCATTAACATACTTCAACACTATCATTTCCACTGTTCCATTCATTAATTAATTTTTCATCAATTTTATTTGACTCAATTGACGACTCGAAATGGGCGTGGTTTTACAAGTCGGCCAGTTAGATCTATATCATTTGTGGTGATTTTGGTGATACCCCTATTGGATATTTCAATTTCACCTCAGTTCTAACATCCTGTCATTTGGATGTTATGATTTGTGATGGTAATGGGACTGAGAATGTCGTCAATGTTATTGTCAACTGTACATACAGGACCCTCATCGCGACTGCCATTGAAATGAGGTCGTAAGACCAGCTAGCTCCACAAAGCTAGAACTTTGATTGGTTAATGTTTATTAGTAGAAGAGCTACCTGTCATGGCAACATGTCTGGTCTCTGTGTATTTCCACTGTTGTTAGCACAAAATTCCAGCCTTGCTTATGATGTGGGCTTCAAAATGTGATGAATTATTCAGTCTAAGAGACTGTGAATTTGTTATTTTAATATATTGTCACTGTTGGTAGCTTTTTTAGTGATCATTAACCAATCAAAGGTCCTAGCCTCTTGGATCTAGCTAGCAATAGAACGTTATTTCAATTGGATTATTGGGAACGGGTCCAGAACGCTAGTACTTTTTTGATAATGTGTACTAGAAGAGCTAAATACCATGACAATACAAGACAATAATAGAGTCATGGTCTCTTAGATAGCAAAAATAGGACCTATTTTGTAGCCCACCTCAAGAGCAGTGCTAGGATTTTGTGCTAATAACAATGGAAATATACAATTAATGGACATGTTGCTATGGTAGATAGCTCTACAAGTAGATATTAACAAATCTAAACCCTGGTCTCTTGGAGCAAGCTACGGCTAGGATGTTATTCTAAGTGACAGTTGCGGTGGAGAGTCCGGAATGAGAAACGTCAATCAAAGTAAAAGTGAGCTTGTACATAGGTGTATGTCAACATGCATTGAGGGTTGCGTTGGTTTGCCAGTTGGTGACTTCACTAATTCAAAAATACGTTCCATTTTCTGAGTGCTTTTCAGAGAAATATTGATCGCTACTCTATCTAGTGTTTTTTGTAGAAACAGCTGACAAACCTGATGCCAGCTGTTATTAGCTGAATTGACGTGCACGTCAAGTTAGTTCCTTTCATCACCACTTATCTACGCACGGTCAATAGTTCAAGATTTGAAAGGGACCGTTAATTGGAACATATTTCAAACATGGGATATTTTCAACATATTTCACCATTTCCAGCAGGCAAACCAACGCAACCCTCAATGCATCAAATGTATGCATACAAATTACTATAACGCAAGTACATACATAATTATAACAATATACATGAGGTCAAGATTAATATTAATTCGAAATTAGTTGGTGAATTCAGTAATCAAATACTAATTAGTGTCGGAATTACCAACGGGGGAGTAGCTAGAACTGGCAATTCAAAGTTATTATCACCATGGTTACCTGTGATATTTGTTTTCACCAACTCTCAGATTAGGGCTAACTGGACTTGGTAATGACGGGCCTTGGTCACTATTAGAATATTCTTGATTGGATGTTACAAAGTCGAATAGAAAAAATGAAAAATGAATCAACAGTTGGGTTTGATCCCTTGGGACCAGAGTTCACAACCTACAGGACTTGGGATCTTTTCAACTACAAAACTTTACACTTGAAATAAACTCTGGAGCAATGGTAAGTCCACTTGATGACTGATTAAAATGTATTTAAATATATATTTATATATATATATATATATATATATATATATATATATATATATATATATATATATATATATATATATATATATATATATATTTGAATATATTTAAATAATTAGTATATTAATGTATGATAAAACTTAGCCATTCACACATACACACACACACACACCAACACACTCATGATGATGACTAATGGTTACTATATTGTCAAATTAACACATTGCCTTAATTATGGTTCACCAATCGCAATAGTTAAAACATTGAAATAAATGACATTTTTCATGACATAGTTATATTAATAAAAAAAAATATATATATAAATATATAAATATATATATATATATATATATATATATATATATATATATATATATATATATATATATATATATATTTAGTGACTGTTGACCTCTTATATACTTGCATCCACGAAAGACAAAAGTCGAAAACCAAAATCATAAGAACTTCGATAATCACTCATTATCGCTACATTTTCAACGATTCAATGCTTTTGAAAAATGTAGTTGTCTTTCTCATTGTAAATCTCGTTCTGTAACAATCTTATAGCCGTGAATATACCACAACTACACGAAGACAAGGTGCTATCCGTGTCTGTTATTTTGATAGCGAACCTTCTTCTCGCGTGGAAGCAAGTATAGCACTCTTTTTGTTTGTGTATCCAATGGGAATGAACAACAACAGAGCAGAGATTGAGAGACTGTCAAGTCACACTGAATCAAACAATATGACATGCTGTGTCTATACACTGAGTTCCACTGATCATTGTAGTGATATGAATAATAATGTGTGCCAGGTGTCTAGGTGTGTAGGTCTGACTGTTCCTGGTGACAGCTGAAGAGAGAGAGGGAGAGGGGAGAGGGGAGAGGGGAGGGAGAGAGAGAGGGAGGAAGAGAGGGAGGAAGGGAGGGGGAGAGAGAGGGAGGGAGAGAGAAAGAGAGATATAGAGGGAGAGAGAAGAGGAAGAGGGAGAGGGAGAGAGCGTGTGTAAAAGAGAGAGAGGGAGGGAGAGAGTGTGTGTAAGAGAGAGAGGGGGGTGAGAGAGAGAGATAGAGAGAGATAGGAAGGGGGAGAGGAGAGAGAGTGGAGATAGAGAGTGAGAGAGAGTGGAGATAGAGAGTGAGAGAGAGTGGAAGAGGGAAGGGAGAGTGAGAGAGAGATAGAGAGAGAGAGAAATAGGGAGTGGAAGAGGTAGAGAGAAGACAGAGAGAGAGAGAGGGGGAGAGAGAGGGACAGAAAGATGGAGAGAGAGAGAGAGAAAGAGAGAGAGAAATAGATAGTGGAAGAGGTAGAGAGAGAGAGAGAGAGAGAGAGAGAGAGAGAGAGAATGAGAGAGAGAGAGAGAGAAAGAGAGAGAGAAATAGAGAGTGGAAGAGGTAGAGAGAAAGAGAGAGAGAGAGAGAGAGAGAGGAAAGGGGGGGAGGTAGAGAGAAGAGAGAGATAGAGAGAGAATGAGAGAGAGAGAGAGAAATAGAGAGTGGAAGAGGTAGAGAGAGAGAGAGAGAGAGAGAGAGAGAAAGAGAGAGAGAGAGAGAGATTTGTATAAAACTTTCTTCCAAGTCGTGTTCTAATGAGGTAGTAACGAAGCCAATCATTGTTGTGACAAACTAAAGTGTCACCTGGAGGAAGAAGTGAGAAAACCTGATTTTCCCGCGGGATGAAAAGGGAGCGACGAGGAAGAAGTGAGGATTAGGAACAATGATAGCAGGCCTAGGGGGAGGGGGGAGGGGGAAGGGTATATCCCTTTTTAACTCGACGTCGTACAACTACAATATATATAAATTGTGTATTTCATTTTATCAATGATTTAATAATGAGAAAAAAAACCGGGAGATTCAGGAACGTTGTAACAAAGTCTCCGATGAAGAAAAAATAAACAAATAACTTATTGGTTCAAAAGTGAATTATGAGATTTATGTATTGTTTGATTTATGTATTGTTATGATTTATGTATTGAATATGAATTGGAATACAACGAGACGCGTGGCCGAGTGGTAACACACTGAACCGTCATTCGGGAGACCGGGGTTCGATTCCCGCCATGATCGACCATCCTGATAGGCTTTTCGTGGTTTCCCTCTGTCATTCAGGTTGATACTGGGATAGTTCCTTAATAACAGGCCACGACCGACTTCTTCCCACTATCCAAAACACCTAATAAAATAAACCTTCATCTCATCATCCCATCATCTCGTTCATCATCCACCGACGCCAATAGATCGTAGCCATCGTTAAAACCCAATATGAAGAAAAATGGTACGTCACACCCATCTTTCATCCATTGCCTTAATTGGGGAACAATGATTTAGTATCAAGTTTCGATAATATTGACAAAAAAAAAAAAAAACGTGACTTCAACTCTAAAGTACTTTTGAAGCGGTGGTATTCTCTTTGATCTTGTCAAGTTGGTAGATAACCTCTAACTTTAGTGAAAACAACTGTACAATGATTGCTATATCAATAATAAATAAAACAAAAATACATAAAAAGATAGAAATGATAAAATGAAATCGATATGCGAAACAATGGGTATTAATTTGACATTGTTAAGCCGATTTGATTTGAAATCCATGCAATTATTAATCGAACAATACCAATTAGTGCACCAATTAGTCCGATTCAAAGTATCAGTAACATTAATAATTGTTTGTTTTTAATAGAATCTATAATTACGGTATCAGATTTAAATCATGATATAATTTCTTTATATCGGGTTCGGTGACGCACTGTACTGATGGCTGAGATCTATTGGCGTCGGTGAATGATATACTAGGCAAACGCGTTATGTGTTTCCGCGTTGATGGATGAGCTGGAACATATCAACTTATCTTTGGATTGGTTATTATATATATATATAGACCTTGAGATCCAAACCATTACATCACTGCCATCTTATTTTCCTTTAATAATTTATATCATCTTTATTCTATAATATTTATATTTTATAATATTTTATAATATAATTTTATATTTTATTTTATTTTATATTTAAAATTTCATTTTATAATTATTATTATCAAGCATCTCATAGAAGTCATTGAAAGATATTTTTTCAAATTTGTATTTTTTTTTCAAGATTCATATTTTCATCATGTAGTGAATTCTGCAAGAATCACCAAATTTTTCGAAGTGGTTCTGATTTTTATTTTTATTATTTAATTATTTGATATTATTTATTTTTATATTGATAATTATTAATTATTTAATATTATTTGATTTTAATTAGAAATCTTGACCTTCCACTGTATTTATATGTTACAAGCAATTTTATGTGTAAAAAAAAATATTAAATCTCTAAATTCAAACACAGATGTGCACACTCATAATACAAGGACTAAAACAAATATCCATATTAATCGCTTCAGTACAAAATTTGCTCAAAACAACTCAAATTTCATAAACATTAAACTTTATAACAAATTACCATCATCAATAAAAAACATATCAGCAATACATACTTTCAGACATATCCTAAGAACTTTTTTTACTGTTAAATGTTATTACTCCATTAACGATTACTTTGGAGATAGTATAGAGGACTATGATCCAAAACTGATGATAAATACACTTAAAAATAAAATAGACTTCCGTAAACAATTTTCAAAATAAACTAAAAACTTAAACTTACTCAAACTTTAAAATTTCCTCTGACCATTTCACCATTTCATTATTTATTTCATCATATTTTATCAAATAATTGTCTGTACATGCTAACTCAATATTTATATATTCTGTAACACGCATTGACATGTAAATAAACATTATTATTATTATTATTATTATTATTATGATAATAAAGAAGGCTTCGTTTTAATCGTTTACAATCAAGTGGTGACACTTGTTGCTTTGATTTAATAGGTATCTTAATAGCTTTGAATAATTGACACAAATAACATTATATATTTTTTTACATCAAAACGGCTGATCCGATTTGAGTAAAAGTTCGGAATAATGTGTATTATCATGTTGTTCGAGTTCTGTGGAAATTTGAAAAATTTCGGAGAACATTCACTTTGTCATTTTTTCCGCCTGGCTTATTCATATGGGTTTTTTGAAAACTTCAAAATGATTTATCTCAAGAATTGTTGAACCGATTTTGCCTCAAAACTATACAGCATCAAGTCAGTTAGGGGTTCATGTGTGTGCCAAGTTTCATCATGATCTGAATTTCTGTTTGACCTGTAGAGCGCGAAAAAAAAAAAAAAAAAAAAAAAACACCTTCGATTTTTCAAGTACAGTGTAATTATAAGAAGAGATGATAGGTTATAACATCAAGCGTTATTGGATAGTGTGAAGGAGTCGGTCGTGGCCTGTTGTAAAGAAACCATCCCAGTATCAACCTGAACGACAGAGGAAAACCACGAAAAAAATCTTGTCAGGTCGACCTTGGTAGTAATCGAACCCCGGTCTTCTGAATAACGGTTCAATGTGCTAACCACTCGTCTCAGTCAAGTTATTATTGAACAAATAACTCTAAATGACATATAAAACGATATGCTTTTCGAAACTTGAACCTGAAAAGGCTGTATCAACATGTATTGCAGCATCCTCAGAGGATCAACTCGATAGAGTGTTAATATTGAATAGAATGTCAGACAATCCGACGCTGACACAGCCTGTCAGCAGCAACCTATTCCCTCGGGAGGCCAACCTGGAGTGATTTCATCCAGAATTCATCCCGCAAATTATATATAGGCCTATATATATATATATATATATATATATATATATATATATATATATATATATATATATATATATATATATATATATATATATATATATATATATATATATATATATATATATATATATATATATATATATATATATATATATATATATATATATATATATATATATATATATATATATATATATATATATATATATATATATATATATATATATATATATATATATATATATATATATATATATATATATATATATATATATATATATATATATATATATATATATATATATATATATATATATATATATATATATATATATATATATATATATATATATATATATATATATATATATATATATATATATATATATATATATATATATATATATATATATATATATATATATATATATATATATATATATATATATATATATATATATATATATATATATATATATATATATATATATATATATATATATATATATATATATATATATATATATATATATATATATATATATATTATATAGGCTATATATACACAGGAAAACTTAAGAAACATTGAATCTCTCGCGAAACTGCTATAATGGTTCCGAGCGACCGTCTCCCCTATTTCACACCACTAACGTGCGGATGGTTCGAGCCTTCATCTCTAGTATGTACTTTAGTAATATTTACAGGAATCCTTCTTTACTCTCATTACGTACCCCGTTTATTTGCGACACGCCAAGGGGGTAGGAGGAGGAGGGGGGGGAGGGGAGATTCAGGTAATCAAACAAACTTTCTTACAGTGAGGGGGTAAAAACAAATTACCAACTTGTGAGAGTTTCTCTAAATGGGGTGTGTGGGGGGGGGGGGGGAGGAGTTTATTTAGACTTGAAAAAAAAAGTTATTTGAAGACAGCAAATTAAGTAGATCAGATGAAGGAATGAATGCAAGTCAAATGTACGTACGAAATGTAAGGGAGTGATGTGGTGAGATGGGGTAGTGACAGATGAGAGAGAGAGAGAGAGATAGGGTTATTCTGGAGGGGGGGGGGGGGTGAATATTGGTTTAACGGAGATTGTAACACACGTGTCTTGGTGATCTGATGGAAGTGTACTGATTAGAACGTTATATATATATATATATATATATATATATATATATATATATATATATATATATATATATATATATATATATATAAATATATATATACCGGTATATATATATATATATTTATATTTATATATATATATATATATATATATATATATATATATATATATATATATATATATATATATATATATATATATATATATATATATATACACAAATAAATATATTTATATATATATATATTTATATATATATATATATAGGCCTATATATATATATATATATATATATATATATATATATATATATATATATATATATACACATATATATATATGTATATATATATATATATATATATATATATATATATATATATATATATATATGTATAAATATAAATATATATATATATATTGTATCAATCTACAATTTCCGTTGTCGTGAAAACAGGTATAATATGTATTGTTCGTTTAACGCCCCACCAACAGCTAGGTTATACGGGGGTACGAATGAGCAGGGGATTATGAAACCACGAAGTGTTAACAAGCGAAGGGATGTTCACAAAAACCCATACCGCACACGGGACTCGAACCCACGCCCCATCAGGGTTTCATCAACCTTGCTGAAGCTGACGTTAAGATCAAGGCTACCGCGGTGTGGTATTTTTCACCAATTTTAGGTACGCTAACCCTCGAATTAGTAGACCTACTTTGGTTAAACTGACCCATAAAATACTTGGTATTCAAGATATGTTTTCAGGATTTTTTTATATCTCGAGGGATATATATTATATCAAATTTGATCCATATCTATTAAATAGGTACAGTGGTCACTTTATCGAGCCATTTAATTTTAGCTAATAGAAAGAAAAAATGATTTTCAAACATCATTCACAAAATATGTTACCGAGACGTGTGGCGAGTGGTTAATACACTGAACCGTCATTCAGGAGACCGGAGTTCGAATCCCGCCATGGTCTACCATCCCGACAGGGTTTTTACATGCTTTCCATCTGTTCAGGACAATACTGGGATGGTTCCTTAACAACAGGCCACGACCGACTCCTTCCCACTATCCAAAAACACCTAATCAAATGACCTTTCATCTCATCATCCCACCATCTCATATATATCATTCGACGACGCCAATAGATCATAGCCAACAGTATAGTGCGTCGTTACATCCAATATAAATGAATGAAAAATATGTTATTATCAATAAAATAAAGCCTGTGTACACATTTTTAATAGTAATTATATCATTTTCTACACTGAATAGGAACTTGACAACAAGTATGATATACATCAAACGGTTAAAAATTCACAAATCATATAAGAATACGGTATGTCCATTATGTTATTTTATTCCAATTTTCTATTCCTTAAATGTTATATTTTATTATTCCAGTATGTTAATTTAGTTATCTTAGTTTAGGCTGGTGGTAAGGCACATGTTGTTACGGGGCTTGCTCTATTCTTACCACCAGCGATACACAGCATTTAAAATTATTCATATGTATTATCTATGACTATCAATAACGTAACGGGATAAGCAACATGGCGGTTTCCTTTCGCACTATGCGTACATCAAAGGGATGCCGCCTCACAAATGTTATGATGATTTGCTGGTATTATTGTGAGTTGATCTACACAAGTAATAGATGTAATGCAATCTATGAATCCAGCTCTTTCCAACTGCATTAAACAATATTGGGATACATTTCATTTGAATTAGCCAATCTAAATTTAAAATACGTCTGTAAAAGCATTTAGTCCCTAGTCAAGAGCCCTACTGCTATATTTACCATTTGATAACTGGATAATTACTCATCATCTACGAGAAAGATTGAAATCAATGCAATTGTACAACTATGTACTATATATTGAAATACGAGTCTAATACGTACGATTTGATTTGAAATTGCGAATCTCACGAATGTACACGAAAGCGCGCTGATTCCATCATGGTGAAAACGGCCTAATGTTAAAAGGATAGGACTTATGCCGTGTTGCTTATCCCGTTACGTTATCGATAGTCATAGGTATTATAATGTATTGTGTATCAAATAAATAATAATATGAAATACAGTTATGCAATTTGAGGAACGGTTTATTCCTACGAAACGATCGCGGTGTACAACCGAACATTCTGGCAATATTGGTTTAGAACGATATTCACGTTTAATGAAAGGGTTTTGATCCCTCTTTGAAGTTCACCAAATAGCTGGAGAGTATTTAATTAAAGATTCAGAGCATGCGGAAGTCGGCTTAGAATCAAATGTCAGGGTTTAGTGATGCCAAAGTAATAAGAAATGATATGGAAACACTTGTGATCCATTTAGGAACATCAACCGTTTCCATTCACCACTAGTGATTTACCTGTATTCACGAGAGGGGAAGAGAGATGGAGAGAGAGAGTGAGAGTTTTTTTTTAATATATATATATATATATTATATTAAATATATATATATATATATATATATATATATATATATATATATTATATTAAATATATGTATATATATATATATATATATATATATATATATATATATATATATATATATATATATTATATTAAATATATGTATATATATATATATATATGTATATATATATATATATATATATATATATATATATATATATATGTATATATATATATATATATATATATATATATATATATATATATATATATATATATATATTAAATATATGTATATATATATATATATATATATATATATATATATATATATATATATATTATATTAAATATATGTATATATATTCGGGATTTTATAGTTATGTCGAAAAAGATACGCCTCGACCGGGATTCGAGGCTTCGAGCCCGGGACCTTCTGCTTGCCGGGCAGGTGCTCTACCTTTTTTTATTTTAATTATCACATGTATATATTTAAATATAAATATATATATATATATATATATATATTATATTAAATATATGTATATATATATTGAATTAAATATATGTGTGTATATATATATATATATATATATATATATATATATATATATATATATATATATATATATATATTATAATATATATATATATATATATATATTGGAGCGAGATGGAGAGATAGAGAGAGAGATAGAGAGTGAAAGAGAGAGAGAAAATGAGGGAGAATAAGAGAGAAAGAGAGATTTCAAGATATAATATGAAAGAGAGAGAGAGAGAGAGAAAAGTGAGAAAGATATATATACATAACTTTTCATAAATCCCCGAACCTCCCTTCCCCAAACCCCCCCCCCCTCTCAGATATCTCTCGTTAATTACGCTTCGTCGGCCAAAAATCGGAGTAAAACATTTGAGCAGCAATTTATACGTCTTTGAAATTAATTAAAAAGTTGACAAATCCACGGGACCGTGCGGTAATATTTGAGTTATCGCCGTGCACCGGTCGGTAAAAGAAGTTTAGGGGTCGAGAAAACAGCGGACTGCAATTTCAATAATATATAATATATATTCGTCATACCTGGCGGTAAATGAGAACATCGGTAACACGTTTTAATATATTAGTTTGAGTGGAAAACAAGAGAAAGAGTTTGAAAGAAATTAATTTTATTTAATAAGAAATTACTGTTTGTTTAACGACCCCACCAACAGCCAGGTTACCCTAGCTACGCACAATTGTCTGTCATCCATTGAAATAGTATAATTGCAAAGCGTAGACAGCATTTTTCAAGACTTCGTTCGCACCTCGTTTAGATCATTGAATAATACATAGGATAGATCGAGTCTTTTTCAAGAGGGCTGTGAAATGAAAGGTGTCAATGATTGATAAGTTACAGTGGCGTCTGTCAAGTGACAAATGACTGACAATCGTCACCATGTAAATAAAGAGAACTGGATGATTATAAAGGATTGTTAATTGGTGACGGTTGCATGGTGGATCGTTTCAGCGAAATATCAGTTTTTTGGTGATAACTTTTTGATAGCTTAATTTTTTGTGAAAACGATCCTATCTTTCATCGTTAGCCTTAATTGGGGAACAATAATTTTGTATCAAGTTTCGATGTTGTTAAAAAAAAAAAAATTACCTTTGAACGGTATGAGATATCAAAATTCTAATACGCGAGAAACACAGATAATTATAATAGCTTCAAGATGGTATCAAATATAACTACCCCACTCATGTCGCATATTTGTCACGTGTTTGTGTCGTCATATTTGTCGCATATTTGTCACGTGTTTGTGTCGTCATATTTGTCGCATATTTGTCACGTGTGTGTGTCGTGACATATTAGTCACGTCCCAAAAAATGTGTTTTTTCAGCTGTATACGCTCGACAATTGCGCGATGAGTTGCATAGTCATAACTTATACCATCTTGAAGGTATTATAATTATCTGTGTTTCTCACGTATTCGAATTTTGATATCTCATACCGTTCGAAAGTCATCACCAAAAAAACTGATATTTCGCTAAATCGACTCTTAATGGGAGTCCTTTTAACGAAATATCATTTTTTTGGTGATAACTTTCAGTCGGTATGAGATATCAAAATTCTAATACATGAGAAACACAGATAATTATAATACCTCCAAGATGGTATAAGTTATGACTATTTGAGTCATACTATATCCACATCAAAGTCCTCATCATCAACGGGAAGGTATCGGTCGTGGCCTATATTATAGGAACCACCCGGGGATCAGTCTGGACTACAGAGCGAAACCATGAACCCCAGGAGAGATGGACGGTGGAGGGGATATGCCCCCCACCTCCCGGATCTTGTACGAAATGAGCATGTTAGCAATGAGCTAAATGTGTGCCATTTCCTTGAATGAATATAGGCCTATATGAGTGACTGATAATAAAGAAAAACCGTACCTTACGCGGGCGGGACTCGAACCCATGTCCAGCCTGATTCCAGTTCCCAAAAAATAATCCTTCAACTGACTTTTAGCTAAACCTATGACTATCAATAACGTGACGGGCTAAGCAACATGGCGGGTTCCTTTCGCACCATGCGTATATCAAAGGGATGCCGCCTCACAAATGTTATGATGATTTGCTGGTATTATTGTGTGTTGATCTATACAAGTAATAGATGTAATGCAATCTGTGAATCCAGCTCTTTCCAACTGCATTAAACAATATTGGGATAAATTTCATTTGAATTAGCCAATCTAAATTCAAAATACGTCTGTAAAAGCATTTAGTCCCCTAGTCAAGAGCCCTACTGCTATATTTACCATTTGATAACTGGATAATTACACATCACCTTCGAGAAAGATTGAAATCAATGCAATTGTACAACTATATGTACTATATATTGAAATATGAGCCTAATACGTACGATTTGATTTGAAATTGCGAATCTCACAAATGTACACGAAAGCGCGCTGATTCCATCATGGTGAAAACGGCCTAATGTTAAAAGGATAGGACTTATGCCGTGTTGCTTATCCCGTTACGTTATCGATAGTCATAGGATAAACTGAGTTCGAGATAAAATTCATTTACCATTTTCACACATTTATTTACACCCATTTTCTCTCCCCTTCAGCTTGCACGGACTAATTACGCGAATTCCTTCTCACACATCCATAAAGAGGGGGGGGGGGGGGGGGGGGGTAGGGGGTAGGGGGGGTGTTTTTGTGGCTTTCCGTTCTGCATAAATTAAAGGGGCACTTTTCAGACCACTTTATCTCGTCGACACACCTTGATCCGAGCCGCAAAGCACACAAAGTGACACATCTAAACTCGGTATTTTCGACTCTTGTTTTTCAATAGTTAGTTAAAAGTTAACCGACTGTTAATTAACTTGTAATTGATTGTTGTTTCCATAACGACCCCATCAATATAGCTAGGTTATATGAGGGTATGAATGAGCAGGCGATTATAAAATGCCACCCTCGGTAGCTCGGTTAGCTGAGGCGCTGCTTCAGAAACTGAAGTCATTGTTGGGCGTGGGTTCGAGTCCCGCATAAGGCATGGGTTATTGTAAACGTCCTTTCACTTTTTTTTTTTAAATTGGGTTCTAACGACGCACTGTAATGATGACTGAGATCTATTGGCGTCGGATGAATGATTAATGAGATGATGGGATGAAGGTTTTTATGGGTAATGGGAAGGATAGTGGGAAGGAAGCGGTCGTGGCCTATATTGTGGGAACCATCCCGGCATTAGCCTAGACTACAGAGAGGGAAACCACGAAAAACCCCTGTAAAGATGGACGGTGGCGGGGATCGAACCGGGTCCGATATGTCCCTTCACCTCCCGGGTCACATGAAGCAAGTGCGCTAACCACTCAGCTACTGTGCCGGTTCCTTTCACTCACCATCACTTCATAGTTTCATCATCACCTGCTCATTCGTACCCCCGTCTAACCTGGCTGTTGGTGGGGTCGCTAAGCAAGCAATAATCACCAGCATCATGAGTATGAAACTATGAAGTGATGAGTGAAAGGACGTTTACCAATACCCGTGCCTTATGTGGGACTCGAACCCGTGCCTTATGCGGTACTCGAACCCGTACCTATGTAGGAATCGAACCCACGCCTTATAATACGGGACTCGAACCCGTGCCTTATGCGGGACTCGAACCCGTACCTATGTGGGAATCGAACCCACGCCTTATGATACGAGACTCAGACCCGTGCCTTATGCGGGACTCGAACCCGTACCTAAGTGGGAATCGAACCCACGCCTTATAATACGGGACTCAGACCCGTGCCTTATGCGGGACTCGAACCCGTACCTATGAGGGAATCGAACCCACGCCCTATAATACGGGACTCAGACCCGTGCCTTATATACGGGACTCGAACCCACGCCTTATATACGGGACCGAATGTTAATAATTATTATTCAACTTCATTTTCAGTAAAAAGTAATTAATTAAAGTCTGCAATATTTTAGGTTCTTGAAATATACTTTTACTCCGAATCGATATAAATTAAACCTTAAAATCTGTGAGAAAATTTATTGAATCTATACAAGAATGAAAGAAACACGCCAAAGAGATACACCAACTAGTTTTTATCCGAAAACACCTATTCAGTTCATTCAAAACATTTTTTATTTCTATTTGAAAGCTCGACTGGCCGGCTCACACACTTAACCCCTTTTTGTACGTAAATACACGTTTTCAATTACACAGGGACGAAGTTTTCGACGAAAAAGTTGAGTATTATTCAAATTGCTAACGAAAAAAATGAAATGAAAAAGTTAATCATGGTCATTGCCCGAAGTCAACGGCTATGGCTACATTTTGGGGGGGGGGGGAACTGGGAGGAAGGGGGGGGGGGGGACGAAAATACGTGGGGGGTGGATGAACGATCGATTTTTAGTTAGACGGGACTCGAACCCAAGTCCGAATAATTGGCTAAATAGTTTCCAACGCAATTTGCAACAATTATCATGTTATAGATTTATAAATCCAAGTTACCGAGACGCGTGGCCGAGTGGTTAACACACTGAACCGTCATTCGGGAAAGTGAGGTTCGATTCCCGCCATGGTCGACCATCCTGACAGAGGTTTTTTGTGGTTTCCCTTTGTCGTTCAGGTTTATACTGGGATGGTTCCTCAACAACAGGCCACGACCGACTCCTTTCCACCATCCAAAACACTTAATAAAATAACCTTTCATCTCATTCATCATACACCGACGCCAATAGATTGTAGTCATCAGTACAGTGCGTCGTTAAAACCCAATATAAAAAAAAATATGAATCCAAGTTTGTTCATTTGTCTTATGAAATATTCTAATCAGCATTTTCTACAATTACCACCAGCATCTTATGACTTATTTATAATTATGATTATTACTTGCTTAACGACCCCACCAACAGATAGCTTATACGGGGGTACGAATGAGCAGGTGATAATGAAACTATGACGTGATAAGTGAAAAGACGTTTACAAAAACCCATGCATTATGTGGGAATCGAACCCACGTCCAACGGTCAGTTGTCAAAGTGGTGGTGCCTTAGCTGACTGAGCTACGGAGGTGGGTATAAAATATGACAAATCAGCATTTTCGATTAATATTATCAGCTGGCATCTTATGACGTATTGATTATTTACGTAATTAAAATGTTATGATTGTTTTTATACTTTTATATTATTTTTATTATTAAATAATATTATTACATACTTTGATATTGTATTTTATTTTCCTTTTATATTATTATATTACTTATATTATTATTTTTATATATTTTTATTCTTATTTTTTCATTTTTCTCCGGCCGGGAACTTTATTCCCTTCTTAAAAAATAGCTCATTTAAAATTCCCTTCGAATATAGAACCTAAATTTAAACTAATTTAGATTTTTCACATTCCTTGTGGAATACCCCTTGATAATCGCCCCCCACTGACCCACGTGTTTCTCCCCCTTGAACCTGTCCATCCACTTTAAAGAAACGAAATTATAAGAGTAGACAAAGTAGTAAGTTTTGCGGCGGTGTTTCAAGGGAGGGGGGGATGGGGGGGTGTGGGAACACGGCAATTGACGCGGGAAATATATGCACCGTGGCGGTGGATGAATAATAATTAGGTTACAAGTTTTCGGCCGAGTGTTTTGGCCGGCTCGAGACCCCAGACGGTTGGTGCTAATGGATAGGGGGGACGGTCGATGGTGGCCTTCGAACCAAATCGGTGTGGACCGCATTTTGGCTAGAGTCGACTTGTTTGAATGATTCTTTTTTACTTCTCTCTCTCTCTCTCTCTCTCTCTCTCTCTCTGGGTGTTACCCCCTCCTCTCCTCTCTTTCCTCACTCTATCACAAGCCATTGAATCGGAACATGCGCCCGTCAGTGCTAAGATGTAGGGGAGACGGTCTACTACAAACAGACGGTCGTCTACATAAATAACTGTCGGAAATTCGCTAATTAGTTTCGGGACAATGGTTTTTAAGGACACTCTAGTTCTAGGACAGTTGTTTCTAGGACAGTTGTTTTCAAGACACTCTGGTTCTAGGACAGTCGTTTTTAGGGCAGTTGTTTTCAAGACACTCTGGTTCTAGGACAGTTGTTTCTAGGACAGTTGTTTTCAAGACACTTTGGTTCGAGGACAGTTGTTTCTAGGACAGTTGTTTTCAAGACACTCTGGTTCTAGGACAGTTGTTTTCAAGACACTCTGGTTCTAGGACAGTTGTTTTCAAGACACTCTGGTTCTAGGACAGTTGTTTCTAGGACAGTTGTTTTCAAGACACTTTGGTTCCAGGACAGTCGTTTTTAGGGCAGTTGTTTTCAAGACACTCTGGTTCTAGGACAGTTGTTTCTAGGACAGTTGTTTTCAAGACACTTTGGTTCCAGGACAGTTGTTTCTAGGACAGTTGTTTTCAAGACACTCTGGTTCTAGGACAGTTGTTTTCAAGACACTCTGGTTCTAGGACAGTTGTTTTCAAGACACTCTGGTTCCAGGACAGTTGTTTCTAGGACAGTTGTTTTCAAGACACTTTGGTTTCAGGACAGTTGTTTTCAAGACACTCTGGTTCTAGGACAGTTGTTTTCAAGACACTCTGGTTCTAGGACAGTTGTTTTTAGGACAGTTGTTTTCAAGACACTCTGGTTCTAGGACACTTATATTTCAAGATAGTTTACAGTTGACACCATTTTGTATAGACGATCTTCCTCTCTTCTTCAAGTATATCTAGGCTCCCTATTCCACAGTTGAGTATCCTAGTGGCAGTGATACAAAGCCATCTCGAGTGCTATGCACAATATTTTACAACTCACTTCGACATTTCACTGACCAAATGGGTGGTGAGATTTCATGTTAAATGTGGAATGACATGAAATTGGAAATGATAATTTCAGAATTTCAATCAGTCATTTTCAGTTGAATTATTGGAATCTCAGCCAAATTTTACTCATTTAACATTTCACAAATGTCGAGAATAAGGGTCCAGGACCCTTATTCTCGATATTATGAGATTATGCGATGAGTGAAATGAGATTATTATCTCATTCCACTTTTTTTATCTCACTTCTCACCGTTTTGCTATTCCCGAGTTGAAAAATCGTGAAATATGAAATTGTTCTTATTATATGAGAGATACCCTTTAGGAGGCTAGCAGATTATAGCCAATAGCGGCCCGTGAAAATGTAAACAAATAGAATGCACTGCCTTCCCTAGCTAATTATCCTAGTGGCAGTGATACAAAGCCATCTCGAGTGCTATGCACAATATTTTACAACTCACTTCGACATTTCACTGACCAAATGGGTGGTAAGATTTCATGTTAAATGTGGAATGACATGAAATTGGAAATGATAATAGCATTAACCACAATTCTATTTATAGACACATTCGGACAAGAAGCCGAAAACAGTCTTCTTGATTACAATATGTCATTAAAATTTACATTAAAGAATACTAAAATTCAACGTGGCTCTGATATTTGACGTCACCAAGTGGGTAATTGTGGTTGATGCTATTTCAGGAATTTCAATCAGTCATTTTCAGTTTAACTATTGGAATCTCAGCCAAATTTTACTCATTTAACATTTCACAAATGTCGAGAATAAGGGTCCAGGACCCTTATTCTCGATATTATGAGATTATGCGATGAGTGAAATGAGATTATTATCTCATTCCACTTTTTTATCTCACTTCTCACCGTTTTGCTATTCCCGAGTTGAAAAATCGTGAAATATGAAATTGTTCTTATTATATGAGAGATACCCTTCACGAGGCTATATCAGATTATAGCTAATAGCGGCCCGGGAAAATGTAAACAAATAGGATGCACTGCCTTCCCTAGTTAATTATCCTAGTGGCAGTGATGCAAAGCCATCTCGAGTGCTATGCACAATATTTTACAAATAACTTTGACATTTCACTAACCAAATGGGTGGTGAGATTTTTGAGTGAAATGTGGAATGCCTTGAAATGTGAAATTAGTGTTTTGAGAATACCAATCAGCCATTTTCAGTGAGATTACCAGAATTTTACCTAAATAATCTCATCTCATAATCTCGAGAATAAGGGTCCAAGTGTTAGATAGACAGGATGACGTGTCTTACCTGGCTGAGGTAACCTGCCGGCGGTCGGGTCCTGTTGAGCCAGCGCCCTGTGCCTGCCCTGGGCGTTCTGCGCCATCAGCAGCTGGGGCAACAAGTCGCCGCCGAGCGCTAGCGTCGCGTCCAGACCTGGATCACCTGTCGCCAGGTTCGGGTTCGTGTAGTCTCGGCTCTTGTCGTTGTTGTACTTCACGTTCAGGCTAGACAGTTTCGAATACTCGATGCGTAGAGTACAGCACGCGTTGTAGATGTTCTGGCCGTCGAGCGACTGGAAGAAGAGGGGAGATGAGTTGGAGTGGATTTGACACGGGTAGCTCAGTGATGACGATGGGTGGATATGTTCAAGAAATATATATTTAGATACTAAAGACAAGATAACTATAGTCAAACGCGAAATATGCGTTGTAAGATGAGCGAGATATCCGAATAAGGTATAAAAGTCGTTGAAGTAGTTCTACCCTTGCTACTTTATCGACTCTGGTATTCTACACACCTTGATGCATATACAAATACTTCATTGTTGGGCAAATATTGAATCTAGAAGGCAGTGAATCTGGCAACCTAATTCTGTCATCATTTTTATCATAAATTTGATGAAAAAACCCAGTTGTTTTAATTTTTTTCTTCAAAACGGCTGATTGGAATTGGATACAAAATCGTGAAAGTGTGTAAAATCTATGTATACACATTTAGAGAAAATTTTATCCCATTTGGAGAGATTTTATTTTTCAACATTTTCCACCCACCCAAATCTCATGGGGTTTTTAGAAACTTTGAGATGATTTTTCTCAAAATCGGTCCGACCGATTCATTTCAAAAACTATACAGTTCTAAGTTGGATGAGTTTGCGTGTACAAAAAAAGTTTCATGTTGATCAGTCAACCCTTGCGACCTGTGGAGTGCTTAGAAAAAAAAAAAAAAAAAAAACACAGACAAAGCCCTATAAGAGTGGGATGGAGACTTCGCTACGCTCATCAATGAGATGAGCGTAGCGAAGTCTCCATCCCACTTTTATACGGCTTTGTCTGTGTTTTTTTTTGTCAGCACTCCACAGGTCGCAGGGTTTGACTGATCGACATGAAACTTTTTGTGTAAACGCAGACTCATCCAACTTGGAACTTTATAGTTTTTGGGATGAATCGGTTCAACCAATTTTGAGAAATATCGTCTCAAAATTTCTAAAAACCCCATAAGATTAGGCTGGGCAAGAAAATTTGAAAAATAAAAGTTCTCCGAAAAAATTTAAATTTTCCCTGAATGTGAACAAAATAATAATACAGACTATTACAATTGTATATGCAATTTAGACCAGCCGTTCTGAAGAAAATAATTTAATGAATGTTTTTTTTTTCAAGATGATATGTTATAACTATTCAAGTCATGTCGCATAACTGTGAAGCGTCGACAGCTAAACATTGTGTTTTTATTAGCTGTCGACGCTTCACAGTTATGCAACGTGACTTGAATAGTCATAACTTATATCATCTTGAAGCTATTATAATTATCTGTGTTTCTCGCAGATTAAAATTTTGATATTTCATACCGTTCAAAAGTTAAATGGGCGCTAAATGACCTCGCTGTCGATGCGCCTTAAAACTCTAATATTCATTCATTCAGTTATCACCAAGAAACTAATATTTCGCTAAGGCCCGGTTTCACGAATCTTAGTTAAGTACTAATCCACTAGCTATTAATTAAAGGTACGAAAATAACATATGTAACTATGGTGATACATTATGTAACCATGGTGATACCAAGTTAATCCGCTAACTATCCGTAAAACCGGGCCTAAATCGACTCCCGTGGACTCTTGAATACGCGGAGATTCAATTCGAATTAAAATTTTGATTCAGGATAGAACCATTTTATATTACCGCCAGTGTACATCTGAAAATAATTCCACAACCCATGCACGTTGCCAATTACATCGTTTTCCCGGATTTAATGATAATTAAAGTACGGTAATTATTGTTTTAAATACGTAAATATCTCTCTTAACTTTCGTCTTCCGAGGGAAATAAGACGCTGATGAGCAAATCAAGTTTCTGCAAGTTACCAGACGGCGTTCCCTAAGGAGAGTAACTTATGCCCGGTCGGTAAGAGAAGCGAGCTGTTTTATCGGGATTAAAAGAGTGTCGCAGGTTTAGTGGGGTGGAACCAAAAGCGAGCAAACGTGGCGGGGCAGGGAAGAGAGAGATGGAGAGAGAGGGAGAGAGAGGGAGAGAGGGAGAGGGAGAGAGATGGAGAGAGAGAGAGAGAGGGAGAGAGAGACAGAGAAAGAGAGGGAGAGAATAGAGAAAGAGAGAGGGAGAAAGGAAGAAAGAGAGAGAATACAAGAAGAGAGAATAGAGAAAGAGAGAGGGAATAGAGAGAGGGAGAGAGAAAAGAGAGAGAGAGAGAAAGAAAGTGAGAAAGAGAAAGAGAGAGAGAGAGAAAGAGAGAGAGAGAAATGGTGTGTTGGAGTGGTAGAGACGGAAGAGAGAGTGAGGTGAGGGCAAGACAGGACCAGAAAGAAAGAGATGGTGGAACAGAGGGTGACGGGGGGGGGGGGGGGGTACATTATAAAAACAACAGCCCAAGACATAATTAGTGAAAGGAAAAGTGAGTTAACGTGAGTAGGTCTATGGATAAAGTGGATGAGGGTAAGAATAATAGAAAAATAAAATCGAGTAAGAATAAAAACAAAAATATTTAAAATAAGTCGGTATTTTGTATTTCCGGGTTCGGCTGACGATAAAATTACAATTTCCAATAATTAATTCAAGATAAATATATATATATATATATATATATATATATATATATATATATATATATATATATATCTCGGAACCAGGTAACCAATTAAATTGGGCCAGGGGGTGTTTCCACCAGTTTTTATAGGGCAGACTTCTCATATCAATCGGTTCCTGCCAGTTCCGACTTCTTCCTCCTCTTTTTTACTACTGCTAGGCATCCTCGTTATCTTATTCTCTTTCTAAAGAGTTTCAAGATAATTCAAGATGATACTTTGAATTTAATTCGACTTTGTTTCAATACAAATAATTCGAATATGTCAGGGCGGTTAGAACTTTTTTTTTTCAATAACTTCGAAAATTGATACAAAATCATTGTTTCCCAATTAAGGCTGTGGATGAAAGTTAGGATCGTTTGGACGGGGCACCACAAGGGCGATCTTACCGCCCCATTTTAAATGTTTATAACCAATGAACTTCAACACCAGGACTGTGCTGTTGACCATGAATTTCCGCCGCAGATAAAAGTCTTTCAGTTTCCGAAAGTCCGGAACACATTATAAGTAAAAACCGTTTCTGTAATATATATATCCTGACATTACCAGCATTGGTATTAAGAGTAAACAAAACACACGAATGTTGATATCTTCCACTTTGAAATAATTCTCTTGGGCAATGACCACTTCTTTCCATTAACAAACAGCAGATGTAAAGTTCATCATAATACAAAATGAAAAAAAAATGAGTGATGGGCCTTCAATGTTATAGGCCTAATTGGGCCCATCACTCTACTAATTAATACTTGCTAATTTCAAGGTTCAAACTAAAACGTGTGAAAGTTATCTTCTTTTAGGGTCATTGATCCATCTAAAACTGAGAAAATCTACTTCCGATAAATTACTAGGCAAACGCAACATAGGCGTTGTAAGATGAGCGAGATATATGAATAAGGTTCAAAAGTCGTCAAAGTAGTTCTACCCTCGCTACTTTATCGAATCTGATATTCTACACACCTTGACGTATAAAGAGAATCCTTCATTGTTGGGCAAATATCGAATCTAGAAAGCAGTGAATCTAAAGAATCTTTATTCATTTCCACAATTTATTTGATGGATAAAAACAGTCAATTTAATTATTTTCTTCAAAACGGCTTATTCGAATTGCATACAATTAAAATTGTGATAATGTGTATCATTCATGTGTACACATTACCAGAAAATTTTATTTCATTTGGAGAGATTTTAATTTTCAAATTTTCTTGCCCAGCCTAATCTTATAAAAAACAGGCACTTTTTTTTCGGCTATGGTGAAATTGAGTCTTCGTTTTGTTCATCCAATCAACGCTCAAGTTACCAACAAATTGTTGCAGAATTTTATGGATTCTAAATAAATCTGTATCAATAGAACGGCAAGAATAAAGGAAATTCCAATCATCTGATGACATAAACAATACTGTTCAATACAATAATTTTATTCAGAATTAAAACTCATAGACTCGAAATGTATAAAAAGGGTCCCATCTTTGCAGGCATACAGATGTTTAATAATACAGATGTTTAATAACCTTCCTACTTTCATCAAAGAGGCTGCCAACGTTGATATTAAAATTTTCAAACATGCTCTTAAATCCTACTTATTAGGCAAATGTTCTTATGAAATTAATGAATATTTGATGGAAGGAACCATTGGTTAATATATGTGACTCTCCTTCTAAAATCATTCTCTTATATCAATTTATTCATGTTGTGTGTTATGCTTTTTAATTTCTGTCCATTGTATTCTTTCATTCTTTACGACTGTTGAATTTTGTTATTTTATGTCATTTTATGATATTTTGGTTATATTGATTATATACCGATTATATACCGTTTATATACCGATAATATGACGTACCAATATCATGTAATTATGATCAAGCATGGAATAAAAGAATTATTATCATTATTATTCGCAAGTTTCAAAACTTTACAATCATTTTTGCGGCTTTCCCGTATTCAACGAGCGTTTTTGATTATTTTGCCGGCACATGGGAAAAACATTTCGAATTATTTTTTTATCAGTTTAATTTCAGTTCACTTCATTGGTGCTGCATTGGTTGATTTGAAATGAATTTATATTTTGTCAGAAGTAGATTTTCTAATTTTCAGATGGATGAATGACCCCAACGTCCCTGACTGTACACGATTCAGCTATATATGCAACTCCCAACAACTACGTCAATTATCTCTCTTATCTGAGATTATCTGTCATTGTTATATTATTATCAGGCAAATTAAATTAACTTGTGAGGTTTCCAAAGTACAAAAGCTTTACCCCAAAAAAGGGTTGGCTGCATTGTTATACGGTAATTACATAATTAGAGATTATATTATAATTTGAGAGAGTATTTAATTAAAACATACGGTGTACAGTCGCATACAAGAGTTAATCGCTCGGTTTCACGTTTCTGTGTTATTGATTCAGTACGGTCACGGGCAAAAGTCAAAAGTCAAAGAAAGAAATTTATATCAATGCACAATCGTAGCATTATGATTGTTGATGATGACTACATTGTTTGCTTAACGTCCCCACCAACAGCTAGGTTATACGGGGGTACGAATGTGCAGGTGATTATGAACGATGAAGCGATGATAAGTGAAAGGACGTTCACAAAAACCCATGCCTTATGCGGGACTCGAACCCACGCCCAACGGTGCTGAAGCGGTGTCTCAGCTGACTGAGCTACGAAAGGTGATTATACGATTGTTATCAACCACCTTATTTGGGGATTTAAAAAAAAAAATTACTGTGTCAAGAGTTGAACGTATTTTAATTTAATTTAAAAATATATATTTGGGGTTAATAGTAGGGTAAATAGTATTGATGACTTGGATCTATTGGCGTCGGCGAATGATATATATGAGATGATGGGACAATGACGATGGAGGGTTATTCTACTATAGGTGTTTTTGGATGGTGGGAAGGAGTCGGTCGTGACCTATTGTTAAGGAACCATCCCAGTATTCACTTTACAATGAGAGTAACCACAAAAAGCCTGTCAGCATGGTCGACCATGGTGGAAATCGAACCCCGGTCTCATGATAGACGGTTCAGTGTGCTAGCTACTCGACCACCCGTCTCAGTTTCATAATTAAAAAGCTTCGATTCGTTGGATTTGAAGCTGGAACAATATTTCAAATTAAACCTTTTAGATATTTGCGACTACGAGATTTTCTCGATTGTGATGTGACAGAAACGGTACAGTTTGTTCACAAACAAACAAACAAATACAAACAAACATTATTGTCCGAAAATTCACTCTCCAGCGATTACAGCAAATTAAATCCAACACACCCAAGCGTTAATACTAATTGATAAGGGAGTCGGTCAATCGGAACCGCCTATACATCCACGAAAAATGTCTCGAACCACCCGTTCGTTAGTGATTTGGTATACAAAAGACGGTCGATCGGAACATTCAAATCTCGTCGATATGACGCAATAGTACAAATGTTGACGGATCGAAATACCCGGTCGGTAATATTAATCGATGCGGAAGACGGTCGTTCGGCATCTCCAGCTCACGCTGTAATGTTGGCAGTAATTAAGTCCGCGAAATAACAGCAGACTTCATTACCGGCCAATGATGTTTCAAATTAAATTAGCACTAATTGCAATAGCATATTGGACAAATGGAGATTAAATAGGAAAACGATGTAAATTGGCGTATGAACGAATGAGTCAATGACGTAATTAGACGAGCTTTATTTAGCGAGGATTCAATTTGACATACTGAAAAAAAATTGGTGTTCATTTTTAAGTTTTTTTTTTCATGTTTTTTTGTCGGTTCTCCACAGGTCAAATGACTACAGCTATCAACTTCAAACTTTTTTTAGTTATGGTTCCTCATCTAACCTAGATCTGTATAGTTTTGTGGCATTATCGGGTGGTAACTTTTATTTTTATGAAGTTTAGAAATTTCAAAAATACTCGTTAGAATGAAACAGCGAAAAAAAGGAAATAATATTTTCTAAAAAAGTGAAATTTTGCGTGAAGTTGAATTACATTCTGATACACATTTATGAAAACTTTCGGCTCGATCGGGTCAGCCATTTTGAAGAAAAAAACATAAAATGTGCTAAATTGGTACCACTCGAAGCAGTTTTCACCCATTTTACCTTAATTAAATGTCACCCAATTGGCGAATGTAGGCAAAAGTTTGGCAAAAAAGTCGACATAATATTACTATCCGCTCGTTTAACAACGCATATATGGCGTTTTCCTAGTATATGAGATGGTGAGATAATGAGATGGAAGGTCATTTTATTAGGTGTTTTTGGATAGTGGGAAGGAGTCGGTCGTAGCCTGTTGTTAAGGAACCATCCCAGTATTGACCTGAACGACAGAGAGAAACCACGAAAACCCCCCTGTCAGGATGGTCGACCATGGCGGGAATCGAACCCCGGTCTCCTGAATTACGGTTCCATGTGCTAGCCTCTCGACCACTCGTCTCGGTAAAAGTGTATGAATGAATTACATTGTCCATATAGGCCTATAACAACCATTTTCATCCCCCCCCTTTCTTTCCCAACCCCTTCAAAAACAACCCGCCCGCTAACAGATTGTAAGCCGCTAATTTGACTTTATACTTCCACAATACGAGCTACATCGACCGCGAGACTCGTTAGCTTAACGACGCGATTCGTTCCGTTTAACGACGTGAGTCATGTTATTAGAACTGAATGCAGCATTAACCTAATTTTGTAAAACTTCAACGAGGATTGACTGTATCTATAGTTAAAAAATATACTACATTTATTCAGGTTTATAGGTTAACTGTTTATGAGTCGTTAAACACCATTCATGAACACAGAATATAATGGATTATTTTGAAAAATAATTATCCATCTAGCGGCGAGTTTGGAAGTCCAATGCTGCAAACTTTTGAACGGTATGAGATATTTGAATTCTATCACGAGGGGACAACATATATATCTTTTTAATACCTTCAAGATGGTACAAGTTATAACTATTTAGCTACATTGTATAATTGTCAAGCGTATCCCCCTCCCCCCCCCCCCAAAAAAAACAACAACATAATTTAGCTGTATACTCTTGAAAATTATGGGATAGGAGTTAAATAGTTTTCAGAGAATTCGAAATAATGTTTATATATCTCTGTGTGTAGGCCTACAACTGTACATGTATATCTATGTATCCTTCTGTATTTTCCGTGTATTCAACTTTATGTGAATTATGTTTTAAACTGGTTAAATGTAAGAACGGCCCTGCCGAATTTCGCCAGCAATAAAGATCCTATGATGATAATAAGATGTTGTTGTTGGCTTACCAGTTTCGCCGCCTGGGCAGTGACGACGTCCGGGTACTGGATGAGCGCTTGAAACGTGTCTGAAAGAGAAAGAAACAACCACATGTTACGCTTAGTCTTAGCAAGTATGTAGGAGATAAAACATTAGTCTTGTCAATAAGGATCAAAGTTGACATACTTGAGCATAACAAGGAAATGTGGCATACTGACAATTCCAATTGATAACAGAGTGACGTATGAAAAAAGTGCTCATTCCTGAAATTATTTAATCACCGGCACAGGTAGCTGAGTGGTTAACACACTTGCTCCATGTGACCCGGGAGGTAGTGAGCATGTCGGACCCGGTTCGATCCCCGCTACCGTCCATCTTTACAGGCTCTGTAGTCTAGGCTAATGCCGGGATGGTTCACACAATATAGGCCACGACCGCTTCCTTCCCATAACCCATAAAACCTTCATCTCATCATCCCATCATCTCATTAATCATCCATCCGACGCCAATAGATCTCAGTAATCATTACAGTGCGTCGTCAAAACGTAACATGAAAAAAAATGCAATCACTCACCGAAAGAAATATTGTCTAAATTGCATCAAATTCAAGTAGGGCTTATGTTATTAGACGAGCTTTAGCGAGTATTCAATTTGACATACTGAAAAAAATTGGT
Source organism: Brachyptera risi (assembly GCA_964007535.1). Lineage (NCBI taxonomy): Eukaryota > Metazoa > Arthropoda > Insecta > Plecoptera > Taeniopterygidae > Brachyptera > Brachyptera risi. Next base: position 11,121,297 of record OZ023338.1, on the reverse strand, counting down.
GTTCGTTTTTATGTTTTTTTTTTTATGTTTTTTTGTCGGTTCTCCACAGGTCAAACGGCTACAGCTATCAACTTCAAACTTTTTTACGTCATGGTTCCACATCTAACTTGAATCTGTATAGTTTTGTGGCATTATCGGGTGGTAACTTTTTTTTATGAATTTTAGAAATTTCAAAAATCCCCATTAGAATAACCCGGAGGAAAATACTTGAAAAATCAAAATTTTTCAAGACCTCTCAAATTTTCGCCGAATATAAAGGAAAGTATTAAGCACATTTTGAGAGATTTTTCGCATCAATCGGATGAGAAATAACGAAGAAAACGCATTTATAAAGCATTTTCCCATCAATTTAGGCTATTACGGGAACCAATTAAATCTATAGCAACAAGTGTCACTAATTAATTCAAAACGATTGAAATGAATGAAGAAGAAGGCCGTGACATAACTGATTCTCGTAAGGTTTTTGAACGTTTGGAGTGATCCAAGGTCTGTAGATGTAGATTGGGTTGACAAATTATTTTTCATTCTAGATTTCTATACCCCTAAGCTCGTCTAACAACGCGCATCCCGCGTTTTCCTAGTTAAAAAACACACTGTTACTAAATCATGCATCACTATATCATGTGAAAGATTTGTATTCCCCAATATTAAAACATTTTATGATTGAAACATTCCATTTATTGTATATTTATGTTTTCATAGTATTTTGACGAGTCTGATTTCCTGGTGAAAATGATTTGTTTCTAAATATTGTTATGTAACAAACAAATGAATGAATAAATCAATCTTCTGAAAATTCAGAGAAAATACTAACTTCCTGTCATTATAGTACTCAAAACATATTTTTATTAAACTACCTTGTATTTATCAATTGATTTTTTTTAATAAGCCATAATGATTAGGATTTCATATTATGATACTGTTTATTATTATAACAGGCACTTGCGCTCACATAAAATGTTGAATATTGAATTTTGAAAATCTTGAAAATATCTTGAATCATTTTCCCATCAGTTTATTAGGCCTAACATAAATTCACTTCCATGGTTGTACATTTAGTTAACTCCAAATCTAGTTATTTGTCGGAATTAGATTCTATTATTTATAGATGAATGTATAGCCTTTAAGAGGCCGCAGGCGCTAGTATTTCACGCCGCAAACTCTCACGGCCGTAATTTTTGAGATATCAATATGATTGTTTTTGCATTCTGTTAATGATTGAAAAACGAAGGTTATCGCATTTCCAGAATTTTGAACAAAAAATTAGTAATTTTTCAAATTCTTCAAATGGAAAATAAAAAAAATTCTGGTTCACGAAAACCTAGATACATATTTATGAACACCGAAAAAAATATAGACTGTGAAATATATCAAAAGTGTGAGTAAGGGAATTAACGGCGTTTACGTGAATATGAGTTCGGCGGGCTAGTCTATGAGTTGCGCCTAGCACACGATGCATGTTAAACTCGAGTCTGAAGCGAGGGAACAACGAGCCCGTGTAGAGCGCCTGCGGCCTCTTAAGAGCCCGCATCTTGGACAGATTTACAGGGTGCACTTCCGCCACATATATCTCAAGAACTGCAAACACTACGGACTTGCGGTAAAATGCAATGAATTGATAATACCCTCACAATTAGATATGCCTAATCGAAAATTGAAGAATAATTTTATTATGGAGCAATAATTGAATCAAAGTGTGCCTAATTTGATGGTTTTCATTGCTTAATTCCCGGTTACCAAATAAAAGTAGGAATAAATTACAAACGCACATCCTTAAGTTCAACTTTGCTTATCAATATTTAAAATTCTGATTCGCCTGTAATTCTACAATTTTCCCAATTTCCTTGGCCAAAATATGTAATGTCCAAATTATGAAATGAAAAACTCCCCCATTTAGCGATGGTTACTGGAACTCTTCCAATATTATCATTTTTTCACTTTTCAACCCACAATCAAAATTTAAAACGCACATCGAACTTGTGTCGAGCATTTCGAAGAGAAACATGCCCAGCTAAAATGCGGGCACTTGAAAGGAAATGTGGTATAATGTGGTGGATGAAGACACTTACTGTTCTTTGTGAATGTGACGATTTTCAACACCTTTCCGAACCTCGTGAAGATCTGTGAGAGAGACAAAGACAGAGCATTAGTGACGTCACAGATCGGCTCTCAACATGACAACAACGCAAATCAGTTGTATTTGGAGTTTGAAGGCGCGTCGACAGCGAGGTCATTTTGCCAGTTGTACTTGTATGGCTGGGGTATCTGGTGGATCGATAACCCATCCGGACGAGATTTAGTACTAGAAACACAACTAAAACTTTCAAATGTGTTCAAAGTTTGGAACTGGAAGGAGTTCGTCCACAATCAAGTTACCAAAGATTGTTTTTGTATTCAAGGATTAAGGATAGAGATGAGGATTTAAGGATAGAAATTTGAGGATATTTATCCAAGGATTCAGAGATGGGAGTCTATTCAGCGAAATATTATTTTTTGGTGATAACTTTGGAAGTAGGCCTAGATAAGATATCAAAATTAATACAATACCAATACAAATACCGTAAAGTGGGGTGACTTTGACCCACTGGTGTGACTGTCCTTTTGTTAGAAAAAGTTTCAAACTGCTACAAATGAAAAAGTTTAAATTTTATAGTATCCATTTTTTGGTATCCCAATAGATACATATCAAAATCAATATACGTATCAAAATAGATACGATAAAATTAAAACTTTCCTTTTTGTAGCAGTTCGAAATTTTCTCCAACAAAAGGTCAAAGTCACCCCACTTCACCGTACAAAACTAAACATAAAAAATACAATACGAAAGAATATCAATACAATACAAAACTAATGGAGGAGAAACCCAAATCGCTTCGATTGTTTAAAAACGATGTGAAATACAATTATTGAGCTCGAATTCTGATTTTTTTTTTCAATATTTGCTTGACGACCCCACCAACAGCTAGGTTATACGGGGGTACGAATGAGCAGGTGATTATAAGGCTATGAAGTGATGATAAGTGAAAGGACGCTCACATAACCCCATGCCTTATGCGGGATTAGAACCCAAGCCCAACATGACTTCAGTTATTTTAATTTAATTATTGTTACTACAGTTATTGTTATTTTAATCATGACAACTTTTAAGATCTGCTTGTTATGTTAATGATTTCAATTATAACTCGTATATAATGGTATGAACAAAAAGCTAATGAATGAAATTAAATTTCTGGAGCAGTGCCTCAGCTGACTGAGCTACCGAGGGCAGCACGGTGAACACATATCAATTTTGATTATGTAGGGTTGATACAATAACCTAATGTCAGTCTTACTCCACCAAAAAGAGCTTTAGTGGGTTATAAAAAAGGTGTAAAATTATCCGAGTTAATCAACTGGAATTCGCGAACCACCCGAGATATTATACACTTATATTCACGTGAGGATAAGATCGTCTACAAACATAAGAAGTGAAAATATCACTGTTATATTTGTTTAGTCGTGATATTTACAGGGTGTTATTATTTTTTCAGGACGTGGTTTACGATCAAAATCGAAACTACATCTTTCAAAAGCGTTATAAAACCTTGAAGCTGCAGATTAAATGTAATAACTGGAATTTTAGAATTATTTTGTTGGTAAAAAGCCTTCTTCTTGCGTGGTTACAAGTATAATGTGAAATTGTCTTTCAGCATGACGCATATCTAAAAACGAAATAGCGAATTTTTCATTAAAATTCCACTTTTTTTTTAATAAGCTACACCTTAATAACTTTCTATTCAAGAGTGAAAGTTAATATCAACTTTCTTCACTATATATTCCATAAAATCCTCATTAGCTTTATTATTATTTTAAGTGAATTATTCTGGGTGAATTTTGAAACATATTTACTTATCACATATAAGCTTCTTAAAATTGTTCGGTGAGGGAGGTGAGTATATATTAAAAGGCAGAATAATTACCCCCCCCCCCAACCACTGCTAAGCATGTATTAAATACCAGAATACCCCCCTCCCCCTTTTTAGGGGGTGAAATATCCCGATATTGCCATAAGAGCTAAAAATGTAACCATTAGTCTAGAATTACATTCATACTAGGAATGGTTATAACCACTTATGCTCTCCTATATTAATTCTCAGCTATACTTATCAACTCATCAACTTATTAACTATTTATTATTATAACAATACAAAATATTGAACGTTCATTTCATTCACACTAGATTAGCTAACAGGGAAACTTATCAGGCTCCGTCATGGATAAATAAATTCGGCAAAAGACGATTAGAATATGTAATTCCAGTTACTTTTAATATGCTGGCTGAAAACTTTAGAAAAATAGAGAAATATGTCAACATAAAAAGAGAGGTAAAGAATTGGTTACTAAGCACCATTAAATGATGAAACGATGATCAATGTTGAACCATAAAATTATAAAATCAATCAATAAGATTATTATGTAGAAGTTGTAGGTAAACTTTGCGTGTATTTTGTTTAGGTATTAGTGTATTCATTGTTATTACATTTACATTTATTTTTATTGCAGCGTCTTTACTTGTGTTGTATTTGTATTGTACTGTGTTTATATTTATTCATTTTTATTGTATCATATCTTAGAGAGTATCAATAGTTTATACAACAGTTAAACCCTCAATGGGTTTTGTGGACTCTGAAGAGTGAAAATGTCTTGTAATGATGTAAATTCATTGGATGAAAATAATTTAAAAAAAAATTATCATTATCATTATTTATATATTATAATATTGAATTATTATAATTTTATTTGATGGATAATTGTTGTAATTAATGTCATTTTTTATTCTAATGTATTCTGTCATTTCTCTATTGGTGCTATTTCAAAACCTTCATGTATATATGAAATTTGTTTGATCGAACATTTTATTACGCAATATTTGTAAAAATGAGTTATATTTGGTTTTTGGTTTGAAAGGAAAGAAAAAAAACTTACTATTACCAACTATTATTATCAACTTATCAACTTAGCTTAGCTATACTTGGAACCACATAAGAAGTTCGCCTACCAACTAACTAAAATGTTATTTTTTATTCACATGTTAAAATTTTCATTGACATATTTCACATCTTCGATTCTCACAAAGCCAACAATAAAATTGAGACTTGCTGTGGGGAAGTATCAATCGTATGTCTAATAAGTCCCATATTTTTCCAAACAAGAAATTTTGCTGTTGTTTCATAATAAAACCATATATATATTCTCTCAATTTTTCATGTCAAATGGAAATTCATTTATTTTAAAATTATATTAATGAGGAGAATGAAAAAAACTCATATATGTACTGTTATATTGGCACATTATACTATCATTGGATTTATCATTTGAAATTTGCTCCCCAGCGTAGGTCTTCTGTTAGATTGCTTAATTAACAGCCAAAAAGAACAAAGATAATGAATTATATACTAGTTTCTTCTCACCTTTCATCATTCTATCATTTTATATATAATTGTTCACATTTTTTGATAAGAATACATTTTTTTTCTTTTTTTATATATTTCTAGATTGTAATATTAGTATAGTGTGCTTATTGTAATTGTGAATGTTGTCCTCACCACCGTCATTGACATTCGTGAGAGTGAAAAATAAATAAAATAAATAAATAATTTTCCGCCGTAGATACAAGTCTTTCAGTTTCCGAAAGTCCGGAACACATTAGAACCGTTTCTGTGATATATAACCGGACATTTACAGCATTTGTATTAAGAGTAAACAAGACCTATATACGAATGTTTATATCTTCAACTTTGAATTAAGTATCTTGAGCAATGAACACTAATAACAATAATTATCACCAATTGAAATTAAGTTTGATTAGAATAATGATCATTTAATTTATTGCCGCACGAAAATATTTTTGACATTTTCCCAGGAAAATCTTTCGACTTCTAATAATATTCGACTATCAGTCGATATCTTTTTTCAAATATATTAAAATATTTCCAGTCCTGATTTTTGTTCGTCGTAGCAAACTGATGAGACCTCCGCTATTCCCTTACGTTTCAAAACCAAACGCAAGATTACACATACTCCGTTCCCCCCCAAAATATACTCAAATATAGAAAAAAATCCGTATCGAGAGAGAAAAAAAAAGATGGAATTCTAGGGTCTTACGCAAGCTTACCCGTCTCTACATTAGCCCTAGAATACATCTCCAGTGTAATTGAACACTACAAATACGGTATTAGAGATAGAAAATGTACCTCCCCCCCTCCCCCCCCTCACCCCATCCATATAGATATTACGGGGGATATTTGATACGATTTTCTCGGTGGGCAAATACCCGAGGGAAATTCGGGCGATTTTTTTTTCTCGTCAATTTCGCTTTCTCCCGCGTTTAACTTTTCATCGAGAATTTTCGCTGGACTATCGCCAAACAGTTGGTATGAACCGGTGTGGTTCAGGGTCAAACGGTATTAGAGACAGAAATAGCATGTATACTTTGTATTCACTGATACAAGTGGTCGAGTGGCAAGCACATTGAACCGTCATTCAGGAGGACGGGGTTCGATTCCTGCCATGCGGCCATGGTCGACCATCCTGACAGGGGTTTGTCGTGGTTTCCCTCTGTCGTTCAGATTGATACTGGGATGGTTCCTCTATCATCAAGCCACGACCGACTCCTTCCCACCATCCAAATAATCTAATGAAGATACCTCTCATCTCATCATCCCATCATCTCATTCATCATCCACCGACGCCAATAGATCGTAGTAATCAATACAGTGCGTCGTTAAACCCAATATGAATGAATAACAATATATTTATAGGCCTATATATGCATATATATATATATTTATATATATATATATATATATATATATATATATATATATATATATATATATATATATATAAATGAATGAAAAAAAATAATAAAAAATATCGGCCTATAAAATGTATGGAACAAAATACAGCCCGACCATTTCCCAGTGATCTCAACTTTGAAACTCAAATTCTAAAATGTAAATTTTGAACAATTATTAGTGTAATCATTTCAGGGGTGTGCAATTCAAAATCCCAACTATACACTCACACGTAAAAGCTAAACCCAAATGAAAAATGCCATATTGTTATGCAGTCAATTTGATAAATCTCCTCCTATTCCACGTCACACCAGTCCTAATCAACCCCCCCCCCCTCCCCCGTATCAATGAATGAATGGTTCACGGCCTTCCCGAGCATGTCCCTCGGGGGTCGTTCAGCGCTCCTAGCGGTCACTTATCCTTATTACTCGCCCTTGGCTCTGCGGGGCCGTGAGGCACAAACAAACACCCCCTCAGCCACCCCCCCCCCCCCCCATCAAACCACAACACACGCCGCTGCAAGAAGAGTGATGACCCTCGCATGCGAAGACATTAGTACACATGGTCGAGGTATCAATTATAATGATACGCGTTGATGAACTTGGAGATTTGGGTGTTTGTTTATTTATATTGGGTATAAGGGGGTGCATGCACTGTTTTTTTTTTTTTTTTTTTTTATTGTACAAAAGAGCATAGAACATACATGTATAAATGAAATTAAACTCTTTTCCACAAAGCCTGGGAAGGCTTATCTGTGGGTTAAAAATAACAAAGAATATATTATAATATATGTCAAGTTAAGACTAAGATGTAAGAAAGGAATACGTTTAATGCCAAAAAGTAGGGTGTTTACATTTGAAGTGATACTAAGAGAATAATTTAGAATATAGAAAAGCATATCCATATAATAATAATAATAATAATAATAATAATAATAATCACAGCCTTAATTGGGGAACAATGATTTTGTATCAAGTTTCGATGTTATTAAAAATATAAAATTTGAAAAAAAAAATAATTCCGTTCATTTCGTCATTTGATCCATTTTACAGAATATTACAGAATATTACAGAATATTATGTTCGAATGTGCAGACATTTTGTTATTGTTGGTTGATAATGAAATGGTGGAATGGTTGAGACACAGGATGAAGGACATTTTGACAAGTTTAAAGGATGTTATAGTGTATTGAAGGGTTAATTATTTTTTAAAGGGTGTTTTCACAGTTCGAAAGTTTATTTTAAAAATTGATTACGGAAGCCTATTTTATTTTCAAGTTTTTTATTATTAATTTTGGATCATAGTTTTCTATATTATCTTGAAAGTAATCGTTAATGGAGTAATTACATTTTGATGGTCAAAAATGTCTTTAGAAAGTGTCAGAAAGTGTGTATCGATGATATGTTTTATATTGACGATGGTAATTTGTTGTTAAGTTTATTGTTGATGAAATTTGAGATTTTTTTAGCAAATTTTGTTCTAAATTGATTATTAAGGATATTTGTTTTCGTCCTTGTATTGTGAGTGTGAACATCTGCGTTTGAATTCAAAGATTTAATTTTTTTTTTCACACATAAAATTGCTTGTAAGATAAAAATGCAGTATTAATAATGATATACAAAAATATACAAAAGTATACAAAATGCATAAGAATAGAGAAATTCAGCGTTACTTTTTATTTCCATATTCCTGAACCAGTGTAATTCAATAAAAAGTATATTAACTCTAGGATGATGTTGTTCTCTACAACTAATATGACATTCTATTTCTATTTCTATTTCAATACACTCACAATTGTCACGGGTTCGATTCTAACTTTCGTGAATTGCTTTACTTCACGATTGATACTCATTCAAATTGTTCAATTCCGCATAAAATCACACACAAAAAACAAAAAGGTACCCGATTTCGACATCTCTCATTCTATTAGAAAAACGTTTTTCACCTCCCAAGTTTCAATATCTTTTCCCCATAATTTACCCACTTTTATCTCTCTTCCCCTCGCCTATAATTTACCTACTTTTTTTACCGCCGCGCGTATCTTGTTAGTAAAATGCTCGTCTCGATAACCGACCCCCCCCCCCCACCCCCCCCGTACGGACCCACCTCCTCATTAAAACTCGCGAGCCATTATTATCGGTGAAAATAAAGGGAACCGTGAAAATCTGTCTTGAACAGATTTATCTCCTCACCTGCAGGCGTTGCCCCCCCCCCGCCCCCCAAAGGCACGGTGGCTCCCTTGATCGTGGCGCCCACTATACATACACAGCCTGCTCGATCAGAACCCGTTCCAGTGAACCGGAAGGCTGATTTTATCTTCATATATATAATACTTTGGGTAAAGTTTTTTGGAGAGAATATTTTTTCCAAAATAATTTCTCGAATGGTTCTTGGGAATTTTTTTTTTTCTGTGTGAAAAACTTACATGATTCGCAGTTGGTTTTACGGAAACGCAGTATTTGTCTGTGGAGGTTGAGGGCACGCTTTTGGTGTCGTACTAAAGAACTTTGAAATAATAATAACAATAATAGTCTAATAATTTATTACACTTATTAAATAACGAATTTTACAAGTATTGAAAGTATTCATCAATTGTCGGAAAATGAATACATTGTATTGGAAATATATATATATATATATATATATATATATATATATATATATATATATATATATATATATATATATATATTTCATATTGAGTTTTAACGACGCACTGTAATGATGACTGAGATCTATTGTCGTCGGATGAATGATTAATGAGATGATGGGATGATGAGATGAAGGTTTTATGGGTAATGGGAAGGATAGTGGGAAGGAAGCGGTCGTGGCCTATATTGTGGCATCCATCCCGGCATTAGCCTATAGACTATAACAGAGGGAAACCACGAAACACCCCTGTAAAGATGGACGGTGGCGGGGATCGAAGCGGGTCCGATATGTCCCTTCACCTTCCGGGTCACATGAAGCAAGTGCGCCAACCACTCAGCTACTGTGCCGGTTGGAAATATTTTCCATCAAAACAGTTTAAATGTACGTTCGAAAGAAGTTCTGGGATCATGTTGTTTAGAATAATAGGTAGATGAAAAAAAGAGCCCATAGGATGTTCGCACGTAACAAACGACAAACAATCGTTACCATAGCAATACAGCGAACTGGTGGACTACCAAATATTCTGATTGGTCAATGCCAACTGGTGGACATTGTCGTCTCTCTCTTTCAACAATGGGTGACGTCACTTGAGAATACCCAATACAACAATCATATTCACTACAAATTCGCCATTGTTGTGAAGTTCAACCTCTCACATCACCCGCCATATTTAATTTAGTAGCGCATTCTATTGTTACTTTCTCTGACAAATTTACTGACCTTGGAAACAAACTTAAATCAAAACAAACCATTAACACACATCTATCCTCACATCTGTTAAGATATAGTGATACCAACCTATTTTATCATAATATAAAGAAGGTGTACTGACTCCCATACTAATAACATGGAAGGCATTTGTGGTTTCTTGCGATCAATTCAGAGCCAAAGGTCCCAATTGCCTGTCGCGATTAAGGCGATTCCCTTGTGAACTAGATGTAGATAAGAGTGGCTACAGTACTGGTGGCATCGCTGAACTTACAAAATCTATAATTTTCGTAAAAAAACAAATGCAACTGCCACCATGATAATTCTACTGAGCATTGTTTTTTCATCTAGTCCCATATAAAAGCGATAGTTGCGCTACAGGCAATCGGGACCCTGGACTCAGGAACTGACCCCGGAAATAATTCACCTCCAAGACCCGAGTTGGGTCACCTTCTTTATATTATGATAGAATAAGTTGGTATCACTACATCGTGCATCTTAAGCCTGTATTACACGGGGAATGGTTGCAATTGGATGAAATCAATTGGTTCCTCAAGGTCACTCCAAACAGCCGAATTACACACAACCAAATGGCCGGGCTGGTTGAATGGTTCACAGCCTTCTTGAGGCACAGCCTGCTTGTCACGATTTACTAAATAGTAAATCTAAGTAATCTAATAGTAAGTTTCAATATTTTTTTATCCATCCTGACTTGGTTTTTCGTGGTTTCCCACAGTCCTCGAAGCAAATGCTTGGATGAAGTACTAATTGGCCACGACCGTTAATTAGTAGAGCGATAGGCCTATTTTAGCATTATAGGCCTATCACTTATTTATTTTGTTTATTTTGTGTAGTGATCAATTTTACATCTGCTGTCAAGGGAAAGAAGTGATCATTGCCCAAGAGACTTAGTTCAAAGTGGAAGATATCAACATTCGTGTGTTTATACTAAAATACTTTTATCCGCGGCGGAAAGTTATGGTCACCAACAGCGCAGTCCTGATGTTGAAGATCATTAGTTTTAAATAATCAAAATGGGGTGGTAAGATCGCCCTTGTGGTGCCCCGTCCAAACGATCCTATCTTTCATCCATAGCCTTAATTGGGGAACAATGATTTTGTATCAAGTTTCGATGTTATTAAAAAATAAATAAAGAAATAGTTAAGAATTGTTTGAACAAAATTGTCCAGAATTAATTTTTATATTTCATTATTATGAATAATTTCGATCACAAACGTCACTATAAAGACAATATTGACTGTTGATGTAGTTTGACGAACGTCAATGTTTTGACATTGAAATCAGCTGTTCGCTATTTGGTTTCCTATCGGATGAATTGGATCACGTGGGCTCTATTCAGTGAATGCAACCCGAGAATATAGAACTATTTCCGATTGAGTCAATTGAACTCTATTCAAATAGCCGAATGGAGGTGTGTCATCTGCGCTTGCGCGCATCAATTGCAACTAACCCATTCGGGCTATTCATTCCCCGTGTAATAAGGCCTCATGTTCGATTCACTCCTTATTACGGCCCCCTCTAATTCCGTCTCTCTCATAAGGCACGGCCACCACAATCCGATCAGCCGAGACAACACGGCCTTCTCGATGCCCTACGTTCTCTTCTACTGGCCCTTAGGGTGTCGTTGCAGCCACGGCAGCTCCTTGGCGGGTCGGCGCAGCAATTATTCGTCTTCTGATAGATTTAGAGTGTCGGCGAAAGGGGTTTGTTTTCGGGGGCGGGGGGATGGTAATAAGCTTGTGGGGTTGTTTGGTGGTGTGAAAGGGGAAGGGGGTGATTTATTACAATGGTAGTGAAAGTAGCTTTCCAAAATGTTTAGTTTTCGTGAAGAAATTGGAAAATATACGAATCTGATGGTATAGATATTTGGATCGATGATGTTTATTATTTTTTAAAATTTGTATATGGATTAACGCCGCACTGTACTGATGACCAAGATCTATTGGCGTCGGCGAATGATATATAAGATGGTGGGTTATTTTATTAGGTGATTTTGGAGGGTGGGAAGGACCACGGAAACTCCCTTGTCAGGATGGTCGACCATGGCGGAAATGCCTCCCGAATGGCGGTTCAGTGTGTTACCACCCGACTTCTAGTCTCAGTACGTGACTATATACATATATTTATATATATATATATATATATATATATATATATATATATATATATATATATATATATATATATATATATATATATATATATATATATATATATATATATATATAGTCGCAGCCAGAAAAATGAAAAATACCCACAAGTATTTGACTATTTCACCAAGTTGATATTTGTACTGGACGAGTTTACTTGGGGCAGAGATTCAAGCAACCCTAAACTATTTATGTATTTAGAATATTTATCCACTACAGACTGTATAAGGTAGAACTGAACATTTCAATTCTATTACTTTTTTAAATTGGGGTATAAAGACGCACTATATAATGATAACTAAGATCTATTGGCGTCGAATGAATGATTGATGAGAGGATGAGATGAAGGTTTCTCAGGTAATGGGAAGGATGATGGGAAGGAAGCGGTCGTGATCTATACTGTAGGAACCATCCTGGCATTAGACTAGAAAACAGAGGGAAACCACAAAAAACCCCTGTGAAGATGGACGGTGGCGGGGATCGAACCGGGTCCGATATGCCCCTTCACCTCCCGGATCACATGAAGCGAATGCGTTAACCACTCAGCCACATGTGCCGGTAATTTCATTACTTTTTTGTGTCATTATGTTGGTAGCTAACCGCTAACACATGTGAACTAGAGTATCTACATCAAGTCTACAGGCTATATACACTTGTATCCACGAGAGATGAAGGTTCCGATCGACCGTCTCCCCTATCTCAGACGATTAACGCGTGGATGGTTCGATCTTCATCTCTCGTCAGGACAAGTATATATAATAAACCTACACATATCAGCATATGTTCAATCCAGATCACTCAACCTCGTGTCTATACTTGTAACGGTACCGAGCGACCGTCCCCCCTATCCCACAACACTACCACACGGGTGTTTCGAGCCTTCACATATTATAATAGTTGTATCTTTACGAGATAAGAAGGTTACAACCGACCGTCCCCCCTATCCCACAACACTACCACACGGGTGTTTCGAGCCTCCACATATTTTAATAGTTGTATCTATACGAGATAAGAAGGTTTCGACCGACCGTCCCCCCTATCCCACAACACTAACACACGGGTGTTTCGAGCCTCCACATATTTTAATAGTTGTATCTTTACGAGATAAGAAGGTTACAACCGACCGTCCCCCTTATCCCACAACACTACCACACGGGTGTTTCGAGCCTCCACATATTAAAATAGTTGTATCTATACGAGATAAGAAGATAACGAGCGACCGTCCCCCTTATCCCACAACACTAACACACGGGTGTTTCGAGCCTCTACATATTATAATAGTTGTATCTAAACGAGATAAGAAGGTGTCGACCGACCGTCTCCCCTATCAAACAACACTGACACACAGTTGTTTCGCACCTTCACATATACTCATACGAAATAAAAAGGTTCCGAGCGACCGTCTCCCCTATCCCACACCATTGAAACACGGTTGTTTCGCGCATTCATCCCACAGGAAACACGAGTATATATCCTATACAGCTTCTCTCTATCCCTATATTCCAGATGCAACCACCAAAGAGCACGGGATTATTCACAATCTCCCGGTTGTGATCCATCACTTAGAGGGTGGAATCCCTCTTGCCTTGTGATCGAGTGGTCCCCCCCTACCCCCCCCCAAGACCCGACTACCCCTCGCCCAGATAGCGAGCTAGTTTTGTTTACGCCTTATACACCTGGGAGTGGTGGATGGAGCCCGACTTATTTAGGAGAACGAAGTCGACGGGGAAGAAGTCGGGAAGAGTTGAGTTGATATTGTTGGGATGGAGATGAGGTTTGTTGGACGGGCGTGAGTGAAGGCTCCTACTGATCCAGTGGAGAAGGTTGGTCCGTTTGTTTTTCGGGGGCAACACAGGTTGGAGGATGGAGAAACCAACAGGATAATTTTGAATATGCTTAAAATTACTTCACCAACAGTTAGAACCTATATGAGAGCGGCGTAAATGACGTGTTATATATATGAATATATATATAAATATATATATATATATATATATATATACCGGTATATATATATATATATATATATATATATATATATATATATATATATATATATATATATAAATGCATATATATATATACCGGTATATATATATATATATATATATATATATATATATATATATATATATATATATATATATATATATATATATATATATATATATATATATATATATATATATATATATATATATATACATATGCTATGATTATTTTCCGGATTAGACAGCTCACCTTGAAAAATAGGCATAATAGACAGACTGTTGTCAACACTTTGTCAAATTTCCGCGACTTTTCGGGTAGATCGCACTACCCATTGTCAAGCGCCATTGTCTACCCACTTGACGCTTGACAATGGTTCCTTAAAATAACCCTTAAATAATGTAATTCATAAATAATTCGGGTCGTGAAAGTACAAGTTTCAAAAACCTCACATATATATATGTATACATATATATATATATATATATATATATATATATATATATATATATATATATATATATATATATATATATATATATGATTAAAAAAATATATATATATATGTATATATATATATATATATATATATATATATATATATATATATATATGTATATGTTATATATGTATATATATATATATATATATATATATATATATATAGACCTATATATATATATATATATATATATATATATATATATATATATATATATATATATATATATATATATATGAATATATAAATTTATATATATATATATATATATATATATATATATATATATATATATATATATATATATATATATATATTATATATATATATATATATGAATATATATATATATATTATATATATATATATATATATATATATATATATATATATATATATATATATATATATATATATTATAAATATATATATATATGAATATATATATATATATATATTATATATATATATATATAAATATATATATATATATATATATATATATATATATATATATATATATATATACATATATATATATATATATTATATATTAGTTCCCACGAGAGATCAAGGTAATTATAATAATATATCAATACGTTTTTGTTCAGTTCAACTTCCTCACGCAGCAGTCGAGCATGTCATCAGATGTATGTATAGGCCTACTAGATAGTAGATCGAAGACGGTCGAGCGGTCCCGCATCTCTCGTGGATCCAGGTCTATAGAGCGCCTATACGGCATTCTCACTTCACACCGAGAGTTCGCTAAGCCGCACTCGCACTAGAGGTATATAGCCTGGCTCTTCTAATCCCCGTGCTAACATCATGCCGCCCCCCCCTCAGGCCCCCGGGGGGGCGGCACAGGTAAGAGGAGAGATCACTCACGGCGTCACCCCCCCCCCCCCTCCCCCCCCAAGACTACACTCGACAGCATGAACTCATACGCACAAGTGGTGGCAAGGTGGTATAATATTATATTGGGTTTAACGAAGCACTGTAATGATGACTACGATCTATTGGCGTCGGATGGATGATTAATGAGATGATGGGATGATGAGATGATGGTGGGATTGTGTGACGTGATACGACTTGAAGGGCATCACAACTCTGAAACTAGATTTTAATGATTGACGACGATTTTAATTGTTTTTAATTTTTTAGAAAACTTAAAATCTTCATCACAATTTTGTAATTTGTAATTGATGTTTCAGTTCCCAAGTAACTATGAATCACCGAGACGTGTGGCAGAGTGGTAACACACTGAACCATCATTCGGGAGACCGGGGTTCGATTCCCGCCATGGTCGACCATCCTGACAGGGGTTTTTCGTGGTTTCCCTCTGTCGTTCAGGTTAATACTGGGATGGTTCCTTAACAACAGGCCACGACCGACTCCTTCCCACCATCAAAAACACCTAATGAAATAACCTTTCATCTCATCATCCCATCATCTCATTCATCATTCACCGACGCCAATGGATCGTAGCAATCAATATAGTGCGTCGTTAAAGCCCAATATATAGACTATGAGTCTTTTTTTTTCGAACAAAGAACATAGAACATACATACATATATATATATATATATATATATATATATATATATATATATATATATATATATATATATATATATATATATATATATATATATATATATATATATATATATATATATATATATATATATATATATATATATATATATATATATATATGAATAATCTGTCACGTGATGTCCACAAAGCCCTAAAGAGCTCGAATGTGGATTATATATTGAAAAATAATGGAAGAATATTGTGTAAAATGCGGAAACAAAAGTATGCATAACAAGGTTGCATAAAATACACAGTAGATTGAATGACGTAGGCATTACCGGACTTGTATGGAATCGAGTAATATCTACGACAAGATAATGATTTCTAATTTTCCTCTGAAATGAGGGAAATTAATCTCGTCATTATTCATCTGAATCCAGTTTCCGGGTTGTGATGTCCGTTAAGCCGGAAGTGAGCATTTTTTGCAAGTCAGTTTTCAAATGAGACTAAAAACTAAAGTGAAAAATCACGACATTTGTGTGAATATATTTGTTTCTGCCGTCAACATATTGTCATATGGAATTGAACATGCTCTATTAGCTCATCAATATGTTGATATCAACATGTTGACAGGTAATGTTGATCGTGTATGCCGTGTTCAACATATGCTGACTCATCAGTTTACTATCTACAATTTGTTGAGAGCGTAAATTTATAATCGATTCACTTATAATGGAGGTAAGATCGCCCTTGTGGTGCCCCGTCCGAACGATCCTACCTTATCGCCCTTGCTCTCTATCATATCTGTGGGATGGGTCTTCAAGCAACTTGCATTAGGAAATACAAACTTCCGTTCTAGTTGTCGATGGTCATGAATAAAAAAAAGCAATAATAAAATGGCAAATACTATATAAATGAGACGATATATTTTATTTTACTCTGCAGATTTGAGAGACTGTCATTTTATGTTGTGTAACCACACTTTAAACACATCGTTTTTTGATGTGGGTAAGAAAGAAGGAAAGAAGGAAAGAGAGAGAGAGAGAGAGAGAGAGAGAGAGAGGAGGAAAGAAGGAAAGAGAGAGAGAGAGAAGGGAGATGGAAAGAGAGAGAGAGAGAGAGAGAGAGAGAAGGGAGGGGAAAGAGAGAGAGAGAGAAAGTGAGAGGAAGAAAGTGTGATAGAGAAACAGAGGAGGGGTGAAAGAGAGAGAGAGGAAAGAAGAGAGAGAGAGAGAGAGAGAGAAAAGAGAGAGAGAGGGGAGAAGGGGAAGTGTGTGTGTGTGAGAGAGAAAGAAGGAAAGAAAGAGAGAGAGGGTGAGGGAAAGAGAGAGAAAGGAAGTGAGAGATGAACAGAAGAGGGAGTGAGAGAGAGAGAGAGAGAGAGAGGATGTGTGTGTGTGTGTGAGAAAGAAAGAAGGAAAGAAAGAGAGAGAGAGAGAGTAGGGGAGGGAAAGAGAGAGAGGAAGAAAGTGAAAGAAAGGAAGTGAGAGATAAACAGAAGAGGGAGTGAGAGAGAGAGAGAGAGAGAGAGAGAGAGAGAGAGGAAGAAGGTGAGAGATAAACAAGAGAGGGAGAGAGAGAGAGAGAGAGAGAGAGAAGCAACCCTTACATCGAATATTTCCGTGCTGTTTTTGATAACAGCGTCAGTGTAGATTAATTTCATATCTTAAAAACAGATTCTGTTTCAAAACATCCATTCTGAAACCGATCTTCTCCCGTTTCTAAACAATGTTTGATAACGGAGGGAGGGGTATTTGTTGAGAAGAGTGGCGGAGGGGGAGGGGGAAGGGGGGAGGGGGGTAACCAAGGGATCAACATTGCGTAATGTAAACACAAGTCGAGCCGTCGGTAAAGTGCATCACCACTATATCACGATAGACAACGTGTATAAAACAGGCGTATCGATATTATATGAAGAGACGAGGAATTTGTGGAAATAATATTAAAAACCATGTTATGAGAAAATGCGAAAAGCGCGTTACCAACCGAGATAAATATGCTGATTTAGAATTTCAATACATATTCCAACAGTGGCAGTGAAAAGAAAAGGTAGCCTCTATTAATCGGTCCATCGGCGTACGTCACAACATGCCAACATGTTGTTGTTGTTACGCGCATCAACATTAACCGTAATCAACACAACCTATCCAAACTAAACTGACCTAAACTAACCCAACGGAACAAACTCGACTGATTTAATCTGAATTTATAGTAGGGTTACAGTTCGATCAAAAAATCGTGATCGAAATCAAAGTTCACAATATCGAAAATCGATCGAATCGAAATCGATTGCATTTTTATCGATAATCGATCGAATTGACGAATCGAAATCGAATCGAAAGAAAAAAAGTGTTAGGTAGCAAAATACCATGTTGATATACCCCGCACGCGCTATATATATAAGTATAATGTTACCAATGGAAGCGAGCGCGTTACTCGTGACGTCCCGAGCTACTATTGTACTGTTGTACGCTTTCGATCTTCGATACCTTTTCGATATCGATCGAATCGAAAATCGAAAAGTACATATCGAAATCGAATCGAAAACCTATAATCGAAAATCGATCGAATCGATCGAAATCGAACGGCAACCCAAATTTATACTAATATGAAAACTACTTCCGGTCCAGCGGATAGCCACTTCGAAACAACAACAACAACAACAACAACAACAAGACACAGTGTTGGGAACCATGCACACAGGGTTTCCTCGAGTCTAACAATGACAGATGAACGTCAAGACTGGAATAGAACTGCTCATGTGAAAGTCGCGGCCGATCTGCGAGACGAGAACACTTAGAAGCGCGGCATTTCCGTTGTTTAGCTTCCGGTAATCCTGTCAGTCGAACGGTGCGACACGCCGCGTTAGGGAGGCGGGGAGCGTGCTGGCAGGGTCCCTGGGGAAACTGGGAGAGAGAGGGAGGAGGAGAGAGAGGGAGGGAAAGAGTGTGAGAGAGAGATACAGAGGGAGGAGAGAGAGGGAGAAATAGAGAGTGAGAGATAGAGGGAGAGAGAAAGGGAGAGAGAGGAAGAGGGAAGGAGAGAGAGGGAGAGAGAGACAGAGAGAGGGAGAGAGGGGGAGAAATAGATAGGAGAGGGAGAGAGAGGGAGAGAGATGAAAAAGGGAGAGAGGGAGGAGGAGAGAGAGGGAGGTAGAGAGTGAGAGAGAGATAGAGAGAGGGAGATAGAGAGAGATAATAAGAGAGAGGTAGAGAGAGAGAGGGAGGGAGAGAGGGACAGAGAAAGGAAGAGAGAGGAAGAGGGAAGGAGAGAGAGGGAGAGAGAGAGACAGAGGGAGGGAGAGAGGGAGAGAGAGAAAGAGATAGAGGGGGAGAGAGAGGGAGAGAGAGAGAGAGAAAAGGGAGAGAGAGAGAGAGAGAGAGAGAGAGGGGGAGAAGGGGGAAGAGAGGGAGAGAGAGAGAGACAGAGGAAGGGAGAGAGGGAGATAGATAGAGATAGAGGGAGAGGAAGAGAGAAAAAAAGGGGGGGAGGGGGAGAGAGGGAAGGAGAGAGAGAGAAAGAGAGGAAGAGAGGGAGGGAGAGAGGGAGATGGATGGAGATGGAGAGAGAGAGAAAAAGAGAGAAAGAAAAGGGGGGAGGGAGAGAGAGGGAGAGAGAGAGGAAGAGGGGGAGGGAGAGAGGTATAGATAGAGAGACGGTCAGATAGATAGATTAATATAGAGATAAGAGGAAGGTGGATGGACAGAAATATACATATATACATTTACAGCCGCCCCCGTGGCTCAGTCAACTAGCGCGCACTGTTTAGAAACTGAAGTCACGTTAAGCATGGGTTTGAGTCCCGCATAAGGCATGGGTTTTTGTAAACGTCGTTTCACTCATGATCACTTCATGGTTTCATAATCACCCGCTCGTTCGTACCCCCGTCAAACTAGCTGTTGGTGGGGTCGTTAAGCAACATTAAAATAATAATAAACAAAATTAATATATACAGTGAGGAAGATAAGGGAGAGAGAGAGAGAGATAGATAGATATAGAGAGAGAGAGAGAGACAGGGAGAGAGAGAGAAAGAGAGGGAGAGAGAGAGAGAGGAAGAGAGAGAAGAGGAGGAGATAGAGAGAAAGAGAGAAGGGGGAGAGAATGCGAAGTCACGTCACCGAGGTAATTGACTGTGTGACGACGTAGTAAGTAACGACGTCGTCTCCCGTCACTGCACACCGCACTGCCTGCCTGGCCACGTCACCAACAGGCCGACTCTAACGACCAAGGTGGCGGTGACTGCGTGAGAGTCACAGCCTTGTCGAAGGCACACATCTTCAGCCTGGCAAGGCGGTGATTTAATGACATGCACCCTCACAGTTGACGTGCTTTGTAATGAGGAAGATCATGCATTAAATATATATATATATATATATATATATATATATATATATATATATATATATACATACTAGCAGGTTGCGCCCGTTGTATACGACGTTCCATGATTATCAAGTGATTGGTGTTACTTATCCTCCCCCTTCGTCCCTAGGTACAATTGCGCATCACAGAAAAACCCGGGCTCGGCGGTTCCCCACTTTCTCGTTTTCCCCTATCCTACACTACCGCCCGTCCATATTGAAGAAAGAAGATAGATATATATATATATATATATATATATATATATATATATATATATATATATATATATATATATATATATATATATGTATATATGTATATATATATATATATATATATATATATATATATATATATATATATATATATATATATATAGATATATATATATACATATATATATATATATATATATATATATATATATATATATATATATATATATATATATATATATATATATATATTAAAAATGAAAGAGGAAGTAAGTTGATATGAGAAATTCACGAAATGTGAAGAAACTATAGTGACACCATAAAGATTGACGGGGACCATTGATCAATTACCATCGAGTGACAACAAACCCAACATTCGACCACTCGAATAATCAACACCTGCCACACTGTCTCACCGACTCCATCCGTCGCTCCGTCACCGCTACATTGGCGCTGCCTAGCCGCTAGGCAGCGCTCCCCAAATGCCGAACACTATTCCCTATACGCACCGAGGTAGAGACGTTGTGCATAATATGGAAATCCACGTTTTTTATATATACATTTATGGGCACAGGAAGAGAAGTTTATACAGTTCCCACCGGGCTGGGAAAACTGTTTCTGGGACGTAAAATAGCGGGCGGAAGACTATACATTATATATATAAATATATATATATATATATATATATATATATATATATATATATATATATATATATATATATATACACACACACACACACACACATACACATGTGTGTGGGTAGTTAGTACCGGTGTTCGATTCCCTATGGTATCAAGAAGAAAGGATACAAATAAGTGTGTTTTCAGAGTTGTTTTCGCAGGGGCAGGGGTTCGATTCTCGAGAGTATCCATGAGAGAATGCAGGAAGGAAGGAAATGAGGTATTATAGAGTTTTCACCAGATCAGGATGTGAGGAAAATTAGCTGTGAATTATATATGGAATGATAGAGTTTTAACGGGTAGTTGTATTGTTTCTAGGTTGGAAACCAAGTATCAAAAGGAATGCTGGCCAAAGTTCCAAGTTATTTCGGATATATATATATATATTTAATCCAAGTTTGAACTGCACCCAATGAGTAATTGTGAAAAATTCGGTGAATATAGATACAATTAACTGCATCCTTTTAATGCGTTTTAAAGATGTAGTTGTGTTTATAGTCTTGAATCTCGTCCCGAAAAATTCCACCTTCAAAATACCTCAGCTATACACATATCAACTGGTCACAATCCATCCTCATAAAAAATCACTTCATCGTATCTTTCAACCGTCTTATTCCTCATCCAAAGACGCCAATAGCTCTGATAGTCAGCACAACAGTGCGTCGTTAAAACACCGACGCGACTATAGTTGCAAAATGTATATAAGTAATAATTTTAAAATAATAGTAGCCTACGATATCGCATCAATAAACTTGATATTATTTCTACTTGCTATATATTATTATATTGATTCATTACTGTATATTATCATTATTATTTTGATGATATTATGACTTTGCGGATCTATAAAATGTACTCATATGTGTCGTTATGATGATAAAAAAAAACTTTCAAAAAATTATTCATCAATGGTTCATTTATAATTATTATGAATTCATAATTTCACATTACTTATACTATTCATATTTAAGCGCAATGTTATTTTTTATATGAAAATATAGTGTTTTCTTTCTTCGTTATTATTATTCTCTGTCAAATCCACAGATAAGCCTTATATGATAGGCTTTGTGGAAAAAGTGAACCCAATGTTTTATGTAAATGAATGATAGATAAACAACCTTTACTACTACTAAATTAAAGCATATTAATATTGAAGCAATAAAAAAAATTACATTTTGTATAATGATCAAGAATAAAATTATTCAAAAATTGAATTGAATACAACTTATGATCTCAGTGCGTCGTTAATACCAATATGAATTGATATTCTTTTTTTTGGTCACGTGGTGGTAGACCGCCTTCTTATCTTTCCCGGATACAAGTATTTAATTGTCTCTGTCTACCCCCCCCCCCCCCCCCCCCCCCCGCCCCCTCAACACACAACGTGTGACGTTTTACTTCTCGCTACATGTTCACGTCTACGACAGTTTTGTTTATCTCGTCGATATCGGCGTATTGGGGCCGCCCCCGGGGGTTCTGGTGGTTGGGGGGGGGGGGGGGGAGGGGGGGGGTAAACATGGGATTTGTGTCGTCACGATTCAAACACGACAGCGGTTAAAAACACAGCGCCCAACAATGATGCGGATTGGAATGGCGTACAGTCGAGGTGTTGGGTAAAACGGAAATATATAAGAGTTGAATTTTTCATTTCTCGTGTATTGAAATTCTATGACGTCCTACTGGCTTGGTTTGTCATGGAACCCTCGGACACGGGTTCGAGTCCGGTCTATAGGTTTCAGTAAACATAGTTCATCATCCGCTCATTCGTTTCCCCAAATAACCTCGCTGTTGGTGGGGTCATCGATTACACAATGATTACATCAATTGTGATGGTTCACTTCTGAATATAATGAGGTCGAAATGGGCATATGTCAAGTAACAAATGACAAACAGCCGCCCTCGGTAGCTCGGTCAGCTGAGGCACCGCTTCAGAAGCTGAACTCACCATCGGGCATGCGTTCGAATCCCGCATATGGCATGGGTTTTTGTAAATGTCCTTTCACTCACCATCTCTGCATAGTAACCTAATCACCTGCTCATTCGTACCCCCGTATAATCCAGCTGTTGGTGGGGGCGTTGAACAAATAAAAATCTTCATCAATGACAAACAATCGTTACCATAGCAACAAAGCGTATTGGTGGACCAACACAGATTGTATTTAGTTGATATCGACTGGTGGACATTTTGTTGTTTGTCTCTTCAACAATGACTGACGTCACTTTATATTGTTGGATCTCTCCGATGGTCTTTTGTTTCTCAGAGTATACCCCCCCCTCCCCTCCTCCCTTCCCGCCCAGCTCAACATACCCCGGATAACTTCATTCGATATTCCCGATACAAAAACAAGACTCCAGTAAGTCCCAGTCTTTTCAATTACTACCACTCCCTACAACAACAAGAACAACAACAACAACAGCGTCTTGTGACAACACGACGGTATTAGAAGTTATAAATATAAGATGGAGGCGGTAGAAATGAGGACTCGACGCCTCAATGTCTGTCAGCTTAAAGGACATCACAACCCTGGAACTAGATTTGAAAGAATAATGGCGATATTTATTGTCCTGATTCTACACAAATCTATGAAAACATCATCACAATTTTGGAAGATATAATTGATTTTCTGTACTTCAAAGATCAGGAGTCATGACGTAGGAATTACCAATTCTGTTTTTTTTTAAAATATATATTGGGTTTTAATGACGCACCATAATGATAACTAAGATCTATTGGCGTCGGATGAATGATTAATGAGATGATGGGATGATGGGATGAAGGTTTCTTGGGTAGTGGGAAGGATAGTGGGAAGGAAGCGGTCGTGGCCTATATTGTGGGAACCGTCCCGGCATTAGCCCAGAATACAGAGGGAAACGACGAAAAAAACTCTGTAAAGATGGACGGTGGCGGGGACCGAATCGGGTTCCGATATGTCCCTTCACCTCCCGGGTCACATGAAGCAAGTGCATCAACAGAATCGAGTAATGTCTACGTCACGACTCAGAAAGAGGACAGTGGGTCCCACAGTTGAGCTGTTATTGAAAGGCTTTGTGGATGTTTTTTTGTTGTAATTGTGATTTTCTTTCTGTATCAGTGTATTTGACCGATAAAATTAAATCTTCATCGGACAAAAAATGAATAAATTTCAATTTCTCAAATTGAGAAGGTGATTTCTATAGTTTTCTCTAGAATCAGGAGAATAAATAACTTCATTATTCGTTGAAATCTAGTTCTAACAGCCCTGTTGATTGGACGGTATGATTTGTGACGTCATGAGGGCGGAGACTGCGAGTAGTCAATTGGGTTGCGGTAGCTGGAACAATGTTGGGGCTATGAAAGAGCGGTAGCAACTAGCAAGAGAACACACATGTGATTCAGGGAACCTAGACAGTGACGTCATATATACATATATGATATATATATATATATATATATATATATATAGATATTATATATATAATATATATATATATATATATATATATAATATAATATTTATAATATATATATATATATATATATATATATATATATATATATACATATATATATATATATATATATATATATATATATATATATATATATATATATATATATTTATATATATATATATATATATATATATATATATATATACATATATATATATATATATATATATATATATATATATATATATATATATATAGATATATATATATATATATATATATATATATATATATATATATATATATATATATAAATATATATATATATATATATATATATATATATATATATATATATATATATATATAAATATATATATATATATATATATATATATATATATATATATATATATATATATATATATATATATATATATATA